>JANHMN010000005.1:102412861-102433254 GCA_030674055.1 Rhabdomys pumilio
GAGAGAGAGAGAGAGAGAGAGAGAGAGAGAGAGAGAGAGAGAGAGAGAGAGAGAGAGAGAGAGAGAAATATAACAGGAAAAAATACACTTCTTCAGAGGAGCATCTTCTGCTGTTCTAAGAGGGAGGTCTTTCTGTCATTAGAGGATTAGAGGTGGTGGGGGTTTCTGTCTACAAAATTGAATTCCAAGATAGGTTTGGTGCTGGCTCTTTGGCTGCCTTGCTTCTCTTTGTTCTTGCCCCTTTTAATGAGATGTTTCCCTTTCATCCCAGAAAGTGCTTTTTTGATTAAATGTATGTATACACAAGCTAGTAAAATAAGGTAAATGTGTTTTTTTCCCCCATTGAAGGCTGGTTGATGGGGTATCTTTCAAACATAAAATGTCGTTTTTGCTGCTTTCAAAACCAGTTTGGTGGAAGAAAGCAGTTTGCTAATTTATATTTGTATGTTATTCCTCAGCTGTGCATATGGCGTTGTATTAATTACTTTTTAATTCACACTAGCGAGCTGTTCTGATTACTAAAAATGTCTATTCTCATGCAAAAACTTGTATAGGAAATATCCTATTTAGCACAAGGAACCCTTCATCACTCAACTTGATTTTTGAGCAAACATTGGTTTATAATCCATGCTAATTAAATTATTTCTTTTTAAATGGCAAGATTACTGTATACAAAACAGAATATTATGTCTTGATTTAAATGAAATTAGAGCAGTAAACACTTTTTGAAATTGTCATATGTTAGTAGTACAATTTTTAAAACAAGCTTGGCATTCTACATATTGTCACTAATTGCTTTGGTAGTTATTTTTCTCCTTTTGTCTGATGATATTGTTCCCTTATGTTAACGTTTTGGCAGACTCCTTGGATGTAAAATATTTTTCAAGCCCGACCAGACATTGCTTCATTTTTCATTCTCTTTTCATTATGTTTGGAGTATTATCAAAGGAAGCTATTGGTATTTTACATGCAGCCTACTTTTACCCATTCTGTCTGTAAGCGTGAGATACAATTAAATTAGCAACATACTAATTCAATTGAAAAAAATGTGTGGTAGAATGTTCCAGACTTGATTAACAAAAATTATATCATGCACAAATAGGGGCTGTGATACCTACATAAGCTGAATTTATGCTACTTCTCATAAAATTATTGATTTGAGTGCTAAGGTGCTATGAAGATGTGTTGATTTCCAGACTCAGCAGACCTGTAACACAGGACTCTGTTTGAAACAAAGGCTTTAATGTCCTCTCTTGTCTGGCTTCAACCAGTGCTCAGCTTTCAGCTGTGCCTCCAGGAAGACGTGTTGCTTCCAGGGTTGTTTAGGATCCTATGAAGTAACACAAAAGGAGGCTTCCTCCTACTCTTCTATTGTGTTTTAATTTTATTTAAGAAAAGATATTTCAAAAAGTAATGGAGAAGCATCTTGCTTTGCTGCTTGCTAAAGGGACATTTATTAGGGTGTAAAATTCCAAGTGCTCTAAATGCCCAGCCAGATCTGTACAGTAGCAGTAACTGGATGCGTCCTTTTCTACACTCCCTCCATCGTGTTTCCAAGGTACACAAAAGATGACCTTGCACAAGAATGTATTTTCAAAGCTTGAGACTGAGTTGAGTTCACAGGTAACAAAAACGAGCTACTGTTCTCTTTATAACCAAAAGACTGGCCATGCTGAAAATATTTTAAAAGCAGACATCCAATCTCCCTCTGGTCTGAAACCTGACAAATGGCAGTATTTCCATTCTAGAAATCTTTGCACGGTTTTAACTACTGGTCTTGAACTTTACAGATAGATTTATGGCATCATTGACAATACCAGAATCAAGATATAAAGCAAAAATTCCTAACACAAACATTTAATCTGTCAAGGTTAGGAAATTATCTTGCTGTTCTTTATTCTTTTATATTCTGTTTATTTGTTTTCTTGATGGGAGTGGGCTTCAGTACCACATGGGGAAATGGGAGTACAACTTGCAAAAGTCAGCTCTCTTCTTCTATCATGTAACTCTCAAGAATTGAGCTCAGGTCCTCAGGTTGGACAGAAAGTGCCTTAGTCACTAAGACACCTCAGTGACCCTATCTTGATATTCTTGAGTGATTAGAACTTAGGACTTCTTTAAGAAGCTCTTGCTATCTGTTCCTTCGAATTCTTTTTCATAACTCTTTGGTTAAAGCAATGGTTTTGGACTTAATCTATGATGTCAGCATCACCTGGGAACATAATCAGTCCCTTTCTGATTTCTCAGGTCTAGAATTGGACCCCAAATTTTCCACTTTCAGTGAGTTCTCAGGTGATGATGAGGGTGGCAATGAATTTGATGGGGAAAAGATAATCAGAGAACCACTGAGCTACACTCTGCCAACACAGAAGTCTCTGCTTCCTTTGAGGCCTTGTTGAAAATTGAAATACTCCCAAGAGTATCTTATAGAAAATCCTAGCTGTGGAAATGAAGACATCTATTGTTAAGCTAAGGAAGACTTCAATCTTGTTAAGATCTCATGTGGTCATGCCTGATAATAATGTTTGAAATAATTACTCAAATCTTGAATGAAAAAAATATTGAATTAGAAGTACATCAGCTCATAGTGTCTCTACCTTGACATTACTGACATTTATATCTAATTATTCTTTAGTGTGTAAAATTGTCCTGCATATTGTATAGCATCCCTAGCTTGTATGTGCTAGGTGCCCGCATCAACCCTAGGTGATGCCAGCATCACACCATGGCATACTCAGGGTCTGATAGTCAAAATTGTTCTAGACATTGTCACATATCACTTGTGCTACATTATTTTCAAATTGATTAAAACATGGGAAGTAACTGCAGGGTGGAGTCATATGAACATGCCATGGTAACTCATCTGAGGTCTCCTTTCAGCATTTAACTGGTACAGACCTTCAAACTGTGCAATATCACATTTCATTGCTTTGACTCGTCTATGCATAGATGTTCCTTATCCATTTGCTGCTTCTCTTTCTTTACAAAAGGTGAAATAGTTAGGTATTCATGAATCCCCAATAGAACTATTGTATGGAGGTTCCATGTACTTTGAGTATTTTAATTATGTTTTGTATCTTGTGTGCCTCCACATGTTTTATTAGCTTATAAATATTGCAGTGGTATGTTAAACTTTAATAGTCTCTGTAAAGGCCCAAATATTCCCAGGGTTTGAAACAAACAAACAAAGGAAAACCCCATGAAATACTGTGGTAGAAGTTCAAGGCAAGATTGGTCTATATGGTGACTTCTAGCCAGACCTTGTCTTAAAACAAATGAAAAAGCTTCATTAGGGTACACATGGAGGGAGCCTTGGCTCCAGCTGCATACATAGCAGAGGAAGGCCTTATCTGGTATTAATGGGAGGGGTGGCCCTTAGTCCGGTGAATGCTGGAAGCCCCACCATAGGGGAATGCTAGGGCAGTGAGGCAAAAGTGGGTGGGTGAGTTGGGGAATACCCTCATAGAAGCAGGGGGAGGGGAATAGGATAGGAGGTTTGCAGAGGGGAAACCAGGAAGAGGGATAGAATTTGAAATGTAAATAAAATAACCAAAAAAATTTGAAACGAATACAAATGTTCTGGGGCAAGAGCAAATTTTCTGAAGATCTTCTTCTAATTAAAAAGCTATTTGGAAGCATTATTACTTAAAACAACACAGAAAGGGATTTCATTAAGTGGACATTACATTCCTTAACAAAAAAATCACAGCTTATATGGCTTCTTAGAGCACCATGAAAAGAGCCCATTAATACAGCATCAGTATTGTAAGGAAGGAAGGACCCTAACAAGCTCTACTGCAAGGCCCATGATGCACTCCTATCTTCCCACTGCTATGAATCTGGGGCTGGGAAAGATGAAGTAGGGTGTGGAGGAGGCACCATGTGCCATCACTGAGGATTCAAAAATAGGAAGCACTACTTAATGATTCCAGCAGTCTTTCTAAAGACTGGACATGGTTGGTTTCTGTCTCACACAGTTAGAGTGACAATATTTCCAGAGCAAAGAAGCATAGTCTGACACAAGAATTTGTGTTACTTCCAGATGTGAAAATCATCTGAGCAGTGGAGAATGGAAGTCAGTATGTTGAGACATCCTATGATATTTACGTGGATTGTGTAAAATGGCAAAAGAAGACTGTAATATGGAATCTTTATCGTACCCATACATTCTACTAATGTGATCAGAGAATGTATGTATAATGTCAGAGTCAAGGTTTATCAGAGTGTAAGAAATAGAAAGAGGAGGGGTAATAAAAGACAAAAATAGAGAAATATATTCTTTTCTTCTCCAATGTAAAGGATGATCTGGCTGAAAATTATTAAAATAGACTAACAACTGTCAGGTGGTTTGTGAGATGGTAAATAGAAGTTTAAAGGAAAGTGATTTTATGACTTTAAAGACATATCATACAAATAATTAATTCTATTTCTAGAAATGTACCCTATGGAAATGCTTGGAGAGCTCAGCTAATATGAGAATAAATTAAGGTTGCTAACAACGATGTTTGTATATTTGAATAAAAAAACTAAGTGATCAAAAGGCCAACCTAAGTAGATTATTAGATAGTATGTGGCTTATCCATATAATGGAATATTGCATAACAGTCAAACTATAATGTTAATAAAATAACTATAGAGTGCTATAGATAGATATATTCCACTTTAAAATATATATGCTATGTTTACATAAAGACAGCTCTGGAAGCTTGTACCATAAATTGCCACCTGTAAGTATGCTAGGTCAAATATTATTTTTATTTTCCTGGACACCCCTGAGTTTCTCATAGATCAGCAATTCACATGGGCAATTTTAACTATACTTAATTTGAGAGGGTGAAAGGTCAATGAGACATGACGAAAATTCAGAGTATCATAACTCATTTAAAACAATAAAATGTATGTAAAAAGTGATTCAGTATATGCATGCCTCAAACATCTAGCCTGCTAGCAAGCAGGATGATACAGTGACTGCCGCCGTTTCTCAGGAATTGCCTAAAGAGCATGTGCATTTGTTATCTGTAGTTTATCATACATGAGATTTTCTTGTAAGGACAAAAATGCTGCCCAATAAAACACACACACACACACACACACACACACACACACACACCTTATACATTACATAAGCTGGTATGATATTACCACTGTAGAAATTAAAATATATATATATTTATTTTTACATTTTTGAAAAAGCCTCTGGGAAAAATAAAGGCAGGAGAGATATAAAACTGGTCACACATTTCTATAAAAAGAGAAATAACAAAACTTTGCATTATGCCAACTATAGTGTATTGTATTGTACCAGACTAGCTCCAGGAGCTCCTAAACCCCATTAGTAGAACGGGCCTTGGCTCTGTCCTGACCTACCTATCAGTGAACCAGCCATTATCTGAATTCCTGCCCTAACAAGTTCTTTCATTGCCAGCAACACATCCCTACACCTGTAATAACAATTGACTGTGAATGTTGGACCGCCAGGTAGCTTCTTTCCCCAGAGGACCCAGACACATAATCTTCCCCAACAGTTAGACCCATAAATTCAAGGCTGTTAAATTGAGCTGTCTCATTTAGAAGTGAATAATCCCCTTTTTTAAAACAGAAGAATCTGCTGTCTTCCACTCTCCACATCCTACCCATGCTCCCTCCTCCAACCTTCTCCAGACTTTCTGACTTTTTCACTTCCTTTCCTGAAGTTTGTCTTGTGAATCAAAATCGTCATTGCAATTAAAGCCGGTTACACTTTGTTAGAAGAAAATAAGAAAGTTTTAACTGGCTCTTATAACCTGTCACAAGGGGATTACAGCTTCCAAGATGTCATACCATCCAAAAATGTACAGGCTTCAGAAGAAAGAACCCAGTGATAGTTAATACATAGCATGTGAAGGCTGCAGTATGTAAGTGAATCCACTTGTACAAATTTGGACTGAGTTTCAGTTTCAGTGGGTGACAACTATGATGGTGGTAAGAATTTGCTAACTGCCTCTGGCTGCCTTCACAGAAATAATTCTCCTCCATTTCTAGGAATCTTCCAAATCACCAGGTATTTTTGTTGTTAATTAGTTACTTAGTTAGTTACTTAGTTAGTTAGATAAATAAACCAGAAAGGGCCCAAATTGCCTGCTGTTCTGTGTCTTCCAAATACAAAAAAAAAATGACTGGCATGTTACACTATATTCTGTGTAGCTCATCTCACAGACCTAACATTTTGGTTATTGCTATTGTTCCATATTGTCTCTATCCATCACTTAAAAATAGGACAATGGCAGCTTTTAGATAAATAAATAAATACATACATAAATACATAAATAAATAGTTCTTATGCCTGAAACTGTTGAGGCCAGAATGTTGGAGAAGTTGAATTACCTTTTGAATTAGTTCACTACAATAACTTGTTCCCCCACAGATTTATTTTTATTTTTCTTTCAACATAGTATGTTTTCTTTTCTTTTCTTTTTTTTTCAGTTTTTATCAGACATTTTCTTTATTTACATTTCAAATGTTATCCCCTTTCCTGGGTCCCCACCACCACCAGAATCCCCTTATCCCTTCCCCCTCCCACTGCTTCTGTGAGAGTGTTCCCCCACCCACACACTCCTGCCTCCCTGCCCTGGCAGTTCACTACACTGTGGCATCGAGTCTGGTTAGACTTTTTTAAAACTGCTATTTTCTGTGGTCCTCAAAATTGTCAAATATTGACATATAATTCAACCTAAATATGTGAAAATATTTTTTACAATCCAAAGTGTATTTCCTTGACTTGGGAAAATGGATTAGTTCAATATATTTATCAGTAAATACCAAGTAACAAATGAATTCTCCTGGAAATGTTGATAATATGCTATGCATTTTCCCCTATATTACCACGTTCTGTTTGCTTAAAATGGAAAAAAAAAAAATCCCACAGCCACTGAGATCCAGCTATACAGAGAAAAGAAAAGCTGGTTATCAACCTGTAAAAGACAAAGCTTACAGGGTCTCACTTCCAAAATTCACTCAAGAGTACTTGGGAAGAGCTAACCCATTCTGGTTCACTTTTGTTTCACTCACCATCCCCCCCCCCCAGAACTTCAATTTTTTCTAATAAGAGACAGAGCTCCACTTAAATAGTCTGGGGAGAAATTAATGAGTGATTTGCCTTTTCCTCTGTGGTCAGTTAGCCATTCTACTTCGAACTATTCTTCTTGGAAGGAGCTGATTCAGAACCTGAATTATGCAGAATGAATCCTGACTGCCAAGAAGCAGAAGTTATTTTGTTGCTATTAAGTTAATTTTTAAAGCTTAACTGGTTTTAAAAATACATGAATTATTTATATATGTCTTAACCACAGGGCCAGATTTTACTCTCAAAATAATATTAGTGTTTTTAGCATATACATTTTAAATATCTAATAAATGTTAAGTTGTTGATGTGAAGTGCCCATTTATTTATATGATTTGAATAAATATTGGAAAAGTATAACCCAATTTATTCTTTCATATCAAAAATGATGAGATAATTTCTACTAACCATTTTCCTATTAGCCGATTTATGATTATATCTTCTTATTCAATAGTAAGGTCTTGACATTGAAAGATTATTCACATAGCCCTAGCAACATTCTGCATTTATTTAAACCACACGTGACTAGTGGTATATAAATAATCTCTTCTAAACCATATTGATTTCCCAAAGGGAATATTAAATGCTAAATAACTTCACAGATTGGAAAGAGTCCTGTCTCTGCTTTCATTTTTGATGTAATTAAAAATGATGATATTGTACCTAGCTTATTTTAATAATTTGCACAATGAGAGCAAAAGAAAATATTACACCATTGCTGGGGGACATGAATTCTGGGCTGCAAAACACCTTCTCCTTTTCTTAACAAAAGATAATTGTCCAACAATATCATGCTGTCTGCCATACATTAAGAGTGTGTCCCTTTATAATGATGCTATAAATTAGCACCAAATATTATTCTCCAGATATCAAATATGAATATACATTGCATAAATCTTTGGAAAGAATGTAGCTTATATATCTTTCATTATTTCTCACAGAATTGTGCTAAAGTATATAATACTGACTTTATAAACCACAAAATTGGACAAAGCTTGGTTGGTTCTTGAGCAATGACAATAATTTTAACCACATTGATTAAAGTATCAAAGAGTTCTCCATTTTATTCTGCCATACAGTTAGATTCTACTAGCCAGGCTCCCTAGTACTTGCTGGTTTCATGTGACTAGAAAAACCCTGGGTTAAGTTGTGAGGTTAAGAATGAGAAATATATCTTCTCTACTCATTGTTTTTTGGTCAACACATGGTAAAGTACCTAAAACCATAGTGAACATTCATCAGAATTTGTTTCTTGAACAAATGCTGTGAGAACATCCTGCATATCAAATAGGTCAATGGGATCATACTTAGGCAATGAACAAGATGAAATTGAAGATGGATTCTTAGCTTTATGACTCAGTAAGAATACATTATTGAGTAATTCTATATTTCAAGATTTTAGTCTTCTTATCTGTAAGTTGGGGGTTAAGCACACTCCCCCAAATCAATGCTATAAATGTAAAATTAGATATGTAGAATAGGACTGGAGAGATGGCTCAGCGGTTAAGAGCACTGACTGCTCTTCCAAAGGTCCTGAGTTCAATTTCCAGCACCCACATGTTGGCTCACAACTGTCTGTAATTGAATCTGATGTCCTCTTCTGGTATGTCTGAAGACAGCCACAATGTACTTACATACATAGAATAAATAATTTTTTTAAAAAAAATATCTTAAACTACCTTAAAAAATAAAGATGCCCATAATATTATTTACTTTTCTCAATTATATCTATGCATTAAATAATATATTTAGGATTTAAACAAAAATAAAAAAAGAGAAAGCGAGCATTAAAAATCATCACTAACGTGCTGCAAATCATGTAGTTATTGAAAAGCGCACACACACACACACACACACACCAAACAAATAAACAAAACCAGGAATCCTAAGACTCCCAAATCTATGTTCTCTCTGTAACAACACATTGGCTTCATGAAACTGAGACTTTTCCCATGAGCTTGGTGGTGGGAAGGCCATCCATTCTGCCTTTCTGCTTCTCCTGTATGTGGTATTGAGCATATTTGTTGAGCAAGAGGGCACTATTTCACTTTTCTGAAACTCTCAACCAGGCTTGTAATATACTTTGGATAAAATCCAGCAGCTTACCAAATCAGAGGCCCCATATCGTGTAGTTGCAAATAGGATTATTAAAAAAAAAAAAAAAAAAGTGTGCCTTTGTTTGTTACCCTATTTCGTCTTTGGATGTTAAATTTCTTGTAAATGTGTATTGTATTTTGGTTCTTTTATAACAATACCTGACCTGTAGCTTAAAGCAACACTTCTTCAAGTGTTCCTACTGCCATGCTACAGTGGGCATCCTGGGGAAAAAAATCAACTTACTTAGGCACTGATTTTACAGTTATCTCAATCTCAAAGAAGCAACAATATAACCTTAGAGTATCATAAAACTTACAGTGACTTCTTGGTAACAAAGAGATTTAATAAAGTCTCAAATTTCCTAGTAAAGCTTATCTAATATTCATCTAGTGGTTAACAAGATTTAGAAAATTAAGTATAACAGTGTTTTGTGATTGAAAACAAAATGAAATAATACAGGAAAGAAAGCTAGGAGATTGTAATCTTTCATGTTCTTTTCTTCCTTTCTTGTCCTTTCAGTTTAATATTTCTGGGCTCATCTTGCTTTTCTGTCCTGGGTGTTTTGTCAGTAGGATGGCATTTGGATTTGTCGTAAGATTTACTGATACTTCACTGGATATATCCTATACCAGCTTGATGGACACATTGCAGGATCAAAAGAATAGTAAATTAAAACGGCATTTAGAATTGCTTAGGGGATCATAAAGCATAAGGAAGCAGAGCCTCCCCAGTGTTGGGAGGGGTGGGAGGCCATTTTGACTCAAACCTTTCCTTACCTATGGGTAACAACCACCATACAGTAGCAACTCAGTGGTCCCTTGACTCTCATTGAACTGTATTTTTATTTGAAAAAATTCATAGGAAAACTTTCATCTGCTAATGACATAACTACACATTAAAGCTAACTGTGCCTTTAAAATGTCAAGATTAAGTAGGAGAAATAAAATATAAACAAGAAAGATTTTATAACCATTTCAAAATGTGAGACAATTGCTAGTGGGGTCGTTGTGCCTACTGAACAAAGCACTTGTGCTATGGATTTCATTGTGTATTGATTTAAAATCATCATTTACATCTTTTCCAAGGAAACTAGCATCATGTGGTTTTTGTTTTGGTGAAAAGGCAAAAACTAGTCTATCGAAACTACATTATGGCAGCTCTCTGAAAGATGTTTTGGTAATGGAATTGTTTTACTGATTTCCACTAGAATATATCCCATTCCTGTTCATAGAACTTGGACATGAAGCACAACCGGTAATGAGTCATTTATATTGATTTTGACAGAAAGGGAAACTATTGAACTTTTGAGCTTACTTTGTGCTCTTCTCCCTTCTCCTTCCATTTTGAGGTCTTTTTTTTTAAATTCAGAATAACAAAAATAGTATAGGAATGAGGCATTCAAAGTACCTCTAAATTTGTTGCCTATATCTTATTTTATTTTATGAGTTATCAAGTTTCTTTTTTTGTCACAAAAGAACGTGTCAAATGTTACCTTCAAAACAGCTAAAAATATCACTTTAAGATACAATGAACACAGTGAATAATAATTTCTTGTGATTATATATGCTGAAACCTAAGTATCATATTTAATTGTTTGGATACTGAAAACTATAAAGGTTTAACAAAAAATAATAGTTGTATTTAAAATTTCAGGTAGCATAGTTTTTGGGTGCTTTCTCTTCTTGAATGCCAACAAATTTCTAGTTTGCTTCTGAGACACTGATAAAATGACAATGTCCAACAAAATATTGGTGAAATAAACTTTGCTACATTGTCTTATTCACTGAATTACCCAGCTTGCACTACCACCGAACGATATCATAGATAGAATGCCTCAAAAATACATTCTTTTAGCCAGTCTAGATTCTGAGATGTCCATGCCCTTGTCTTTTGTTCTGTGTACCCCTTAACGCAAAACCAAGTGATCTCATTTCTCTTTTTATGAGGGCACAAATACCACTAGATCTGCACCCCACCCTTATGTCCCCACTTAATCTTAATTACTTTCACTAAGGTCCTGTTTCCAAATATAGTCACATTGGAAATTAGGGCTTTAAAACACGACAGGCCCATTCAAAGTATAACATTAATTGCAGAAATAGTAATCTTCTTAATACAATTTTTTTAACTATCGACTAACTTTCATGGTGGTTAAACGATCCAAATATTTGATCCAAGATTTGTATATGTATGATAAATAAGCAGGATAATGTAAATGCATAGATGTACAGGGAATCAAAATTATTTAAAAAGATCCGTTTGCATGATCTTCAATTTGTCTAATGAAGCTGTTCACTAGACTCAGTTGAAAGAAGACTATTCTTTCTAAACAGATTCTCCACAATTTTTGAGGGCACACCACAATAAACATTCTTCTCAGAAAAGTAATTTCAGTGTAGGACTCTTGACGGCTCATTTTCAGACCAGTCAGCTAGGTTGAAAATTGAGCTGCCCAAAGAGAGTTGGCAAAATAGTTTAGTCCCTGCAATTAAAAAAAAAAAAAAAGGAAGTTTCTAAACCACAGTCATCTTCAATGCTAATTTGAACAACCAAATGCTTTCCAGTAGATTTTTTAAAAATGTTCTTCATTCTTGGCAAGCTGGTACAGCTCTATGCTGTGGGAAATCAGTTTTTCCATAAGATAGGAATGTTTCTTATGTCAAATGCCTAGTGTTATAGTTATCCCGTATTTTCATTACATGAATGTATTCCATGGACCCAAATTCAGTAATTTTGAATTTGAACACTTAACTTTACACCTTTAAATTTAAAAGATCATAAAAAAAAATATTCCAGCAGATTGTTTCATGGGGACCATTTGGTTTCCTTAGGCAACTGAAAAATAAATAGTTCTAACCATGTTGAGAATCTATGTGAGGTGTGAGCTTTTCATGCATTTGATTCCTTTTCTTTATGTGGATAGTTAACTTCAATTTTTAAAATTTATTTAACTCTGCTCAGTGATATCAGAGACATGCTTGACAGATCTCGATAGTGAGAAAAATGCAAACTTTCAGATTACAGGTTTTTGTACATGAAGTATAATAATATTAATAAAAAATTTTGAAATAAATTATCAATGTTCACTTCTCTGAATTATTAAAGTTAGTATAGCACCTAGGTATTGTGTATACAAGTAAGTCACTGATGATTTCCAGATGTTTCCATTTTTAAAGTGCTGCCACATCTCCTTTCTTTCTCTACCTTTGTCTTCTTTAAATATAATGAAGTTTAAACTCTAATCTCCCCCAACAAAATGTTCCCAAGGGCTCCATCACTAATTTACCAACCACAGAATGGCATCACTGTGTTTGGACAGCCAATAGAAATCTCAAGGGATGGTAGGGAAACTAGACAAGACCAGCTCTCCTTTGTGTTAATGTTAAGGAGGGATTTTGCACATTTTACCCACTGCCCATTGTGTATGAGTCAACATCTTATAAGAAACTTAACATGCCTTTTGAATGGCTTCCCTGACTTTGCATGTCTTCGTAGTTTTTAGTTACCAGCCTTGAGTTGCAAATGGAGGTATATACTAAATCTGTTCTCACTAAGACATAGAGATCTAAGCAGGGAATAACACTTCATCACTAATGGGATTCACACTTTGTTAGAAAATAGTCTTGTTGCTCTAACCTTTGCTTGCATCAACAGCTGCTGCTTTGGGACACATATTTGCTTTCCCTCTTGCCTGAGAAGTTATATTAATTTACCTTTCTAGCTTGGTAGTCTGCCTCTTTTGAGTTTTATGTTTTCAAAAAGGCAGTCTTTTAGCATTATATTCTCAGTGGTTTATGTCCAGGGTTACAAACTACTGAGGGTTTTTTTTTTTTTTTTTGCTATCTTTGCAAAAGAAATGACCTTTTAAAAAAGAAGAAGTGGCACTGTCTTCAGAATTTCAAAGAAATTTATTCACAGATGACACATAAAATAGTATAAAAATCAGATGAATTTGTTTCTCCTGCTAATTTTCCAAGCCACTAGTATTATATATGCAGACCTAACCCTGAATATTGATCTCCTAACTTCCTGCAAATCATTAATCAAATATATTGACTCTTTCCTCACTCTCTACATGCAAGACAACTCTATGCCTCAATGCTTCCTTCTTTTTGTGTACGACTGGGCCTTTGTCACTTAAAATTATGCTGTCCAAAATGTGATGAAGTTTGTTTTTTAAATTTCCTTTAATTCTATTTTTATTCACATTTTGCATAATCTATGCTTACATTAAATATATGGGAAAATAACCATTTTTTTGTTACAGCAGAGAATAACTTTCCTTTTTTCAATTACTTTTTGACATTTGTTTATTTATTTATTTATTGTATACTTCTACACGTGCATGGATGTGGTCATAGTGTGTACATGGAACTTAGAGGACAAGCTGCAGTAGCCAGTTATTTCCTTTCACCATGTGGGTCTTGGGAATTGAACTCAGGTCATCAGGCTTGGTGGCAAGCACCTTCACACAGTGAACCATCTCACCACTCCAACTTTATTTTTTAAATGCATTACAGCAAAACTCCATTAAAGAGTTAGGCTAGCTACTTTCTTCAATTTGCATGCAAATGTTTTCTTGCATACTTCTAGGAGAAATCGCAACAATGCCTTTAGATCTGCATGGACCATATTGCAGTTTTCTGACTAAAATTGCAGATTCTGTCTGGGTAGTTATGTTACATCACAGGGAGTGAATCCTGGACTTCAGACAGCAACTACAAGTACAACTTCATTTTTCTGGAAGAAAGGGCAAACTCAAGACTAGCCACGTCTATTAAAACAGGACCGTGGGAAATAAGTGAGATTCCAGGTAAAAGCCATAAGGGCAAAGCTCCCAGTTGTAGTCTTGTGGAGATTGAATGGAAGGGTGGTACTTCTTAATTATTATTCTTACATATAAATATATGCATGTATGTATATGCAAACACATCCTTCCGAGTCCATTTAATGTTTTTACTGTTGTTTGTATGTGTATGTGTTTAGGGCTTAAGATGTGGGATTGTATAACCTGTCAGGAGGCTTGTCCCTAAAGAGAATACTGACTCTTCCTCAGCATCGATTAATTGCCTGTAGCTCTTTATCCAGGGGTACCTTCTGAGATTTCCTGCATCTTTGTTGGGATGACAACAGGTGGTGTTATTGTGTAGGTCCTTTTTAGGTGGTTTAATTATTGAGATTTCATGGGTGTACATTTTCTGTTGCATATAAAAAACACTATCTCACCACAGATTTTTCTAGTCCTCTGACTTTTACAGTCTTTCTGCTTCCACTTCATGAACACTCTCCTAGGAGCCATGTGCTTGTCAAGACGTTGCTGCACATTAAAATATAAGTACTTCTGAAAAAAGAGACAGAAGTCATTTTATTTTATTTGAGCCTGAAATTATGTGGGTGTTAGAAGACTATCTCATATCCTCTCTTTCTTATGGATTCTTCAGGAATTTGAGCCAGTATCATTACATCAGAATGTGACAAGAGCTGCCTTACTAAATGTTGCTTTCTGACCTTGGCTGATGTCTCAGAATTCCTGAAGATATCATGGCTCAATGGAAATTGTATTCTCTTGATCATTGTCCATCTTGCTAGAATGAATTTTGAAATGCACAAGTAAGAGGGTATGTATCAGAGGACCAAGGGATAAGAAAGAACCAGGAAAAGCTACATCAAAATGTTGAAGTCTATGCCTCTAAACACAGAAAACTTCAAGAAATTTTATCACTGGTTCTCAAATAAGTAAAGGAGGGGATGATTTTGCCTCCAGGGAATATTTGGCCTCTAGTTGGGTATACTCCAGGGATGCTGCTAAATTTGCTATTATACATAGGAAAGACGTCCTGCTTTGGATCACCCTGCACCATATGTCAGTGTGTAGCTGCCTCCTGCTTCCTGACCACAGCTCCAAAAACAAACCACCACTGTCAGTGCACCAGCAGACACCAAGCTGGATGCTTAGAATGAGACCATAACCTTTAATGAACTCATGATTTTTACTATGTTTTGAAAAGACCACTAATTGTTTCAAAGATTTTTGAATTATGTCACTGCTTCTCAAAGATTTTTGAACTGTGCTTTTTTCTCCTTTGCATGGAGATTTCATGGAAAAAGATGTTATCTGAGATGAGAGGACACAGGCATTCATGTGTAAATCATCCCCCACTCTCTTTATTCTGAGAATTCCTGACTAATTGGGAAATTTCCCATCCTCCTTTTCCCTGCTCTCAGCTTCCTTTGGAGTCTCTCAATACTTCTTTTTGATTTGTTTGGTCTACCTTGAGCTTCAGAAACATCCCCTGAGGCACCCCAAGATCCTGTGTTTTCAGAGTTGATTCTTGGGTGGATCATTAAAGAGCTATTAAGAGCTGCTGGTAGTGCCCCTTTATAAAATAAAGTCAGCATTTTCACCAGCTGAAAGGAGCCCTGTGAGTCCTTTGTGTTTTTACCTTTAGAGGAAGTAGCAGATTTCTATCACTAAAAAAGAAAAACCTACTGGTACTGTATTGAATGAAAGTGTCTCCAGTTTCTCAACTCTCACAAATGAGAAAGATGGCATTGAGATTCTAACGTCTTCCTATATCCCGTGCTTCCTTCTGTTCATTTGGTGTTTTATTTATTTGGGCTTTACTTTTGTAAGATAGGATATGTCTATGAAACCATGGCTAGTCTCAAACTCGTCACCCTCTTCTGTAAATCTCACAAGATCTAGGATTATGTGCAGGTGTGATCCAGCATGCTCTACCAACATCCTAAGAAAGAAAAGATTCCTTTATCCTCACACAAGTTAATAACAATGAAAATAAATGACTAAATCAATTTGACTCAAAAAAAGGAAATGAAATATTTCTTAATATAGGTTAGAAATGTCCTAAGAGTGACTTTCAAAGAGTAGTTTGAAACTAAGTAGATCACCATGAAAGAGCACTTCACTGACTTTGAATGAAGGTCAGTCTCCCATTTGTTGAATTATAGTTCATTGAAAATTGTTAATAAACATCACTTATTAACAGCTATTTTCATATGTTGCTTTTCCTAAGCAATCCCTAACTTTGGTTAGTTTTTAAGGTCTGCTCTGATGAAGAGCAAACTTTGTCCAATAGAAATACAATACAAGCTATATGCTTTCTCAACTATCCTGACAGCAGTTATTCCTGACTAATTTACACATATTCCTCAAGAAAGCTGTCTGGAAAACTGCTAAGGAGGCTACACTTGATGGCACATGTGCGTGCCATCACACACACACACACACACACACACACACACACACACACACCTTGAATCTTAACCCTCAGATAGCTTAGGCAAGATACTGTAAATTTGAGACTTGGCAGGTCTGCATATAAAGACCCTGTATCCAAACAATGTGTTATAAACAAAAATTTTACTTTCCTTCTTAAAAAATCATTTATTTTATGTAAATGGATGCTTTGCTTCCATGTATGTCTCTGCACCATAGAAGACAGTGTCCACAGAAGTTAGAAGAGGGCATTGGATGCTTGGGGACTAGAGTTGCAAGTGATTGTGAGCACATGAATGCTGGAAATTTAACCCTGGTAATCTAGAACAGCAGCCAGTGCTCTTAAGCACTGTGTCATCTCCTCAGCCCCAAATTTACCTTCTTGTATTCAGTGAATGGAGCTGCATTTTTTTTAACTAAGTAGAATAGCATGAATGAGGACAATATATTTGTACATGTAATGTGCAGGTGGGAGTACTTAATGATGTACCATCAAAAAACTGGGATGGGGGTAACCTGATAAGGGAAAATGAAAGTGGAGAAAGAGTCCTATGACACCAGCAATGGGACTTCTGTAGGAGAAAGAAAAAAGGATGCTTAGAAAGGTCAACAGGAGATAGGGAAGTTTCATGAATTTGTTCATACAAATGAGATTGATTTTTACATATTCTTTAGGAATATATCAATCTCCTGAGGTCAGAAGTGCACTTTCCTACTCTCTGTCAAATGGGGAGTCAGATTGCTTTCATCCTTCTGTTTCCTCAATCTCCTTACTAGATAAACACCAATATTCACAAGATGGAGCTGAAGGAATAAGACTAAGGGCTTAGTGTGATTTTTCTGTAAGGAACCAAAGGGTCAATATTTCTAGGCTTTTAGACTATATGTTCTCTGTTGGAACAATTCAACTCTTCCTTTGTAGAGCAAGATCCCTATAGAAATCCCCTATAGAAAGACTGTCAACAAATTAGCAGGGTTACATTTCAATGAATCGTTATTTACAAAACAAGTAGTAAGCCAGATGGAGACCACTGGGCATAATTTGCCAACTGCTTGTGTCAGTTCATATGTGCCAATGTGGAAAGGAGCAGAGATTGTTTTAATATGTGACATTTTCTTCCTATAATATATGAATTTAATATAATACAGTATCAAATTATTTGACAAATGGCTATGAAGAAAATTGGATTTATGGGGAAATATTGACTCTCATGTAATTCAATAACCAATTAAATTGAAGTCAGCAATCAAATAGAAAAAATAAAATGTAAAAGAACAAAATTGGTTTAGAGATGTTTGATCACTAAATAAAGAAGAGTGGCTGAGGTGCACTCAAAATGATCGATATTTGAGAACCAAATGTTCTGCCTTCTGAAAGTCCAGAAATGTCAAAAACAAAGTTAAAAGGTAAATTTTAAAGAGAATGAACCTACTTGCAAGATGGCAGAGAGAAGTGAACCTCTGAGTTTGAGGCCAGCCTGGTCTACAAAGCAAGTTCCAGGATAGTCAGCGCTACACAGAGAAACCTGTCTCAAAACAAACAAACAAACAAACAAGCAAGCAAGCAAAAAGAAAGATATATATTACACAAAGAGTTCAAACTAATGTGAAAGTACCCCATTTTTTGTTGTAAAAATAGGAAAGTAATCTGATTAGATAAGAATAGACAAAAATAAAAACTGTTTTACAACCTGCTAAGTTACCAAAATTTATTAGCTAACAAAAACAATATGATTTTGTCCTTTCTCCTAATAAGACCTATTCAAAAATATTTAATGGTAGCATAGTGTGGTATGAATCTCATGTTCTGCTGATTGAAATATAAATTTGGGAAACCTATGAAGACATTGTAATAACTTCAGAAATATTTTGACTCAGCATTCCCACTTAGATTCAATTTTAAACAAATAATACCAATGTATATGTCATTTACAGTCTAAGATGTTTTGATATATTGTACCAGACAGGATTGCACTTGGCTGTATGTAACAGAAATCCAAGTGCTATGTAGTACATTAAACAGATGGGGAGAGGGTTAATTCTCAAACACTAAAAAGCCAAACAGTAAGTAGTCTCCAGTTTTTACAGTTGTTTAAGAAAGATAGCCATGTAGCTTCTTGTTCTGTCTTCCTTAGGTTGTAATTCTTTTTTCACGATCTTCATTTCCAGGCTGGGAGAAAGAAGAATAAAATAAAACTGTCATTATCTCTGAAGGCTTTTCCTTTTTACACAGAGAATAATGCTATCTCCGGAAATTCTCTATCTTAGTACTATTAGGCTACTTGGCCCTTCCATCTTTGAAGTAGGATTGATCAGAGAATGATTTTAAAGAAGCACATTTTAAAAAAAAAAGAGGAAGAAGCTCATTGAGCTAAGCAAAGTAGCACATACCCACAACTCAGTAATCCAGATACTGGGGCAGGAAGAGTGTGTGCCTGGTGGGATATATAAAGAGCTGCAGGAAGCTTAGCAAGGTGGCACATACTTGCAACCCCTTTCAAGGACAGTCTAGGTACTTAATAAGACAAGACCCTAACTTAAAGATCAAAAAAAAAAAAGTAAACTGGGGTTCTGTTTATGAAAATAATGTCCAAGATGGATATTGATTGCAGATTCTGCCCTGATGCCCCTACTGTAGAATGACAAACTGTGTGGTCTACAAATTGAAGCCCAGAGCCTGCCCACCTGTAAAAAGTCATTTCACCCAAGGATACCTTCCTCCCAGATGCCTGTACCTGGCATGAAAAATATAAAGTGGGATAAAAGTACACACGTTTAATCTCAGCACTCATGAGGCATAAACAAGCAGATGTCTAAGTTCAAGGCCAGCCAGCTCTACGTTGTGAGTTCTAGGACAGTAAGGGTTACATAGAAAAATGCTGCCTTAAAAACAAACAAAAACTCTAATAATAAAAATTATCCATTATTAAAAACACAAATTAAGGGCTGTAGAGATGGTTTAGTGGTTAAGAACACTGACTGCTTTTGCAGAGGTCCTGAGTTCAATCACATACAAAAAATAAATAAATAATTCTTCTAAAAAAACACAAATTAATACTCATCATTAGCACTCTGATACACACATAGATAAACAGGGATATGGAGACAAAGTTCATCAAGTTGTGTTCATAACATAACTATATATATTTTCATATTACATCTTTATGTATAATTGCTTTAGAATCTAACAATTGTATTAAGGTGAAATTTATAGCTAGTCCCAATGCCTACTCAGAAGACAGATGAAGGAACATCACAGATATAAGGCCAGCTAAGTAACTTAGAGAGACCTTGTCACAAAATGAAATAAAAGGGATGGGCTGAGGATGTAGTTCAGTGGTAGCTGACAAGTATGAGGAATGTCCTCAGCTCAGTCACCTGTACTAAAATAGCAGCAGCAACAAGGACAAGAAAAAGGAACAAAGTTACATATTAAAAACTTTCTTGAAATACTGCCTTATATATGTAACAGGGAGTCACATTCATAAACTCTTAATAATACGGTTATCTATACAAGTACTCACAATGACAAGGCCAGTTGTGCCAATGTGGATAGACAAATCTTAACAAGTGCCCTTACCTAGATGAAGAGCTACAGGCAGCTAATGGATGCTATTCATTTTCCACAAAGATGGATCCATTAATCCATTAAACTTCTCAGTTTATTAAATTTTTTAATGCCTGTATTTTTGAGAATGTATTAAATACATCAGAAACTTACAAATAGAAAACAGATTTTTGGAAAGAGGAAATGGAGTTCTTTCTATGCAGAGTATACCCTGCCTTCACATTGGGTGGGTTTTAGTGGTCAGCACTGCATTTAGCCTATGCCTTAGAATAGAGTATCTGTTTGTGGTAGGCTATATTTCCAAATGAAAAATTGATGCTTTATTTGAGTAAAATATTCTCTCTCTCTCTCTCTCTCTCTCTCTCTCTCTCTCTCTCTCTCTCTCTCTCTCT
>JANHMN010000005.1:102433264-102445239 GCA_030674055.1 Rhabdomys pumilio
TCTCTCTCTCTCTCTCTCTCTCTCTCTCTCTCTCTCTCTCTCTCTCTGTGTGTGTGTGTGTGTGTGTGTGTGTGTGTGTGTGTTTCAAGCAATTTGTAAGAAAAGTTCTAAATCCAGAGGACTAGAAAGCCTACCTAGCAGAAACAAGAGCAACTGTATTGTCTTTACAAGTTAATAGAAACAATTGAAGTGGAGTTCTTTTTGTTACTTGAAAATCAAGATTTAATTCAGCCATGCATTCTTTTAGAGGAGTGACTTTTCAAGGAGTCAAGTAATACTTTAGCTTAAAGTCTTAGACACGGTCAAAGACCACAAAGTGTTTACAAGTGAATTCAGCTTGCTGAAGTTTTCTAAAATATAAATACTGCTAGACTAAATTTTTTCCTTAAAACATTTCTTTCTAACATTTCACTGATGATTCTTGTTAATCTGAGTTGTTTGTTCAGCCTCCTCTCATAAATACTCTAAATCTGTGCGTCTTGCTATAGACTGCTCTCTGGCCACAGTGCGATCCTACACTCAAGCTTGCCTTTGTATTGCTCCTAACTGTTCAAAAGCATTTTCAAATATAGAGATGTTGCTTTAAACACAAATTATACTTTAATATTTTTTTCAAAAATTGATACTTAGAGGAAAGATAGAAATAGTGAAACCTAATTCATTATGTAATCCACACACTTTTCTATTATGTAGGCCTCTGTAGAATGACTAATTAACTGATTCAAATATGAATTTCCTTTTACTATTGTCTTCACCTCTGTGGGATACAAAAATATGATAATCACTATTAGCACTTTGGTACATATATTGATAAACAAGTAGCTAAAGATAAGGTTCATTACTGGGCAGTGGTGGAGCAGGTCTTTAATCCCAGCACTTGGGAGGCAAAGTTCAAAGCCAGCCTAGGCTACAGAATTCTAAGAGAGCCAAAGCTGCTACACACAGAGAAACTCTGTTTCAACACCCCCTCCAAAAAAAAAAAAAGTTCATCTAGATATGTTCATAGCACAATGTACATATTTTTATATTCTATCTTTATGTATCATTGCTTTAGAATTGAATAATTTTATTAAGGTAAAATTTGCAGGCAGGACTGGTGACACATGACTGGACTCTCAGAAGACACCATATTCCAATTTAGAAACAAAATGTTTTAGTGAGATTATCATTTTTTATTTATTTACTAGCTTAAGTATTCATTTACTATTATTGAAACGAGTTCATGGCACATCACCAAAGTTGGTCTGATGCTCATATATGTCCTGTCTCAACATCCTGAGTGCTAGGATTATGAAGGAACACCACCACTTTTCTTTCTAATGTTCTTTTATATTGTAAATGGAAACAAAAATTCACCTGTTCATATTCCTTAAATATTTTATATGTTTCATACTTATTGTCAACTCCTTCAGCTAGCTCGGCAATAAATTCAACAAGTAGAGAAAAGAAAATGTGCTTTACTATAAAGTGTGCTAATTAGCTTTTAATCAGCTAAAAAAAGAATCAGGTCAACGTTCTCGAAACTCAACTCAGGTTGTTGTCCTTTGAGGTTGATCTTAAAGTGTGTTTCAATATTCTGTGCATGTTCTTTGTAAAGATTATAAACTTGCTTTTTAAAAAACAAAAGCTCAATTTTAAGCCAGGCATGTGTTGCGTACCTTTAATACCAGTATTCAGGTGAATGAGGCACGTAAATCTCTGAATTTGAGAAAAACTTGGTTTAGGAAGAAAGCTCCAGGACAGTCAGGGCTATACAGATAGACCTTGTCTTGAAAGAAAAAACAAAAAAACAAAAAACAAAAACAAAAAACTATAATAAAAAATTAATTCCAACAATTTATAGAACTAATAACAATATTTTGATGTAGCCTCTCATAGAATGTTTTAAATATAAATTTAACCACAAAATATGTATTAAACATGTGCTTGCTAAATATGTTAAAAGCAAAGGTTATTTCCAGAAAGTGGCAGCATTTTTATGTGCTCACTAAGAATTTACCATCATTTGAATGTTCATCATTTAACCCAATTTGGATCTGTAATATTAAATTTTTAGTGGGTGTAACCTCTGCTCCAATTGTATGTCTGTGTGTGTGTGTGCCTGTGTGTGTAGTATATATATATATATACATATTAGTCTGAATATATGCACATCTGCATATAGGTACATGTGTGTGCGTGCACATGCATTGTGGAGGCAAGAGACTAATATCAGGTGTCTCTGAATATGCATCCACCATTTTTGAGATAGTATATGTCACTGAAATTAGAGCTCACTGACTGGCTAGATTGATTATCTACTGAATTCAAGGAATTCTACCACAGCATTGGGATTGTGGGTAAATACCACCATACCTGAGTTTTATCTTTGTGCTGGGGATCTGAATTTGGGTCCTCAGGTTTATGCAATGGAGACATTACTTACAGAGCCATCTCTTCAGCCATGTTTTGGTGTTTTTGAGATAAAAGGACTTGTTTATAGCTCAGACTGGCCATAGTCTGTGATTATGCTCAGCTTGCTATATTATTTTATAAATGGAGTATAATTATTATTGATATACTTTCAAAAAAGTGGCATTAAAACTTCACATTCACCATACATACTTTTCAAACCTTGCCACACCCAAGAGATAGAATGTAATCTGTGTCACCTTTCCTTGGACCTCGGTGAAATTTTGTGAGTGCCTCAATTTGGCAGATGGAACACCAGATGACTTCGAAAAGAGATTATAAAAGATGATATGGCTCCTTTCTAGCCATCCTTTGGGACTCTCATTCCAGGAACCTAGCCACCATGCTATGAGAAAGCCTGACAGCCCCAGCCGAAGTCTCAGGCAAAAGCCAATATCAACTGTCAGCATGTGAAGAGCAACTCTTCAGATAACTCCAGTGTCTAGATTTTCAACTACAGCAGTTCACAAAACAGAGCACAAGCAACTGTACCCACTGAAGTTTTCCAAAATCACAGATTTGTGAGCAAAATACACGTGGCTTTCTTTAAGTTATTAGGGGTCCAGGCAGCTTGTTAAGTCATTAAGTGTCCTCACAGTTTGTTACACAATCATGGACAACAGTGGCAGCAATGTGTCTGAGTGACCACACCACATTTTTGTAGGCAATTACTTATTTTTAGAAATATATTATTATAGAGGGTTTTATTTTTGTTCTAGTCACTTTGGTTATATCACTAGATTACACATCTCTAGGCACAACAATATATACAACACTGTTTTCTCACTATTAGTGTTTTAGAAGGAAAATACAATCTGAAGACTATGAACAACTTAAGGAATATTGATGTGAGTTTTAGTAGTTCAATTCGATGTAAACAGTCTACAGACTGATTTAGAAATAGTTATACTTAATGAGATAAGGAGGTGGCTCAATTGATAAAGTGCTTTCTGCCCAAGTATCTGATTTAGAGTTTGAATCTTCAGCATTCACGTAAAATGTTAAGTATTACTGGGAGAATATCTTATTTCTGTATGAATATGGCATCAATAAGAAATCCAATGGCCTATGGCTTAGGCAAGAAATTGGAAGTGGAACATCCAGGAGGCAGAAGAAATTCTGGGATAGAGCCAAGCGCAGGAAGATTTGTTCCGGAAGATGTGATAAAACAGATGCATGGTACCTAAGCACAGATAACCACATGACAGAATGTAGGTTAAAATAAATGGAATGTATTAAGTTATGAGCTACTCAGAGAAGAGCCAAGGTATTTGTAAGTATATTTTGAGTCTATTTCTGGGAGCATGGATCTGAGAGGAAGAAATGAACCTAGTTTCTACAAACTATGTCAATGCATGCTTTGGCAATCAGATAAGCTAGAATAGCAAAAAGATTTTGCCTCAAAAAAGTTATGATGGAGATTAACTGAGGAAGACATCCTAAATTCACCCTCTAAAATTCATATACAGATGCACATATGCAGTCGCATATGCATATGTATGCATCCATATGTATAAACATGCATGTGTACATGCATACATACCACAAACACACGTACACATGCAGAGAATAGTGCCACATTCTTGTGATCATGGTGCTTTAGGAGACTGGATGTACTGGAGGATTGTAAGTTTGAATGTAACATAGGCTATAAGGTGAGAGTCTAGCTCAAAAAAGAAAGAAAGAGAGCAGCAAAAGAAAGTTATAATATACCTAATATGGTTTTGCAAAATAAATCCTTATAAACTCAATAACGAAAATGACAGGCACTTATGTATTAAAAAAAAACACTATGAAAGGGGGGAATTTAACTAACATAAAACAAAATACACTCTATTATTTCAAATAGTAAAAATGATCATGAACTTTGAAGATGTCTTTATTCTGTTCTGATTCTGTCCCACACAATCCTCAGACAGGCCTCGAATTCACATGGCCACTCCTTCATGGTACAATAACCCTTACTGATGACTTTAAACTGCTAGAAAGTAAAAGTCTCTCCACATCAAGAAACTTCTCATGTGCCTTTTATGGGTCAGACAATTCTTTTTTTCTTATAAGTGTCAGTGTACTAATATTTTTAAAATAAACGATAACTATAAATCACATGAATCCTTTTAGTTTTATAAGCCTGGGAGAAATTAAAAGTAGAAAAAATCTTTCTTACAGGGTTCCTGAGGGAATAAGAGATTCAATCAAATATATTATAAATTAGATATGAGATAATTATAATTTAGTACTACAATAATTGACTGTTAACAATTATTACATTTCGAAAGTTGGCAACCATTGTTTAGTCTGAATTTCCACTTACAACTCTGTACGTGGGTGCGTGAATGCATATGAATATGTGTATTTGAGACAGAGTCTCATGTAGCTCAAGCTGGCCTGAACTCATGCAGTTTTAGGTGACCTGAACTCAGGGAGTTGAAGCTGTCCTTGAACTCCTGATCCTTCTGCCTCCAGTTCCCTAGTGCTGGATTTACAGGTTTGTACCACCATGACAGGCCAAATAGTTCTACTAGACTCTAAAGAAATTGTTCTATGTAGGGATTGACTCAGTCCATACTGTCAAATAATCAAGTGCAAAAGTCTTAACTGGCTGCAGAGAATTGCCAAGAACTGAGCTAACTAATATATTTGTTACCTAATGATTGCAAGTGGAAGTTAAAAGGCTATGTTTTTGTTACTTGAAGCAAAATTTAAAGTGTTGTGGCTATTCTAATGCCAAATGCTTATGTGTGCTATAATCTTCTCATTTCATTACATTAATGTTACTAATATCTGAAGGTGGGCATCGTTAAGTCACAAAGTGCTTGCCCATTTGTGTTCATTGTTTAATCTAATCTTCAGTACAAAACAAAGGGATTAGCATTGCTTTTTTTAAACCACTTTGTTGGTGAAGTGTGTTTGAGAAAATGAAGACATAAGGCAGAGACAGCCAGAGCTTAAAAACAAATGCTGTATTACTATCTCAAGTTGAGCCCTTTGAAAGTAGAAACCAGAGAAGCCCACCCCTTCTCCCTGATGTTTGTCACTTGCTTTATGCTAAAATTGTACCACCCAGAGGAAGAGTAAATAAATCTTTTCTGAAGGGCCAAATGGTAAACGGACGCAAGTTTGTAAACCATGTGGTCAACCACCACAATTATATACCTTTGCCATTGTATTTTGGTTGTGAGCCTAGCCTTTAATGGCTGAGCCATCTCTCCGTACCCACCTATGTATAGGTGGGTATAGCTGTATTCTAGGAGACATCTGTTTAAAAAATGCAGAGGGTAGTAGTGTGCTAAGCCTTGAGCCCTGATATACAAGGTTAATTAAAACATAGGAAATGGCATGTGTATTTCAGGTCTTTCCATTTCATTCACTCTTTCCCTTTATTAGAAACTCTATTATATTGTATATCCTTTAGTTTCTCTCTCTCTCTCTCTCTCTCTCTCTCTCTCTCTCTCTCTCTCTTCTCCCCTCTCACCTCACTTCTGTTCCCCAACTAACCTGTGTATGTTCCTTCCTCGTACCCCTGAGCTCCATGCCTTTGATGGGCACTTGATTTTCATTTCCCAGGCATCTATACATATTATTAGTACATAGGTATCTGGCATTCATTGTTTTGCAGTATCATAGTACTTTATTATATTGCTATGCACAGATTCATGAATTTACTGCTGGCAATTGAATGATTTCGCTTATATTGCTTGAACATGTGACATTTTATGAATGCCCCAGTGTTTACGTGGAATAACTCTCTAGTAGTAGGACCAATAGCACAACGGTTCATACATATGCAAATTTGTTCCAGACTGCAATCACATTCTACTAGCAACCTTCCTGTAAGAGACCCTGTTTCTATAGAACCTCACTAATGATGAATGGATTCAAAATTTTACTTTTAGTATACTGATAGGTGAGAAAAGATTCAATTTCTACTGATTTCTTTAAAAATTAAAATGTGCTTTTGACAAATTATTTGTCTCTTGTTTTACAATCTTTGTCCATTTTTTCTTTGGAGTGCTAGACCTTGAGAAGTTTAAGTACTAATTATACATGATAGAGATTGGTCATCTGTCTTCAGTAATTTGGATTTTTTTTATGTGACTATTCTGTTTTCTTACCATGAAAAAATATTTTTTGCCAATAGGTTTATTGACTATAAATAAATAAAATATAGAGATAGAATTATAAATAGAAATGCAGATACAGATATTTTCAATAGACATAAGTAGCTAGATTTTTCATATCCTCCATGTGCTGAACATCTAAGATGAATATTAGATGAAAGTCATAAAGGTTCGGGCTGGTAACTTTCACGAAAAGGTACTTGCTGCCAATCATGACAACCTGAGTTTGCACCCTGGGACCCACCTGGTAGAAGGGGACAACGCATTCCTGAGAGCTCTCCTCTGACATTCACATACATGTCATGGCATGCGTGTGCCCACACATGTACATGCAAAATAAGTAAACTGAGTTATAATTTTAAAATGAAAACCTTAAAGAAGATAATAAAGTCAGTGGTGAAAGCTTGAAAACTATTATATATTTTCTTTGCAAACAATGTTTGCATCAAAAGTTCAAATGAATTTGCTGAGTGTCTTTTTAAACTTTAACACTAGTGTAATAAACAATAAAAAAAATAAGACATGGAGCAGAGCCACATGGCCAAGATTAATTTGCAAGCTACTATTTATACAATAATAATAGGAATTTTTCTCCCTTTATTTCCTTCTTTTATTTTTATTTTTTGTTTCTTTATTTCTAGATGAACTTTTGTAGAGCCCAGGCTGAACCTTATATGTAGCCCAGTTGAACTCCTGCTCCTCCTGACCCCACCTCCTTAATACTGGAATGACAACCTTGTGCCGCCATAACAGACTAGGAAACCATTTCTAATCCAAAACATAAATGTGATATTCAAGGAGTTCCAGTCATTCTGAATCTTTATTCTAATACTTTCTCTTTGCAGCTGTTTGCATCTAATTTAACTGTAACATCTGCTAAATTGCATGTTACAAATGGCAGTAACATCAGTGGACAAGTGTTCAGTACTAATACAAATACTAAATGGTTAAAAAAAAAACCTGTGTCTCTTTTGAAGGTAATTATTATTTTTCTCTCAGATTGCAAACTTTTAGAACACTGTATTCTGTGATGTTGTTTTGTTTTATCTGAATGCTCTGCTCAGTTCATATCTTGACCTTCTTCCATTTCCCGAGCAGAGGAGAGTCAGAAAATTGAAGTTTAAGGCGGATAAGTTTATATAGGTGCTTTGCACTCCATGCTTATTTTTGCTCTTCAGTTGACATTGTTATTAAGCAGAGGATTTTTTTTTTCAAGGAGACAAGGCAGGATTGAGACTTGGAGTGGGGGTACAGCCAGAACTGTGATGTCACAGATTGCTTTCTCTCTTGGGAAACTCATCCATCAAACCGTCACCTCTGATTCTGTGCAGGGTCACTGTGGAAAGAGGCAGCATGTCTCAGTTTAGGCATACTGAAGTGTCAGTCTGTAGTGGGGCTGCTGGTGTGAAGGCGATTCATTTCATTTCAAAGGCCCAGTGGCACGCTGCCCAACACAGGCACAAGCACAGCGCGCTCCTTAGAAATAATGACTCCAAACAGCCTTCGCTCTGAAATGTAGAACTGTGCCATCTGCTTGTCTCCTCTGTGATTTATTCGCTTCAGAGTTTTAAATGATGTAGTGAAAAGGTAAGACTTCTCTTTTATAAAATAAAAAGTAAATGTCTGTAGTATATTCATTTGAGTTATATGGAGATTTGAATTTATAGTGTAAATATAATTTTATAACATAAAGTGTGGCCCCTGTCCTAGGAAAATAAGGTAAACTTTTTGTCTTTGTTTTTGAAAAGAGGTCATGCCTTACTACTTAGCAGTTTGAGATTCTTTAATATTTTAAAGGCCTGTTTGAATAAATAAAACACTTTTTGTAAAAATTAGCATTCCTGAGAATGTTTGGTGATGGAGATAAATTTATACTTCTGTGTTTGATATCCTACTTTCCCTTGCTATTTTCAGTTTGAGGATGAATTAAAAACAAGTAGTCATTCTGCATTGCCAAGGGTTCTTTTTGGTCCAGCCCAATGTAGGCAGATCCTAGCTGGTGGCTCCATAACTCCTTGGAACTCTTTCTGTTCAGGAAGGAAATATGGAGCTATAAAATTCAGAGGAAGTTTGAAGCTGAGGCGTTCCCTGGGAGACAGCAGAGCTTCTGGCAGCCACAGAAGGGAGCCAAGGCTCACCTGCATGCCTGTCGCCTGTCCTAGCCTGTCATATTCCCTCACTTGCTCTTGCTGTGCGCTCTGTTCACAAAGGGGTGCAAAAGGTTGGGTTCGAGGACTCAGAGGACTTGCCTGGCAGAAATCAGGAGCGAGAACCCTCCTCTTTCCCCGAGAGAGAGCCGCTGCTACTGCAGAAGTCATTTGGTGTGTGTGCTGCTTCTTCTTGTGAGAGGATTAGAGAATTAGAAGAGGGCTTTGTGAGAAAAATCCTGGGAGAGGTCGCTGGGATGAAAGCAAACAGGGAAGGAAGATTTCAGCTCTTCTAGTCCCCCCAGTCAAGTGGCCTGAGTTGCTTGGCCTCCAGCAACTAGGGATTTTCTTCCATCCACATTGGAGACACTGGTAAGGCATTTTTTTCCTACTACACTAGGAAGCTATTGCATACGGTTGCCTTTTGAAGTGCAGTGCGGGATGGGGGTTGGGGGGTGGGGTCCTAAGGAAGGAAGTTGGTTAGTGATTCTGGGGACATCCTGCATTGTCTCTGCCTAGTGTATGAGAAAGTCGCTGTTCACTGCACAAAGGGCTTGCGGCCAGAGAACAATTTTACTTCTCCCAAACTTGATTAGCATCACTTTTGAGTAATGAACTGAAACAAAATGGGTGCACATGAAATCACCAAGGTCTATACTGGAATTCACTTATCAGAATGATGATCACATCTTAAAACCTTTTTATCTAAATCTGAACAGTTTGAAAGTATAATGCTATAGGAATTGGTAGTGGGAGGCGGGAGTGGGGGTGGGGTGGAGGTGGGGGTAGGGGTGGGGGTTTAGACCTTTTGAGAAAATTCTCAATTATTTATGTTCCTGGGAAAATGTATTTTACCCTTGTGTGTTTTGTGCTATGTGGGCCAGAATAGTGGCTAATAACCCAAGTCCTGCCAAGAGTAAGTTCCAAACAGAATGAGAACAGGGTAGAACATTCTCAGAAAAGGTAGGGAAAAATGGATTTGGCCTTTTTGTGCAGAACATCCTATTTTACATTTATATAAATCTGAGCACATAAATCTGTGCTCACTGGAAAGAAGAAATGAGCAAGCTGCCATTACAATCAGAAGGAGTAGATAGTACACCCCTTCAACACTATCCAGGATTCTGCCACTCACACAGCCTCATTTGACAACTGATGTCATTCTCTGACTCCACTATGTTATTATTTGGAGTGGATTTTGTTGTTTGTATGAAGATGCAAATATACATTATTTATACTACTAGTAAATACTGTTTTAATGTGTGGATACACATATTTAGTTCCTCCTGAGATACTTGAACGGTCGTGAAGACTTCAAAAATGCTGTTATTTTGTTTGACCCAAAGTGTTCCACAAGCAATATACTGAGGGGTATATTCAAAGTTTGAGGGTGTGCGTAGAGAAGAAAGCAGTGCCAATCAGTAACTCTCGAAGCCTCTCCTAGTAGCTGCAGCCAAATTCCTGAAATCCCTGTCCACCCCTCCCCCTACCTTAAGGAAGGACAACATAAAAATTTTTGTTGTTGATTAGTTGAAAAAAGTTTAGCTGCTGCCTAATTTAGCTTCCCACATTTCTCCCTGCTTATTAAGGTCAAACTAAAACCCTCGCTTTATGAAATGTTCTGGTGTTCAATGTTTCTTTATAAACTTTGTGTGTGTGTGTGTGTGTGTGTGTGTGTGTGTGTGTATGTGATGCTGTTAATTGTCATTTTAGTTGACTCTGCTTCCTTAAAAATACTGATCCAGTAAAATGATCCCTCCACTAATTATGTAGGTAATTATGTAGGTCCACAATTTGACTTCAGTTAAAAACTAGGTCCATAGAATTTTTTCTAATTAAATTGCAGTATTAAGATGACCTGATTATTTTCAAAATTGAAAATACATGTCACTTTAAGTAACGTTCAGGGTTTTAAAAAATATGTATCTAAATAAATTCCTCTGTACCCATATTAATGGGAAAACTTAAAAATATGGTCTCTCTAAAATGAGCTAATTATTTGCCAAAAGTTATTCAATTTCCTTTCAGTTTCAGACTTTCCCTCTTCTATCAACTGAAAATATTAGTTAAACCAAATAGTTTTCTCTTCCACCTCTAGGAGTTGTTTAGAGAATGCTGGCAGTTAATTGGGGGAGGGGTTGGGGCGTGAGATAACAGTAAATCAATTTATCTGTGGACTCTGAGGATGCCTCCAAGCTTTGCAGGTTTTGATCAATGTCATTCACTATTCTTGGCTTCATGCTCATTCCACTTTGAAAGACTATTTACTTTCATCATATTTGAGCCTGAGAGCGTAGAGCTTATTAGAATTGATTTTCTTTCCAGGTTGATATTTTAAAATACTTTGGCTGGTCATTTTTCACGACCACCTTCTGAGATTCTCATTCATCTGGCATATATTATTGAGTGTCTGTCGTCACCAAGGCAACCAGTATTTGCTGAGAGACATGAAGACATTGTTTTGGTGGAGCTTGCTGCAGAGGTAGCCAAGGACAGGGGCAGAATGACCATCTCTTGATGTACAAATGATTGTTTGCCCACTCACGTGTCTCAATTGCAAATGCTTTCAGTAATAACAGAAAACATTAATTCTTCTGAATGATTGATAAATTACACTATAATACTGGCTACTTAGAACCTAGAAGCGAAGCTAATCAATAATCTTCTCACATAGACTAGGACCCTCTGTGTGCTATTCTCATTGATGGACATTTAAATAATTTCAAAAGAAATTTCTTCTGAATTAATCTGATGGTTGCACAAGTTGGGGAAAACAAAGACGATTTTTTGATAAGAATAATCTTTACAGTTTATAAGTTATTATTCTTTCACATTTTTTGCAATATCATGTTTCATGTTAGATGATATTTTTCATTAAGATATTAGGATGTATCTTAAAAATATATAATTTATGATTATACCTACAAGAAATGGGAGTTGTGATAGGTAAATACATAAAATTTCTTGGATCTATCATGTACCAGATATTTCCCTAGTCCTTTAAAAAAAAAGTCATCACCTATTCTTCTCATTAACATTGAAAACTGGATACAATGGCAATTTTAAAGATGAGGGAACTTAGTTCCTGATAACTTAAGAATGGAGTAGAGTGTCGCAGATGAGGATTCATCACCTTTTCCATCAATGCTCTTTTGAGATCATTTTTCTGTTGCTCTTACTGCTCTGATCTTTCTTTCTTTTTTCTTTTCTCTCTCTCTCTCTCTCTCTCTCTCTCTCTCTCTCTCTCTCTCTCTCT
>JANHMN010000005.1:102445249-102468654 GCA_030674055.1 Rhabdomys pumilio
TCTCTCTCTCTCTCTCTCTCTCTCTCTCTCTCTCTCTCTCTCTCTCTTGGTGTTTTGAGACAGGGTTTACTCTGGTCTTTCTACACTGCTTAGCTTATTTTAGATACTCTCCCTGCCTGCTCCCTTCCTTGAAATTCTTTGTGAACAGATATATTTAATTATAGACAAGGTAGTTCCTATACATAATTTTGTATTTAAAAAAAAAGTGCTTTTGAGCTAAGTGTGGTGGTTCATACAGACAACTCAGGAGGCTGAGGAAGTAAGATTGCCCCAAGTTTGAGGCCTACAGAATGAGTTCTTCAATCCAGCCTGAGCAAAAGAGTGAGGATCTGTCTTTAAAAATGGTGAAAAAAAAACCCTGCTTTTGAAGTTTCAAGGAAGAAACAGTATAGTTTTTGAAGAATCAATATATTAGACTGGCATGTAGAGTAGAACATATTAGGTTTACTTTGTTAGGAGAAATGAAAGGTTAACTTGGCTTTCTATCATGTGTACCCTGGATTCAGCTAGGTAGCTGGTGATGGCACCAGTCCACATAGACACTGGGATCCATATATGTCTACTGTATATAGAGAGCTCTGTTATAACTCAGCCTCATTTTCTTCTGCATCCACTGCTCCCATTCGAAGTTACTACTTCCAAAACACAAAATCATGTCAGACTACTAGAGAAAAATGATTACTAACTGTCCTGATAATCTGTTATATTCATAGGATTGTCATTAATTTATTTCCACATGCTTACCGATTGCTTTGCCTATCAACAAGTTAGGGAACATAAACTAAAAAAGTTAAAAACATAAATTTATTATATTCCTTAAGTTCTAAAGCTCCAAGTAGGAGTACACTAAAGGTGAAACACTGTCATAGTAGTGTTCCTTCTAGAAATGCTAAAGTGCAATTTACTTTATTTTCTCTGCCTCTGAATATCTGTCACAAGCATTCTTTGTTTTCTGGTCCTGCATTTCTTGGAGTTTTGTTCCATCAAATTACTTTTTCTTACTCTTCAGCCTCCCTCCTTCCATTATAAGAATTATTTGCATCATGACTACCAGACAGATAAAACAAAGTGTCCCATTTTGACACCAAAGATTCAGACATTTCAGTGCACATGATTTTGTGGGGTACATTATTTTCAATGCCACACATTTTAAATGCAGGTAGGGAAACAATGCAAGAAGTGAAAGAGCCGTGTTATGATACTAGAAAGTTCACTGACAGAGACTTTGTAGATGATGGCTAGCTAAGCTGGAGTACAGGTGAAAGATGTGTCTTCACCTTCAGCGTGGCTTCTTAGAGTGTGATGAGAAGATAAGTAGACTTTGAGAGATACTGCAGATAATGCTTTGACAGAATAACTGAGAGGAAAATATTATAGTACAAAATAATTCACGTGAATAATTGGGAGGGAGAGTTAATGGATGAGTGCGAGAAGTTATATGTATGCTGCCATAAGAGCTGGTGCCATAGCACTGTCTAGAAAGTGCTTCTCTCTGGTGACTCAAAATCTATCTGTGAAGACACTGATAGAATTAGTGATATCATGTTTATTTAGTGTATTGATTTATTCCAAGGATAATACAATGAATCTTCATACCAATACTCTTAGATAGGTACCTCTGTTTTTGTCATCATATTTTCAGATTAAAAAATAGATTTGTTCTAGGTTTCAAATTTTACAAGGGGAAGGATTTGAAGGCACATGTCCTTGCTCCAGGGCTCATAGTTTCAATTCTTATTCCTGACAGCTTTGTTATACTACCAATTATAGTTTTATGTTATGTGTTTCCTATGAGAATTATTTGTACATTTCCAAGGTGGGAGCAGAAGAATAGAGGTTATTCCTATCATGATGAGTTGAAATTTGTTTGTTTCATTTTCTTGTGTAAAATTCCTGTGGAGTCCTGGCTATCAGGATGGTGTGAGTCACAGTGAAATGTTACAGTTGTATGGACAAGTAAGACCAAAAAAAAAGGGAAAACTAGAAATTTTCTATAGTCATCGCTCTCTAAGAATTGATATCAACACGGAGAAACAAAATACATTTTACGTTCCTGAAAAACAGACTACTGAAAAGTAAATGACTCCAAGATTTTCTGGGTAAATCTGAAGTTAGTATGTACTCTTTTTACATAGGAAAGTGGGCAAAGCCATTGAGAATTGAGGGGATGGGATGCATGCATATTTTCTCCAACCATCAAATGACATAATGTGTTATGTATTTTCCAAGCATTCTCTTGACAAATGCTTACAATAATGCTGAAAGTCTATAGCAAAGTATGAACGCCTACGGTCTTTCACTCTGCTACATGTGCACCTCAGAAGTCTTAGGATTTTTAATGTACTGCTCTCTGACTTGACTGTTCTTTATTATCTTTGTTATTGATTGGCTGTGAAGATTTGAACACCACTCCATGTAGGTGGTCTGTAAAAAATAATCCTTGCCAAGAAAAACTGAGTATAAACTTCTACATTTTTTTATCTTTTCCAAACTAATCTACAATCACTGTAGAAGTGTTCATGTTAAATTATGAAACATTTGTCCGTGGGAATCTATAAAATTTCCTACAATGATCACTAGGGGAAAAACCCTCCTCCCCAAGAGATATTACTGATAATGATATGGGTTTTGTATTGTTTTTTTTCTTGTTGTTCTTTATCATTAGGCTACCAGTAATATGAGTTCATGCCAACTAAATGTGTTTTGCATATTTTGTAACAGAAAGATTTAGATTGGCTTAACCTTTTCGACTCTCCATGTATTTAATAAACAATTGTGTGGTATTTACTACTATTATGCTCGCATTTGATTGTTGCTGGTTGTTCCCATTAGGAAAGCTCTTCTGTGCAATGAAAGGAGAAGAGTGTTATGGAATAGCACAACCATATTTGTACTCATTGTTTCTACCCCCTTGACTCAGAAACCTGGCTCCCCTTGCCCTACTTAGCCATGGTGGAAGACTCCATGATCTTTCTCATCTGGAACAGCATACCTGGGAATTTTGTCTATGTCCTCATGTCAAAAAGTTTTCATATTTTGGGGTAATTATCTCTGTACTATTAAACCAATATTATTATTTATCAAGGTAGTCCTCTGCTTGATTTAATGATAAAATATCAAAATCCGTTTGTTCAATATTCCTCTCTGAAATTGTAATTACCTCTGACTGAGAATTCCCAAAACTCAGGTTTACCCAGTGCCTTGTTAGCCAAGCACTGAGAGGTTCATATTCAAGATGATACCTCGTCAGGCTTATCCATGTGTGAACAGAACACTTCAGAGGAATGCTCCATAAACTTGTCTGAAAGTCATGCCAAGAAAGGGACAGAGTTGAATTGATCGCATCAAAGTATCTGGCTTCCAACCTGTTCATTGCTTAGAGGAGAGCATCATTGGTTAGTTTTAAATAAGGTATACTTGAAGATTGGTGCCTCTGGGCATGGGAAAATAGCAAGGAAAATAAGGCTTTTGGGTGATGTATTGTTCAATGTCACCCTTTAACTGTAAATCCATCAAGGTTTAAGATTACTGAAAAAAATACAAGATTGCCCACTGAGTTTTACATGCTGGTATCTTTTCCTGTGCCATATAACAAAGCAAATAATCTAAAATGTCTTGTAATAAAGAAAAATCATGTATCTTTGTTAATTACATGAACTTTCCCTTAATGGCAGTGCTTAAAGTTGTGAACTGAGTAGCAGATTGGTAGGTGGTAGGGAAAGTTTGCTCAGATGTATGTGTACACTGTTATAGAATGAGACACCTCCTGGATTAGCCTACATTTTAGATAAATAGCATGAGTTCTCAAATAAAACTTACTTGATGAAACGAATTTCTAATATAAAGTTTTAGTATCCTCATATCAAAATTTCACTGCACCATTCTTTCCTATATTTCTGCATTGCAAGTGTCAATTAATAGTTGCTTTGTGGATAATTTGTGTTAGGGTGATGAAAAAAATGTATGTTCAATATACATGCGTAACTCCAAATACATCAAGGCATGGTGAAAACACAAGTTTTCCTTCTGAGTTTCACTTCTTGATATCTGTGCCATATAATAAAAACAAATAGTCTAAGATGTCTTATAACAAAAGTAAACTATCATTTTTATTTCATGAAAATTTTAAGAAAAACATGGAAACTGGAATATAATTGGGACACAACAAGCATTTAATCAAACATTCCTAAATTTAAACAAACATGCATGAGTAGATTTATGTACTAAATATAGGCAGAGCCGGGCGGTGGTGGCGCACGCCTTTAGTCCCAGCACTTGGCAGGCAGAGGCAGGCGGATTTCTGAGTTCGAGGCCAGCCTGGTCTACCAAGTGAGTTCCAGGACAGCCAGGGCTACACAGAGAAACCCTGTCTCGAAAAAAACAAATAAATAAATAAATAAATAAATAAATAAATAAATAAATAGGCAGAGCATTTAAAAGATACTGATATATATTAGGAATAAATAATTACAAAAATAATGAACACTCTGGTCAAGATGTATTGCTTATTTATATCTTCCAATGATGCAATAGCAACATAGAGAGATATAGGCAGCAGTTAAAAGTCTGTTTAAAATTTTGTTTGTACCTCTTCATATACTTTTTGAAAAGGTGTGGCCACATGATGATGTAATAGTTACAGAGTACTTTCTATTCCAGCGTATCCGTTCATTAGATTCTAGAAGTCAAGCTGCTTTTCTCTAAAACTACATGCAATATGCACTCTAGCTTTGGGATTGGACTAACCACTTTCTAACTTATAAATGTCATGATTTCTACATTGTGGAATAACTTCAGTGAAGAAAACCTTATTTTAGTGGCTTAATTTCCTCTGAATATTGTCAGCCTGCTGTCTTTAATTCCATTTGAATGCATGTTACCAGAGGAGTCCCTCTGAGTTCATGGTGGTTCTGTTATTCTTCATGGACCAGTTCCAGTTCTTTTAGTGATAGAACTAAAAGCCCACAAGATGCTGTGTATCACCAATGAAACAATTAGTCTTTGAGATGCTTGGGGGAAATTTCTTAAGCAGTGAATTAATCAGTCTGATTCTGGTCCCTGTTCACAAATGCCAGCTTTCTGAAAGGTCTCCCTCTACCCACCGCTGTTTCTGGTCTTATTATTAAAGCTGTAAAATTTCATAAACCCTTAGTAAAACATTATGAAATCTCTTTTTCTTCATTACAACTGGTATTTTTGCAGACATGTATTTCCATAATTAAACATCCTAAAATACAAATCCCATTATTATTTGTTATGTCTAGTCAGTAATTAGACCTCAGCTGGTAGGGCAATTTCAGAACAGAGTTTACCAATTTACATACTAATCCAGCAGAGTCTGGTGGGACATGATTAGCATAGATTCAGTCAACATCTTAATTAGCCTTCATCCCAGCATGCACTCTGAGGTGCCTTACCCCACCCCCACCCAGTGGGTCTTGTTTAGCTTCCTTTTCCTCCAGCAGATTCCCACTCTTCAATCCATCTTTCCAGAGCTCTTTTTCAAAGACGAAATGATACCAAGTCAAAATGTTTCTCGAGGAAAGAAATTTTATGGAAAGCCCTGGAAGTGGGAGAAATCTAACTATGGCTGATGCATGACCAGAGTAGAAGGGTGTATTGTTGTAGAATGTGAGACTATACCCATTCTTCCACCTCAGCTCCAGTTCCAGATAGCAAGGTCTATAAAGTCATCCAGAACCTGTGAACCTGTTCCCTATTTTCTAAGTTCATCAGAAGAGACAATTATTTCTTCCCACTCATAAGCAGGGGGATATTGCATTATTTGCTAATTATAATGATAGAAAATTTATCATACCTAAGTAAAATTGGTCACACTGCTTGTGAAAGACCATGGCCTTTAACATAGCAAAGTGTATTTTTGTAGAATGTGAGACTATACCCAGTCTCCCATCTCAGCCCCAGTTCCAGGCTCAGAAAGGTTGTCTGAGGTGAAGACCATAATTCAATTCTCTCCAATATTCTCTACTTTATGTTGTGTGCTTCTAGCTTCCTAAGTCGCTCTGGGATCCTTTTTCGTCAACTCTTTGATATTCTTTCCTGCTTTCCTCTAAGCTCTTCCGAAATTCTCTACACCACTCTTTAACTGTGGCACTCAGGACTAGGAAGAGTACCTTTGAAGTAATTTGTATGACTAGATTCTCTGAGGGTAAATTCCCAATACTTTCCTGTAGTTCCGCATTCAATTTGCCTTTGAAAGTAGTGGTTTTTTTGTTCATTTGTTTGTTTGTTTTTGTTTTTGTTTTTGTTTTTTTGTTTTTGTTGTTGTTGGTGGTGGTGGTGGTGGTTTGGTTTGTTCTTTGGGGGAGATGCTTGTTACTGTTGTTGTTTTGTATTTTATTAGCTAACAATCTTGGTTTATTCCCTTTCCATTCAAAAGTTAATAATTTGAGTGTTCTATTTGTGTGTCATTTCATATCTCAGAGAGGATTTTTTTATTTGCTGTGTATGCCTTTTTTTGCAGTTTATCAAAGGCATTTGGGTTTCAATTTCACTTTGCAAGCTTATAAACTACTGATATCTGATGCTAAAGTTTAAGTTTGCAAACTCGGTTCTATTATTACCAACAAATTATTGCATATCTCAAGGGAATGAAGACTTCTAGGGCACTTGAGAGAATCTCAGTAGAATGTTACTAACATCTTCAAACCATGGTCTCATTTCCATTGTTTTTCTATTCTCTGCCACACTACCCTTTTTCAAATTTCCTAAGATAATATAGTCTTTCCTTATTTTGTGTTCTCTCTGTCTTTCTTTCTCTCTGTCTCTCTCTCTCCTCCTCCCTTTCTCTTTTTTTCACTTTACTCCTTCCAGACACCCATAATTGTCATTTTTTCCTCATCAAGAACATTTGTATAATTGTAGGAGTCAATTGTTACACAAGAAGTGACAGTGAATAAAATATACACCCCCACACAATGTGCCATTCTGGCTTCCTAGTGCCTTAGTTGGAATTAGGATGTACACAAATCACAGGAAAGAAATATTTAAAAGTACTGACTGATAGATATTATAAAAATTACAGTGAAGAAGTAAAAATGGTCACTGCTGCTCCCACAGGTCTAATAGAAGCAGGTCAGGAAATACTTAGATCCTTCTTGTGACTTATATCATCCAGACAATATGAAAAGAGGTAGTAATAGTGATATTAGTTGTATGTGTGAATGAACGACACAAATCCACTTTCAGACTATGTCTTTATGTGTCAGGGGCAAAGTTTATGTTTTAATTCCAGAATATGCCTGAACTGGCCTTAAAAGCTAGGATCTATATGAAGTTTAAAAATCCTAGTAATTTTATACAGGTTTATTCAAATGTCTATGGAAATTTAAAAAAAAAAATAATTGTTCATGTGTGAGCAAGATTCAAATGAGAGGAATTCTGCATGGATGTCCCTATAAACGATGCCCCTATGAACATATCTATTACTGTTCAGAACTTGAAAAACAGTTCATATATATCTTATTGTAGTGTCACATCTTCAGGAGCTACTAGTAGATCGCACGCATGCAAGATTGACATTGGGATATTCTCTTTGGCTGGTTGGCTAACTTTTTCTGTTATGTTTGTATAGCTAGTCAAATTTACACATCTTTTCTACAACGTGATATTTAAATTTTCTTCACCATAGTATATAGAGAGTTTATAAGCTCATCTTGAATGTCATTCTTTCCCATTATAATTCTGGGTGGTTATTCTGATATCTTGGTGAAGCAACTGCACTCTCTTTTCTTTGACCTGGTCAGACTCAGAATAGTGATGTGTGAAAAAATGAACCACAAAGTTTAGAAACTTTCGGTAGCCATTACAATAGCCCAGGTTAAAACGAGGGGGAGGGGCTGTTGGAAGGAGTGTAATATGATGGAGGCCCACATTGAAAACAGTCTGAAAATTTCTCAGATATTTTGTAAAAAATTACCATGTGAGACAGCAAGTAGAAGGGTTAGGGAGGTATTTCCATGAGCAAGAATCCTAGCTGCACAAGTATGAAGACCTGAGTTCAAATCTCCAGAAGCCAGGTTAAAAACCAGACATGACTGTGTACACACCTGTAACCCTTCTGCTTCCAATGCTGGAGGCAAGAAAATAGCTCAGTTTCACTGGCTGTCAGTCTGTCTTCACATTCAGTGAGAGACCATGGAGAATAGACATTTGAAGTTCTCTGCCTTCCACATGCATGGGCACCTACACAAATATACTCACACAACAAACAAACAAACAAACAAACAAACAATGAGAAGAACTCACTGAGATATAGTAGATACCTGAGAAAAATGAAAACACTTATCTTTAGTGTAAGAAAAATGTATATTCATAATAGCTGAAATTTGTCAGTATACCAAATGTCCAGCAGATAATGAAGGCTTGAGTTAAAGGTATATAGTCAGGCAGTGGAATTCTATCCAACCATAAAAAGCATAGCCTACTGACAGAGGTATTATACTACAGTATCACATATTTTATGAATTTTGTTTGTTTGAAATGTTGAGTCTCATTATAAAGGTCTGCCTGGCTTGATACTTACTATGTAGGTCAGAATGTATGCTTCTAAATGCTAGTAGCATTGTAAATATGTGCCACCATGTCTGACTTAAGATGTTTTATGTCATTTATGTAGTAGAAACAGGATCTCATGTAACCCAGGCTAGCCTCAAACTCTATGTGGTTGGAGATTTAGACTCCAGATATTCCTGCCCTTCTTGCCCAGAACTAGGATTAGAGGTGTACCACCACATCAAGTATATGCAGTGCTAAAGATGGAAACTAAGGTTTCATATATACTTGACAAGCATTCTGTTTATCCCTTACCTTATCTTTTGTATCAAAAGGAAGAGTTTTAAGAGAGGCATTTGGGAAAATGGTAGATCACACCCAAAATATAGCTGCTGACTTCTCAAGAGAGTCATTCATATATTGTATTTCTAATATTTGAAATTCTCTTTAGATGGGGAAAGAAGAAATGGAAAGCTATGGTATAACTATAGACACTGTTAAAAAGATAAAATAAAATGTCAGATTATGCCTTACAATTTACAAAATTTGAAAATATTGTTTAAATAATTCATAGATGAATGTATGAATCAATAAAACTAAATAGATACTCCATCCTAAGTATTTACAGAATTCTTTTCTGAATGGATGTGAAGTTCCAGGTAAATCAAATTTTTACTGAGAACTCACTGACCAAAATTCTTTTGACGCTAGAAGCTTAGACATGTTCTAAGACAAATAGCATATGACTATGTAATAGTAATCCTCTGAACTCTTGTGAGATGGCCCATTCCTATACAAATAGGAAAAATTTATTATGTATCAAAAATGAATTTTTTAGAAAAATAACAAACCCTATTAGAAGTTCTAATAGTTGAAGATAGAAAAGGCTTTGCAAAGCTAACAGAAAGTTCCTGTGGGTTATCTATGAAATGTCCACAAGTGAGATACTCTGCCAGTGATGTAGTCTGTTGTTATCACAGGAGAATGTCAACACATAGAAAGGAACACAATGCTCTCAAAATTTCAGATTTTCATAGTGCTGGATAATTCCTTCTCAAAGTTGAGCTACAAATGAGTACAGCATACCAAGTATCAAGTCAAAAAATTCAAAGTGTTTTCACTGAGAGGTTTTATTGTTCAAGTTTTCATTTAAATAATAATTTATAACTTAGAAACACTGAATCTTAAATAATAGTACATTTTTAATTGCATGGCTCAACCCAAAAAACTAATAAGCTCCACTTAAAATATATTACAATTTTTTTTAATTAGCCATTGCTTTCGAACAATGCTCAGATCACTAAATTAGATCCACATTGTTTCCTTAGAGGTGGTAGAATTATTAAAAGGTATTTTGCATTGTTTGTTTCTACAATTATGTCTAATCAGTGGGAATTGATTCTGCAGTAAAATATTTAATTAAATACACATATTTGAGATATAAGTGGGTAACAAAGGAGAAACTGTCCCAGTTTCCTTCTAAGAGACAGAAATTGATAAAAAAAAAATTGCAATATTAGGATCAGTTGCCTGGAACAAAATACAAAACCCACATAGAAATATCTTGGCATTAAAACAGAGGAAAGGGTTTTATCTTTCTGTAGTTTTCTCCTATAGAATCAATTCTGAAAGAGGTGGGGACTCTCATAAATGTCTCCAAAGGCCAGTTGGAGGCACCCAGGGAGTAAAGTTTTCTGGGCAGCAGGGGTTGTGGGGTAGCCTTCCCATGCAATGTAAATGGCATGTGTCAAGGGAGAAAGACCTCAGCATAGCAGTGATGGAGCAGGGGCTGCCTGGGCTGCTTCCTTTGTGTCCTGATCATTTACATGACTTAAACACAACAATGTGTTCTCTACTCAATAGCCCAAGACGCTTTGCCATAGCAACAGTTGCAGAATGTGGCACAGCCTCCATGGTGTTCCTGTGACACAGAAAAGTTTCATGAAGAACCACTCCTTATGAATATGCTCAGAGGTTTCTTCTCTTAACTATGCTTGTTTCAAATTGCACTGGGTTTAGGTTTTATTTATGGGGCCCACCTTTCCTCTGTTGCATGATAAGAGGCTTTGCACAGAAGTTAGGAGAGGCATGGCTGAGGGGTCAGAGGGCATGAATACGTACTTGGCTGTGATGTAAATGGAATTCTTGAGAACATTCTCAGAAAGCTATTAACATTGTTCAGGAAATCGTGTAAAACTCAGGAATGTAATATACATCCTGAAGTCATTGTGGGTTTCCTGTACGGTATGTAACGAATGGCCTTTGTAGTGGTTGTACTCTTTGCTTCTTCCTATCACATCTTAACATGTGCGTCTACCACAACACACTTTGAACAATCAGAAAGAAATGAATTCCATATTCAATGCTTGTATCCTAAGGATATAGCACATATGTTACCAAATCTGCAATTAAATACCAATATTTTCTCTTTTCGGGCTATTTGGGGGGGGCAAGATATAATTTTCCTATTTAAAAAAAGTATCCTCTTTTTTTTTTAAATTCTTTTTAAAAGCAATAGTACCTCTTTAAAATTGTAAATCTATAACAGTTGGTCTAGTTAAAAAATACTGCCATAAGGCATAGCAAGAAAAGAAAAAAAATTAACAACTGCTTGATAACAATTGATTACAGTTTGCTATGCATTATACTAATGAGTTTTACTTTAGGAAATAATTGAAGCACTTTTTAGTTTATTTGGCTGAAGGGAAAGAAAGTGAAATTTTCAATTGTGATACATTTTATGCTCCTGATATGCCTTCTGTATAGCACTTATATGCCATTGTCTTCTCTTATCTCTAAGATCCTTCATTGATTTCTCATCAGTGGCGATCTCTTAATATTGGAGCTTCCCCATAGTGATGGATGAAATCCTGAACCTGTGCACCTGACTCAATAGTGATCTATAAATTAATAATGAGCTTGTAATAAAATAGCCTATGTGTTCCTGCTTCTTGGGGAGCCAAAGACCCCAGGGGTCATTAAGCAACAGAGGATCAAACTGGGCACACCAGTGAAAATACACTTAATTATGTATACACTCCAGTATTTGACATTGGTATCAATTCAGTAAGGAGATCCTTTGTTTGCTGCATTGCTGTGCTGATTTTTGCTCTTGAGAATCTCAGTTTAGTCAAATCAGTACTCAGGCCAACTGACGATGAATAGTGAGTAATGAATGGTGGCCTATCACTGTCAAAACTTATGCACATACTGATGTAAAGAAAGTGATAATGGCTGTTGCAGTTATATTATAAAGCAGTTGGACGACATATAGATAGTGGGTAGCTGCAGAGTGGGAGGCAAGATGTGTAGAAAAGCAGTCAGTACTTTCTCATTCCAGTCTAATAAAGACAAACTGCATTATTTAGAACTGGGAAAAATTTCAAGGGACTTCTCCATAAAACACCAATGAAAGCATTTCAGGAACTCCCTCAAGAAATGATGCTTTTTCGTGTCTTTTTGTTACTTTTCCATCCTCTAAAATGATTTCAGAGCCCAGTGGCAATGATAAGTTTCATTGTAGACAGTGTGGGCCATTTATCACAGATGTTAGATTTCATATTGTGAGAGTAAAGAACAGCTTCTTTAGGTGGCTTGCTTATTCCATTTAGCTACTCAAAAGACAGAGTAAACCAAGCCTCTTTTTTTTTTTTTTTTTTTTTTTTTTTTTTTTTTTTTTTTTTTTTTTGTGAATCTGGGAGTGGGTGAAATAAAAATCTTTACTTTTGTATGTTCTGCAATTTTCAAGTCTTTTTTTTTTTAACCGTCAAAAGAACTGCCTTTTGAATGCTGTGGATTTGGTGGGCCGCTGCTCAACAATGAGTACATTTCATTAAGCTGAGCCAAAGCTAATTTTGAAGCAGTTCTAAGACGTTTCCTATTAAGTAGAGAGGATTTGATTCCCCATCCTTCCTTTCATGCTTGAGGAATCTCAGACTCCTTGACAAAGCGATGGCTGCAATACTGGCTGCAAGTAGCGGAAGCCTTATTCAAATGGTTACCAGTGTCCCTCCTTCAGTTGCCAAAATTGCTATTTTTTCCTTACAGAATTCATCATTCAGAACTATTAAGGATTTTTCCTCTTTTTGTTAGAAGAATAGGTCATAGATCTGTGAAGAGGTCTGTCCCCAATCACCCTGAGACCCAGATTGCTTACTATTCCAAGAGATAGAGAATAAACGTGAATAATATTTAGTTTGAATGCACGAGTAATGACTCATAATTTTCTGGACCACACAGAATCTTTGTACAACCTTTGATGCAATCTTTTTAGTAGCAGTTCCAAAAAAATGTCAATTAAGTCTGAAGGCATTTGGCAATAAAAGTAGCCTATTTTAACTTTGTAGTTTGACCTATAATGAAAAGGCCAATATTTTATAAATATATACATATATATTAATATGTATATATTAATATGTATTAATTAGAATACCCTATAGTTATGTTTTCTCTTTTTCCATTTTGTTTATTCTTTTTCAAATATTAGAGTCCCAATTTCAGTTTCTCCTCCCTCTCCTGATGCCTAACCAGTCCTTCCCTTCACCTCCCCTTTCCCTTTCCACATCTCAGAAAAGAGCAGGTTTCTCAGGGACTGAAACCAATTCTGGCATAACAAGCTACAATAAGACCAGGCACTATTCGCACATCAAGGCTGGACAAGGCAACCCACTAGGAGGAAAAGGGCCCTAAAGGCAGACAAAAGAGTCTGAGATCGCCCCTGTCATTACTGTTAGGAATCCCACAAGAATCCCATCCCATACAACCATAACATATATGCAGAGGATCTAAGTCAAACCCATATAGGTTCTCTGATCTCTGTGAGCCTGCTTGAGTTTCTGCCAATCTATTCTGTGGACTATGTTCCTGTAGTATCCCTGACCCTTCTGGCTCTTCCATTCCTCTCTGTCTCTCTCTGTCTCTCTCTGTCTCTCTCTGTCTCTCTCTGTCTCTCTCTCTCTCTCTCTCTCTCTCTCTCTCTCTCTCTCTCTCTCTGTCTGTCTCTCTCTCAGGACTCCCTGAGCATTTGGTAGTGGGACACTATGTCTGTTCCCATCCCATGGATGAAGTTTCTCTGGTGTCTCACATGATTGTTATTAGATGCTCTGGTCCCAGAACACTCTGCAGAGAGGACAAACTGTAGGCCAAGGGCTTTGTGGATGGGTTGTTCTACAAATCCCTCCACTTGAGGTCTTACCTGGTTACAGAGGAGGGCAGGTTTAGGCTACATGCCTCCCATTAATAGTCTTTGCTAGTGTTACCCTCATATTTCCTTGGCATTTCCATTGGACTAGATTTCTGCTTCACCCTTGAAAGTTTCCTCAATTTTAGTTGTCTCTTCCAGGATACTCTCCCTACATTCCCCTCATCTGAACTCTCCTGTTCCTCTCTCACCTTCCACACCTTATCCCCTCCACCAGCGATATCTGTTCTACTTTCTTTTCCCAGAGAGATGCTTGTATTCTCCCTTAAGTCCTCCTTGTTACTTAGCCTCTTTGGGTCTGTGGATTGTAGCATGATTATCCTTTATAGCTAATATCCACTTATAAGTACATAACATGCTTGTCTTTCTGGGCTTGGGTTACCTCACTCAGAGTGATTTTTTTCTAGTTCCATTGATTTTCCAGCAAATTTCATAGTTTTAAACAGTTGAGTAATGCATCATTGTGCAAAGTACCCCTTTTATTTAACAAATACATTCCTCAGTTGATGTCTAAGTTGTTTCCAGTTTCTGGATGTCATGAATAAAGCTTCTATGAACATAGTTGAACAGGTGTTCATGTGGTGGGATGCAATATCCTCTGAATATATGTCAGCAATGATATAGCTGGGACTTGAGGTAGAATTATTCATAATTTTCTGAGAAACCACCAAATTGATCTTCAATGTGGCTGTACATGCTTTCACTCCCACCAGCAATAGAGGCTTGTTCCCCTTTCTCCACATCCTCAACAGCATGAGCTGGCTGTTATTTGAGGTTTTGATCTTAGCCATTCTGACAGGTATAAGATGGAAGCTCAGAGTTGTTTTGATTTGCATTCCCTCGATGGCTAAGGATGTTGAACATTTAAGTGTCTCTCAGCCATTCGGCTTTCCTCTCTGGACGATTCTCTATTTAGATCTGTACCCCATTTTTCAGTTGGATTATTTAGTTTGATGCTGTGAAATTATATATTTTGGATATTTGTCCTGTTAGATGCAGAGTTGGTGAAGATCTTGCCATTCTCTGGACTGCTGTTTTGTCCTTTTGACAGTGCCCTTTGCCTTACAGAAGCATCTCAGATCTTTGATCTGCTTGGACTTGAGGTTTGTTCAGTGTGATAGATATGGATCTATTTGACTTCTTTTACTTACTGCCATCCAGTTAGACCAACAGTATTTGTTGAAGATGCTTTCTTTTATCCGTTGTACATTTTTTGATTCTTTATAAAAAAAAATCAGGTGTTCATGGGTATGTGTATTTATGTCCTGGTCTTTGATTCAATTTGATCAAAACACCATGTGCTTTTTATTACTATTTATCTGTTGTACAGCTTGAAATTAGACATGATGATACCGGCAGAAGTTCTCTTATTGTGTAGGATTGTTTCTAGCTGTCCCGGGATTTTTGTTTTTCTATATGACGTTGAGTATTGTTCCTTCAAGGTCTGAGAAGAATTGTGTTGGAAGTTTGATGGAGATTACATTTAATCTGTACATCGCTTTTGGTAGAGTGGGCATTTTTACTATTTTAACTCTACAGATCCATGAGCAAGGGAGATCTTTTTATTTTCTGATATCTTCTTCAATTTTCTTCATCAAAGACTTGAAGTTTTTATCATACAGGTCTTTTATCTGCTTGGTTAGAGTTATACTAAAGTATTTTATATTATTTGTGGCTATTGTGAAGGGTGTTGTTTCTCTGATTTCTTTTTCAGCCCCTTTATATAATTGTATAGTCTTGTATCCAGCCACTTCACTGAAGGTGTTTATCAGCTTATAAGACTTCCCTGGTAGAATTTTTTGAGACACTTATGTATAATATCATACCACCCATGAATATACTTTAAATTCTTTCTTTCCAATTTGAATCTTTAGTGAAATCTTTCAGTTGTCTTATTGCTCTGGCTAGAACTTCAAGTACTATATTATTTTCTGCCAGTGTACTCCACTTGGCTGTGTTTGCTCCTTTTTGTTTTAGAGCTTTCAGGTGTGATGTTAAGTTAGTATTATGAGATCACTCCAGTTTCTTCATGAAAGCACTTAGAGCTATGAACTTTCCTCTCACCACAGTTTTCATTGTGTCCCATAAATTTGGACATATTATACATTCATTTTTATTGAATTTGAGAAAGGCTTTAATTTTCTTTTTTGTTTCTGCATAGACCCAGTAGTCATTTAGTATAGCGTTGTTCAGTTTCCATGAGTTTTTAAGCTTTCTGTTATTTCCATTGCTGTTGAAATCCAGCTTTAATCTATGGTGGTCTGATATGATAAAGGAGGTCATGTCAATTTTCTTGTATCTTTTTAGACTTGCTTTGTGACCATGTAATTTGATCAATTTTGAAGAATGTTTTTTGAGGTACTAAGAAGAAGGAATATATATATAGTTTGAGTGGGTGAAATGTTCTGTAGATATCTGTTTGCTCCGTTATTTCTCTCTTCGGTTTTTGTCTGGATGACCCATCCATTGATGAGAATAGGGTGTTGAAATCTCCCACCATCAAATTGAGGGTATATGTGTGATTTAAATTTTGGTAATGTTTCATTTACAAATGTGGGTGCCATTGCATTGGGCCATAGATGTTAAATGTCATCTTTACGGAGTAGGAGACTTTAGCTGATTTTCAGGGAGCTGACCAGGCCTCTGATGGGGTAGAAAGCTTCCACCAGAGGTTTCAGCTGGCATATGGTGAGAATAAGAAGATAATAAAATAATAAGAATAAGTAGTTGGGGTTATGCTGAGCAGGTGTTGGTTGGGTAAGGAAGCCATCTTACCTTGGATACAGGATGCTGGTCTCTCCTTTAGTGGGGTAGGAGGCTTCTGCCAGAGATTTGGGCATAGATATGGTCTCTGGTTATGTTTTGAAGTTATATATGTGTTTAGATAAATGACTATATCAGAACACCATTTTCAAAAAATTAAAATAAAATGTTGAAATAGCTTCAGAATAGAAGAAATTAAAATCTTCCAGCTTACTGTGCTGTGATTATTGGGGAAAATAATAGATGCACATGATGTGGATGAACCAGATTGTGATCCCACCTTATCTCTGTACTCATCACTGTTTCAGTTATTACCAGGAAAGAGTCCCTGAGGGCTAATTGGGCTCAGAAGCAGCTATTAACCTATTCACCATTTCAAGTCTGCTGCTTAGATTTTTATTATGGTACATGGGAATAGGACAGTGCAAGTGACATGACACTCATTTGAAAATGAGAGTATGTGCATTCAATCTTTTCCTTCCTCTTTACATGGGTTCTAGTGACTCAATTCATCAGAGTTTTTACTCAAAGTACTTCATCCTCTGAGCTATTTTGGTTGCCTTCAAGTGTGCGGTTCTTCTTCCTGTTACATTGTAACACAATGTTTCCTAGAAAGGTATATTGCATGAAATTAGAGATATGACTATCACTTTTATAAGAGGTCTTTTATCAGTTCTTATATGAACAACCAATTATACTTTGCCCAAGTTCTCCTAATACCTTATTATATTTCCCCCACAGGCCATATCTTCTAAGATATTAGGGATTTTGTTGTTTCTTGTTTCTGCATTCTTTTCTGTTACACCCTTTTCCTCACTATGGAAGCACATTGAATGGAGAAGTTTAGTCTTTTGATTTTCCTTATGTGTCCTGAGTGTCTAGATTGTACCTGGTGGATAGCCAGGTACTTAATGAATTTTTATCTTTTAAAATTTAAAAATTACATGTATTGATTTTGTGCATATCTATGTGCTTGCTACACTGTGTATCTGAAAATCAGAGGACAACTTACTAGTGTCAGTCCTCTCCTTCCACCATGTGAATCCCTGGGATTGAAATCAAGTTGTTAAACTTCCTGGTAAGTGCCTTTACCTGCGGAGCCATCTGGCCAGACCTTGATAAATACTTTTGGAGTGACTTTATGGTTTAGGTGTCTTCTGTCTCCTACTGTCACCATTTGTCTGTGTCCTTGCTCTCAACTGCACTGTGAGTTTGCATTGTTTTCTACATTTTCACATCTGAAGTGCCATGCCACCCTTGCATGTGCAGAACTTAATAAGTTATTTTTTTAATGAGTAACTTAATGACTAAGGATAGACAAAAGCTATCGAAATGGAGAAATTTCCTTTTCAGGAAGATTGTGTTTTCTCACCAAGCATTACAGTAACATGGGCAATTTGGGAAATGCAGGCAAGAGTAACACCAGCTTAAAGAAAACCTGGCTAGCATAGTAAGATCCTGTTTCAGGTAACCAAGAAGGATGTATGTAGCATTCACAAGCCATGGGTTTGATCTGGGTCACTACCTCTCACAAATACAAACTGTTTTCTCTAGTATTGAATTCTCAAGGTCAAATCCCCTGAAAGATCAGAAGGGGATTACAACCCCATAGGAAAACAACACTATCAATTTACCAGACTCCTCAGAGCTTTCAAGGACTAAACCACCAACCAAAGAGTACACCTGGAGGGACCCATGGCTCCAGCCGCATATGTAGCAGAGGATGGCCTTGTTGGGCATCAATGGAAGGGGAAGCACTTGGTCCTGTGGAGGCTTGTTTCCTCAGAGAAGGGGGATGCTGGAGGAGTAAGCAGGGAGTAGGTGGGTGGGTAGGAAAGCACACTTTTAGAGGCAAACGGGATAGAGATGGAATGGGGGGTTTGCAGAGGGAAAACCAGGAAGGGAGACAACATTTGAAATGTAAAGAAATGAAATAGCCAACAAAAAAAAATACATGAATGATTATATTACACAAAATAAGATCATTAACATCTATTTATAACTATAACTTTATTAATGTTATACTTATATAGACAAGATTATATAAGTTATATTGACATATATTTAGATATAATATATAGATATACATATATGTATGTATGTATGTATGTATCTATATAGATACCCTAGTTAATGATTTATTTAACTTGACTTAGTTGAAATTACATCTTTGCCAGAGAAATATGTGCCATGACAATTTTTTATATCTTTTTAATTCTTGATATTAAACATAGTTTTCATAAACATTTAGTAATTTAAATAGAAATAATACATAGATCATTTTCATATTCAAGTAAAATGATTAGCAGTATCAAATTATATAATACACATTTTTTACAAATTAACCTTTTCATTCCTGTTAATCAAAGCCTTGAAAGGTATTGCTGCGATCATATCTTCTTCACTTTTAGAAAACAGTTCACAAGAAGATATTATAGTTTATTAACGTGTTAAAATCTCTAATGACAAAATAGTCAAGTTTGCTATGTTTTCCAATTTAAAGTATTTTCTTGAAGATTTCAGTTTTCATCTTTTACCCCTTTGATTTTTGATTAGAAAAAATATTGTTTTCATTTTCTTTAAAAATTCAGGGTTTTATTTTGATCTTTTTCCTTACAAGAGTAGAGTAAGCATTATACACAGCGGTGTAGAGGAAATCTTTTCAATGAAGCACTATGAATGACAATGATATCTTAGTAAAAACTATAGTTACTGCACAAGGTTTCGTTTATGCTGGGAGTCAACAATGAAAAATAAGATGTGGAAAATGCAAATTGATTATCTAAGATACCTTGCAGTTTCAGTCTAAACTAGTCTGTACTTAAGCTTACATTTTTGATTCAGGTACATACATATTTGAATGATAATTCAGAAAAGAACTAGCCAGGATTTCTGGTACAAATTCAAGGTTGTAGGCGTAACTTCATGCAGACTATAGGAAACTGTGAGGCAGTGTGTGGAGCCAGGGTAAAGCAGAAAGCTGAGGACAGAAAACATTTATACATTTTCTAGCCAAACTTTACTGAATGCCAAGAACAAAGTTAATGATATATAAGTCAATTAAATAAGCCCTGTTGTCATTCAGCTTAAATTTTGATGGAGAGAGATGGACAATGTACAGAATGTAAGGCCCCTGGGAAGGACAGCAGCCAGGAAGTTGTCCTTTTATATAATTGATTATGAAGGTCTTTTTATAGATATAAGAGTTGATCAGAGACCTGGAGAATCTCAGAGAGCAAAATCCTCTCCTGGGGGTTGTGATCCTGGGGATGAGAACTCAAGGAAGGAAGGACTTCAAGTATGAAGGTGAAGAGACAAGTTCACATATTACCTGCGAAGACCAACAGGATTAGAGAGTGTCTAAAACATGGTGATTCAGGGGAGACTGAGAGAATTGTCATAGCGGGAATAGCAGCATAGAGCTTTGAAGTATCACAAGACTTTGGATTTTCCTCTGTGAGGTGAGAGTTGTTGAAGAGCTTTGAGTAGAGCTTTTAAGCAGGCTGGCTGAAGGGTCCAAGGGGAGTGCATGTTAGAAGGCATACCATAGGAAGAAACAGCAATGATGCATAAGATTATGGTGGATTGGATCAGTGCAATTTCTCTATTCTCTACAATCTATCATATCTGTCTATTTATTTTAAACACATAAAGTGTATGCCAGAGTCTGGGAGGATAGCTCGCATTCATAAAAGACTTGCTGGGAAAGCATAAGAGCTTGAATCCCCAGAAATGAAATAAATATGGCACAGAAGCATGCATCTATGATTCCATTGTTCAAACACGGAGGTGAGAGGCAGAGACAGAAGAATCTGTCTAAGTTTGCAGTCCACATACCCTCATAAATGTAGCAGAAAATCACCAAAATGAGACTCCCATCTCAAAGTGAAAAGTGAGGACTGACACCCAGGCTTGTCCTCTGACCTTCAAATATGTTGTACACACACACACACACACACACACACACACACACACACACACACACATACAGACACAAGTACATTCTGCTGCTGTGGTGACTTTTTCTTTAAACCTTCCAGGAAGTGTTCAAAAGCTATTTTTTTTAAATATTCTTTCAACGTTATTATCAAAATAATACATTCACAAACACCATTTCAAGTAGGTCTTAGAATCAAAATTCAAATAAGCACATGTGTATCTTTTATGAAGCTAAAGTTAAAAATATCATTACCTATGTCAAGTCAATAGTATTTCACATTGCATGGTTTATATTTAAAATTATAATGGTCTGAGCAGAGCATAGTGGTGAACACAAGTAACCTATGTAATTTGAAAGCTGAGGAAAGAAGAGCAATGAAAAAAATGAAAAAGAAGAGCTCAGGAAAGAAGAATTCAATGGCACCCTGAACTATATTGCCAGACCCATGTTTAAAAGCTATATTATAATGGCAGCTAGAAGACCTTGAAAAGTGTTAGATTCTTCTGCGTCTCTTAGGGTTGTTTGTATAGAAATCATTTTCATGGATTTCTTTTTTTAAATGGATAGATAAATATTGTGACTCTATTATTGTGCCTGCTTTAAAAGGAAGACGTTACTTTAAACATAGAATGACTCACAAACTGACAGCTATGCTGACGTTAGTGGGCACTCGTGCTTATGGTTAATTGCTCATATCTTACACATTATGATCCATTGTAAGTGGGATTCTCCAACAGTTCCCCATGGTGCTACATTTTCTTTTAAGGCACAGCCATACTATGCAGGATGGATATGTAGGAACTATATTAAATGTTGCAGGAGCAGGTACAATGTCAAGGACACAAGTGATGGGAAATAAAGACAAATAAAACATAACCATGTAGATATTTTAATACATCATTTTTCCCATCATGCAGCTATTCTTTTTGGCAGATGTTTAAAGCTAATTGATCCCTGTATATATGCACCTATTTAGAGAGCTACAAGGTGTTTTGACACCCTAGGAGAATTGTCACAAAGAGCTTGCAAAATCCACCAGACATTTTGAACCTATTTCCTATGTTTGTTCAATATAGAGATTGAACTGACCTTCTTTTAAAAAATATTATTATTATTTGTGTCTGAGTGTTTTGCCTGCATGTATGTCAGTACACCACATGTGTACCTAGTGTCTGTGGTGGCTGGAAGAGGATCTGGAGTTACAGATGGTTGTGAGCCACCCTGTGGGTGCAGGGAAACAAACCTGAGACCTCTGTAGAAACAATTAATGCTCTTAAGCCCCTCTGAACTAGATTTCTTAACTATAAGTATAAATATTCCTTTTAAATGGAAAGCAGTTATCATACCTGGAAAATATCTTTTGAGATATTTAATTAGTTGATTTATTTTGAATTATATTTTAAATTAAAGTATAATTGGATCACTCTCTCATCACTCTCATTCCTCCAACCCTTCCTATGTTTTTCCACTCCCTCTCAAATTGATGGCCAATTTTTCTTGTTACTATTGCTACATGTAAGCGTGAGTGTGTGTGTGTGCGTGCACACACACACACACACACACACACACAGACTACAGAGTTCATTTTTGTTGGTGGTGTGTATATGCTTTCAGAAGTGACTACTTCACATTGGATAACCAATTATTGAAATTGTCTTTGTTCAGGTCTGATTTGAGCAACCATTTCATAACTACTCAGTGTTCAAGTAGTAGCCGATATGAAGACTTGTGTTTATCCATCTCATGACTAGATTCAAATTTACAAATATACTGTTAATATGACACACAAAAAAAGAAAATGGTGGCATAACTTGGAGCTGTAATGAGAAACAAGTTAGTTGGAAAGTTGGTCACTTTTTCCCACAACCTAGAACTCAGTCATGTGATGTCAGACTAACTACATGGGATACTGAAAAATGATCTGCTTCTGTTCGTAGGAAGGAAACAAACTTTTCCAGGGTTTAATGGACACTTGGAATTATCTGACATAGAAGTTGTTTGATTGACAATAAAATAATAATTATTGTATCCTTACCATGCACTCATAATTTTAGTGTGGTAGGAATTCTTTGGATTCTAATTTGCAGATACAGAAAGAAAAATTCAGATATGTTAAGGGTGTTTCTCTCCTTGCATCATTCACATGTTACTCTCAAGAAACAAATGGGCCTTTTCACCATATTAAGTTTGGCTTTTGGATGGATAAACAAATATTTCAAAGTACCATAGGTTTTTTTTTTTTTTGATTATGTGTTGTAATAGGTTGGTTTGAACAACATAGACCTTCTTCTTTAAAAGCACACAAAAGTCCAGAGTTGCAAGATTGGTTAGTGCCTTGGTATAATAATGTCATTAGAATGAGTATACATTTCCAATTTTCGCTCTTTTATCTTCAGTAAATCAGCTTGTATTAGCAATTGGCTAGAAGATGGCTGTCTAGCTTCATACATTATCGCCTCACTAACTACATCTGAGAGCAAGAAGTAGAGTCCCAGTCCCTACCTGTTCTGCACACGTACTCCACTGCCACCTTTTAATTTTAATCTGCTATCAAAACTTCTCCTAGAAACCTACTAATAGGTTTTCCTTTTTATCTCATTGGTCAAAATTAATTCCCATGCCAGTCCTTTAACTAATTGCTAGTAAAGTCAACAGTTCCCAAATTTGTCACTCACTAATAACATAGAAGTGTTAATGACTTTGACAAGCTCCACTCCCTAGTTATACTGTACCATAAGATAGTCTAGAGAGCATCTATTTGAATCAAGAAATAATTTTAAAATGCTTTAAAAATGATCTTCCTCAACCCTCTAACTTTACAAATGAGTAAACTGAGTCTCAAACTAGTTAATTGATTTTTATTAGTAGCTGATAACTGCAGAGATAAAACCGAAAGTGATTTTGTGTGTGTGTGTGTGTGTGTGTGTGTGTGTGTGTGTGTGAGAGAGAGAGAGAGAGAGAGAGAGAGAGAGAGAGAGAGAGAGAGAG
>JANHMN010000005.1:102468664-102512898 GCA_030674055.1 Rhabdomys pumilio
GAGAGAGAGAGAGAGAGAGAGAGAGAGAGAGAGAGAGAGAGAGAGAGCCATTTCAATGTGAACCTACATGCCATTACATGTAGTCATTTGACTACTGAAAAGAATGTAATGGTAGATATTTGTTACTTGGGTGTGTGCATTTGTACACTCACATGGGGGCCCCGGGCATGCACATGCTAATGCCATAGGAGAGTGTTAGAGATCTTCCTTTATCACATTCCACTTTGTCTTTTGAGACAGGTTCTTCCTGACCTGACTCACTGTTTCTGCTAAGCTGTCTGGGCAGTGAGGTTGCAGGATCTGTCTGCCCCCACCTCCTGCTCCATGCTGGAGTTATGTGCACTTGCAGCTTTCTCCTGGATGCTGAGACGTGGAACTCAGGCCCTTATGCTTGCATACTAAGTTCTCTTACACACTGAGTCATCTTTCCAGAACCTTGTATAATTTTTATTGTAGAAATCAAAGGCTCTTTGTGGAAAAAGGGCATCTTATTGTGTTTGGAATGGTGCCTAACACAATGTGATATATACATCCTAAATGTATAGATACATGCATATGTACATATATACACACATAAATTTCATTTCTTAGGAGTAATACTGGGGAAATTACACATACTTTATAGAATGATATACTAGGCAAACAAATATAAATGCAAAAATCTAGATGTGGGCATAGTAAATAAAAATATGTGGAACTAGAAGACACAGATTAGTAGATGAGCATTTGCCAACATTTAAATGGGAGTTACTGTTGTATACCTACTTCTGAAGGATTGCCCTTTCTACTGAAGTGTGTGGGTGACCTAGGAAAATGTCAGATAAACCTTAATTCACCATATAAACGTTAGGTCACATGCATATCTTACCCAATAACACGATGTCAGAGGCATAGTGAGTGAAGTCATCTCAAGTATTGATGTATTATTCTCTCTTCCAAATAAAAAGTTATTCAAGTTAATGTTAACCAAATATAGTGGGTTTTAGTATCAGTGGAGGTAAAGCCAAGACAAGTACAGTTAAGAAGTAAAAGACTGGAGAAACATTCTTACCTGCAACAGGTAAGGAGAGCATGAGAAATAATGTGATGTCATTCCTGAACAAAGGAAGAATAGATTTTATTGTGGACACAGCAAACATTCACGTAGGAAAGAATTTTGTAGGTGGCTACATCCCTGAGCCTTGCAATTAAGGAATACATTCCTGAGCGTGTTCAGTTTGAATCATAGTTAGAGAAGGGAAGAAATCCCACACAATTTGTAGCATATTTCACTTAAAATCAAAGTACTAAATATATGTGGAAGACAACTGTTTTTGGAAGTGCTCATTTTCAATAGGAAAGATGGCAGGCAGAAATACTTCTAGGCATATTCACCTTTTCCTACACATACACACAAAGTGAAAGGTTACTTTGATATTGCATTAATATAGAAACTTGTCCCCCAAGTTGCCTACCTGGCTTTGTGGCTGACAAATTCACAAAAAAAAATTAAAATTAAAAAAGATGCTGTTTTCTTGTTTCACAGCCCTATAATCCTGGCACTCAGAAGCCAGGAGGCTCATTTCAAGCTATGTACAAAGTTTGAAACCAGGCTGGGCTACCTGAAGCCTTGTCTCAATCAGTAAACAAACAAATACCTCTATGAATAAATAAATAAGTTATAGGCTATATTCCAAACAGTTTTTTTTTTAAAGAATTACAATATATGTTATTTTAGAGCAGTGGTTCTCAACCTTCCTAATGTTGCAACTCTTTAATACAGTTCCTCGTGTTGCACTGACCCCCTGGAACTTTAAAATTATTTTGTTGTTACTTCATAACTGTAATTTTGCTGCTGTTATGAATCATAAAGTAAATATCAGATATGAAGGATCTCTGATATGTGACCTACAGGCAGAGAACCAGTATTTTAAAGTTTTGTGAAGATGTTGCCATTTGTTAAGAAATTTTCACTTATTTACCAAATTTAATTGACAAAAAAATTACTTTTCCCCTCCCATAACTTTTTTAGAAGAAAGAATGAAACACTTTTTTTGGCAACTTACAAATATGCACTTCTCTAAAAATTTTCTCCTGAACTTTGAAACTTCTGTTTTGAGTAGAAACTGGGTTAAAATACATTCCCCCTAAATTTTTTCTCAATGTCCGGAAATAGGAAAAGAGGAGTTTGTACATTCTCTAAAGTATATCTGTTTAAATTACTCTCTGTTAATTTTTTTTTCCATTTCTATTAGCATGTTGTGTTATGTAGTTAAATATTCCCTAAGACTATATCAGACCCTTATACACACTGGTCTCTTGAAGTTAGTCAAAAAGCTGGAAGCAATTTTCTGTGATCCTGACCACTCAGCCCATCCCAGCTTGTTCTTATTACAAGGACCACTGAGCAGATTTGAACTCTGCCAGCAAACAATTGTAGAACCATCATAATTTGGAGCAGGAAAGGATGAGACTGTCTGATATAGAATAGAAGCTTGTCTTAGCTTGACATGCACGTATCCTCCCTAGCAGATCCTGAAGCAAAACTTTCTTGGAGGAATATTGCAGGCAAAGTGGTCTTAGGGAGGAGCAATCTTATGGTTGAGGCTTGAGTATTAAATCAAACACAATTGCAAAGGCAGGTAAAGAGCAATATCAAGTTGCATGCCTCACCCCACCCCCCAGTAGCTAAGGTTCATCTCAGGGAATGTTCCGGCGAACTTAGAAAAATGAGTCTCTAAATTTCCTTGTTGTGAGAGATAACAAGGTCCCATTCCTTGACAGTAATGGCTCCATGAGAATCAACTCCATATGTTTTGGGGTTGTGAATCCAGGACTGCCTAAGGATGAGATTCCTATTTCTACCTGAAAAGCCTGAAATGGAGAAGTCCATGTATACATAGAGAGAGGCAAAGCATTCAAGTTGAACCAAAGGAAATGTGTTGAAACCCAAGTAGAAAATGGTCACTGTGGCAGTGGCTAGCAGAAAAGGTCTTTGATGTGGTCCTTAGACAGCATTGGGTGCTCAAAAAACCAGTCACCAGGGTTTAATGGTTTATGAGAGTAAAGTCCAAATACTGCATTGGTGAGTTCAGTGGGTTATCCCAGACCACAAAGGTTGTTTTTTTTTTGGTGGTAAAGAGAATGGAAGCCAGACATTCTGATTGATTCCGCCTTATGTTGGAACTTCGAGCCATTGTGCTGCCTCTGTCAAGGGTATACCCTTGGTGTGGTACTAAATCATGAAAATAATGTTCTATGCTGTTGTACCCACAGAGTCTGAACTTGAAACATTTCAGGCTTGTGTAGTAGCAATGATAGAAAGCAAATGCATGAGAAAACAAGATTGATAATGAAAGGAATGACTGTGAAAAGAAGCCAAGAGAGGCTTAAATGAAATGGGGCTTTTGATGCCTTGCTTGGATTCTCATCATCTAGGCTTCTTTCACTTTCTCAGTTTAAAAGTGACAGTTTTGTGTCATGCTTGGAAGTTGGGCTGAGTAACTGTCATCGTGAAAACTTCAGAGCCTGTTCTTTCTCTACAAATATTTGAGGTAATAATGGAGGAATGCTAAAGAACGGATCAAATTTAATGGGCCTTTGTGGCCACACTGAAGGCTACTTTATGTAGGGGTTTTATGTTGCTACTGGTGCTTCCATTGCCCCCACTTTTCTCATGTAGGGGAAAATAGGGAAATGATTAAATAAAAAGAGAAAGGATGGTCTCTTGAAATGTAAGTATCACATTTCTGGAATTTTTCTTAGAAACGGGTTCATTTTGTCAACATTCCTTTCTCAGTGTACTTAAAGGGCACTATTTATTCAGGAGGGAGTTGACACAGAGCCTCACTTTGCAGCCCACACTGAACTCAAATGAATGGCAAACTTCTTGCCTCAGCCTCCAAAGTATTGGGACTACATAAGTCAGCCACCCTATCCAGAAACATTTTAATGAGCTAGCAGTAAGATGCATAGATAGGTGCCCAGTGCAGAACGAACAATAAGGATGTTTTGTACAAGAGAACCCTCCCCATCTTTTCCCTGATTCCTGAATTTTAGTCTCCTATATTATTCTTTCCATTTTTATTTTTCAAAAAGGATTTTTTTTTCAATTTGGGAGGAATTCTATGATTTATAAAGAGTAGTGTGGGGAGTATCAGAAGCTCTTAGATGTCATTGTTCTACCATGTGAACAATTCCCATGACCTACCCATTTGCCAAAACTGAGGCATAGTGCTGCTGGTACATTACTCTTGATTCCTTGTACTTCCAAGTAACTGTTGTCTCTTTTCCTGACATTAAATAGGAGCCCAGGTCAGCCAAACACTAACATTTCTCTGAACTAGGATACTTCTTTCTGAATGAGCAATAATTCAACACTGAACTACCAACAGACTACCAAGACTCATTGATCCAATTGACATGGCGCTATCAGAATTTCATCAGTTCTGATAGTCTTGAGATGGTTTATTACTAAAACTAAGTTCAGCTGAAATCTATTGAAGTCAGTTTTAAAACACATATTTATGTCTTCACAAACTTACCTTCCTGCAGTCTGAAACTGAGTCTTCTCTAAAGATGTAGAATATCTGGTTTTGAACTAAGCATTTTAGCCTTGTATGTATAAATGTCACCAGAAACAGGGCAGAAGATTGGAGCACTCTTTTGAACACCACAGTTGACGCAGATGAGATGATAATATTCTGAACATCATAGACAAAATGTCTCAATGGAAATACTATCAGTCGGAATGTGTGGTTCTCTATCTTAAACAGATGTTCTCCAGCTGGGAGAGTTGTAACAACAAAAAAAATGCATCCAAGTCCTGCTAATGGACAGACCTCTGAACATGGTCTACCAAGGGTTTAAAATATTTAGATTGCTTAAATGTTCTCAGAGCTTAAAAATGAAAATTCCAGGTGTCAGTCACTACTAGTTGACCATCTATTTGAAATATTTGGAGAGTTGGAGATAATTTTATATTTTGTACATTTCGCCAATGAGGAGTAAGCAAAATGTAACCCATGGCAACAACGGTCCAGTTTCTTAGCATCTATTCCCCAGTCCATCTGCAATTGGCCTTGAGACTGATGAATTCATTTTCATTCCAACTAAGGCAAGTCTGGGCTGCTTCCCTGAAGTCTTATGAGTAGTAACTTTCATTTTGGCAACATCTTATGTCTGTGAAATATGGAGGTCAAAAGATCTGACTTCTTGAGCTTTTGACATTCAGCCACCAGAGGCTGCTCTGATGCTGTCATCCTCTTTTCACTCTGGGTCCAAATTCCACTGGTGAAGCTTGTACAGACTGATTTCCTTTCTGTTGCTTTGACTTTTCCCTGTTCAATACAGTTCCCTGGTGGTCTGCTGTTTGGAGTGAATGATTAATTATAGTTAAAGAGGAACTGCTGAAAGAAAAAAAAACCCAATTGATCGGTGTTTTGCCTTCCTCTCTATTTTTAAGCTTTCAATCTTGTTCAATTTCTTTTAAATAAAAGAATTAGTTGGAGTAGAAAGAGGGGTGCTTTTCTACTGGCACTGGCTAATTGTTCATTATTGTCTTCTGCATGTTAGTGTAACAACAACAGAAACAAAACACACACACATTCACACACAAAACACACTTCTGAAGGGTTTTTTGCTATTGTTATTTTTAAAAAAAGAAAGAAAGAAAGAAAGAAAGAAAGAAAGAAAGACAAAAAGAAACCAAAACCCTTTATTCCATATGGCTCTGTCTTTCTGCTGCCTGGTAGAACTCTCAGTATCTTCTCCAGCATCACGTCTGCCTTCGACCTCCATGTTCCCCACCATGATGATTAAATAAACCTCTGAAACTGTAAACAAGCTCCATTTAAAGTTGCTGTGGTCATCTTGTCTCTTCACAACAATAGAACACTGAGTAAGACAGAGTCTAAAAGGACTGTTTTCATTGTTTTGGTACATGTGCCACAAATTTCAGGGTCCCACAGTTAGAGAACTCACTGTGTCAAGAAGTAGAGGCCAGAGCTAGAGATGTGGCTCACTTTGTCCAGTGTTTGCCTAATGCCCATCATGTATGAAGCCCTGGTTTTGATCTTCAGCATTACATAAACCTGGGTATGTTGGCTGGTAGCTGTAATCCGAGTCCTGGAAAAGTAGATAGGGGAGGATCAGAAGTTCATGATTACCCTGGAATAGATTGTGAATTTCAGCTACTAGAAACCCTATTTCCAAATGCAAGGGAAAGAGAGGTGGGGGGAGGGATGGAGGGAGAGGGAGGAGGGAGACGGAGACAGACAGACACACACACACACACACACACACACACACACACAGAGAGACACACACACACACACACATACACACAGAGAGAGAGGGAGGGAGGGAGGGAGGGAGAGAGAGAGAGAGAGAGAGAGAGAGAGAGAGAGAGAGAGAGGAGAGGGAGAAAGAAAGTTTGGGAGCCAATTCAAATTCTACATTAATGAGTGTTTTTTCCTTTTTCTTTTTGCTTCCTTCCTCCTCCTCTTTCTCCTCTCCTCCTCTACCACCACTTCCCCCCTCCTCCTCTAATTCTTCCTTTTGTAACAAACGGTATAGATTACTTGAGGAATCTCATTATTGCAATTTCTTCTTGTTTATTTTCCCCAAATATTATGTCAAATCAAATAATGTTTATATATATATATATTAGTTTATTCAACTGGGAGAAATTTTTCTATTAATTTGAACTTACATTTAAAACCTCACATTTTTAATAATGCATTTGTATTTGTAAAGAAGTTCTTGATAAATGGTATAAAAGCGTAAAGGAGGAGAGGGGGTGGGATAGGGAGTTCTAGGGAGGGGAAATGGGGAAAGAGGATGACATCTGTATTGTAAATAAATAAAATATCCAATAAAAAAAGAAAAAAAAAGAAGTTCTTGAGAAACCATGAAACATTTTTAAATGTTTGGTATCATTATAACTACAGGACTATAACTAAAAGTTTTGAAATTGATATTTGAGCTTTAAAATTGCATCATTATACAGTTATAATAGTCAAGATCCACAATATGCATGAATAAAGGGATACATAGTGTCTTATATCCTCAAATAGAAAACTCTAGCCATACTGTGTCACTTGGAACATGTTTCACTAAGTACTGGCAGAAGTACAATTCCAGTGAAAGTGCTAGATCCCTTCTCCCAGGCAGGTTATACGTTTCAGCTTTTCCCTACGGGAGAAAGTTTGCCCATGAGTAATACCTTATTAAACCATCATGATTTAATGTGGCATATTTTTCTCTCAATTTGCATGCATGACAGTCGACTTCCTAAATACTACATGCAAACTGAGCCACAGAAGAAAAATAGACCCACTGAAGTAGCATTAGGTCAGCTTTGTGGGATGCATTAGTGACCTATCTGAACAAAGACAGGGAACTTAGGCACAGAAATTCACAACTTGGCCCTGAGCCCTAGGAGGTGGCCCTATTGCTTTCCAAAAGCATTGCATGACTCATTATTAAACATGCCAAGAACAGACAAATTCCAGGCAAGGATAACATGCACTGATTGAACTGGAGTTAGCCAAGTCATATGAAGATTGTTTCACTTGCTTTTTTTCCTTAAGGATCTCCCACATCATTTCTACCTGTGTCTGCATATTATGTGTCAAATGCACAAAGCAATTATATTAAGATAAAATTGTTAGTTTTACAGACAGGTGGTTAAATTAATATAACCTTCAGATCATGTATACCTTACTAGATTGTACCACTTCTCAGTTAAAGAAAAAAAATGTATCCATAGCAACACTTTTATTAAGGGCATAGGATCCAAAAGGATATTCATCCAGAGATGAAAGCAAATTCATTAACTATGTGTGATATTACTTGGGCCTAAATGCAACTAGGAGCATGATTTCAGAGAAGAGGCTGTTATGAAACTTGTACAGCTTATATGCTCATTTCTAGTAAGATGTTTTCACGTCTTCTTTATTATAAATATGTTTTTACACGTGGTACTCTGTCTTCTTTATTTTATCGCAACAGGATCCTGTTCACATTCTCAAAGTCTTAACCCTTTGTCTTTTTCCATAACCTCAAATGTTCTAGAATTATAGACATATGTAACCATATCCGGTATATGGAACATATATATATGGTATATCATACACTTTGACCATATTCCTTTTATTATATAGAACATATCAATATACATACAATATATATATAATTTCTATTTTATATATTAATGGAGTATGGTCAAAGTGCACGATATACTTGAATAACCTTAGGTTTCAGAATTTAGAATGTTGACCATCCTTTCTTTATCCCCACATAATACCTACCATGTCTTACAAAGAACCTTCATTTATTGCTGTAATTGAGTCATTAATGGCCATTTCATGAAGGACTTAGAAGGGAGGGGACTAACCAGAGAGGGCACATTATCATGTAATATTGCACAGTCCTTTTGTTCTGAGGTCACCTAAGAGAAGACCATCCTGCTTTCCACGAGGCTGTCTCTGATAAAGTAGGTTTTTTTTTTTTTAATGGTTATGTCATATGACATGTACTACAAGCAAAAATCAGGAGACGAATTCTGTGTGTAGTTGGCAAATTGATATAAGAGAAAGAGCATCTTAGGAACATGCCCCTTTCACCTTCTCACTAAATAGCAAGGGTTGGGGAGATTATTTTTCCTATATTCTTACGTATCACTAAGAGAAATCCTGTAAATTAAACCAACAGAATACAGAATACTGGGAGAAAAGGTGCACACTTTTATTAACATTTGTGTTCACAACATTTCAACAAAAAAATGAATGAAACTCATAGGAATGGTTAGATTTGAGGGACCTTGATACACACATATATATAAAAAAAAAGAAAGGCTTAACTTTTGGGGCAAAGATAACAAAAATATTTGAAGAAATACATGACTATTTATAAGGTTTCTATGCACCATTCTTAGCCGTATCAGTGGAGAGTGTCAAGCTTGAGCAGAAAGATTTATTAAGTCACTTGCTCAAGACACACAGGAAAAAAATAGGTGTGGTCTAGCCTATGTACATTTTGAAATATAGATGAGGATTAAATACTGGTCATAACCTGGATTTATTGGAGTCTTTCGGGGTCAGGTTATCTTTCATATAGCACTGATTAACAAAACAACAACAATAACAACAACAGCAACAACAAATCTAGACAAATGTCCTGAATACAATGAAAGCTATGTTTGGAAGCTCATAGGCCAGACAATGCAACACACTGAGGAGAAATGCAGAAGAGCAGAGGCTCGGGAGAATCTCAAATGCAAATACTTTGGGCTGAAGGACTTGGAAGGGAGAAAAGCTAACTTCAGGCATTATGGGTGGCCCTAGAGTTCCTCATGAATGTATCCGAACAACTGTTTCCTGTTCCATGTCTGGAAGTCTATAAAGGCGTTGCTGTCTTAAATGTCATCGCTGACGGTTTCAGCTGCATCCTTGTAGAATTTCTCACTCTTGAGAGGGTTTAAAAGGAACTTTCTAATGATGGGTTCTTTGTTATGATTTTCAAAGAAAAGGCTTCATCACATCAGCCATGAAGAGAAACACGATTGACTCTTAGACTAAGGCTTTTTCCAGAATCAAAGCTATTAACTGCAGTGCTGTATTTCCTTGGGAACAAAAAAATCAAATACTTGTGGTCAATTTCTACCCACCATGCCACAGGTAGTACAACCTTTTGCAGCTTATCCACTTATCTCTTGGCCCTTATTTTTATGTAGATGATTACACCATAGTTTCAGATTCCCTACTAACAAGATCCTGATGCAAGACGGTGGCTTCTCCTGCCAATGGCTTTCTGCATTTAGCCTCATCTCAGTAAATGCCAATCCCAGCATTCCAGCTGTAGCTGCTTCAATCAAGACTCATGGAAGTTACCCTGGCTCTCTTTCTTTATGAGCTTTGTCCATGTTATTACTAAATTGTACTACCATCAGAAACCCACAAGTCACCTGACCTCCAGTCCCAGCCGTATCCAATTCTCCTCTCCCTCTCTCTGTTCTTTCCTTCCTCTACCCTTCCCTCAGTCTCTCCCTCCCTCACATGTTGCCTCTCTTGTTCTTTTCCTCTCCCCCCAACCCTACTTTTTACTTGTTTAACTCCAGACTAGTCTGGAATTTGTGATCATCCTGGCTCCATGCTCCAGGTGTTAAGATTACAGTTGTACAGCAACTCACCTAGTGACGTCCCCACCATCACCTACCCCTTCCCAGTCTTTTCTTTAACCTTGCCAACTGCTTTCTGCCAGAAGTGCCACTTAGCTAAAAATGGCAATTAGATATTATTCCTCAGCTCTAAATCATTTGTGTCACCCAGTTTTATCACACCAGGTATCCCAGGTCTTCCGGTGATTACGAAATTTATTGAATGTCAAACAATACCCCCCCCCCCACACACACACATATGCAAGCACACAGGCATACAACAGTCATGCATTCTTAAGATCTCAGCGTCTGCAGCTGCCACCTTTATTTGTTCTCTTCCAGCCAGGGCAGTTTCTTTAAATGTTTTTGTTTGTCCTAAGCTAGCAAACTCTGCTCCTCCCTGTTAACTTGTTATAGAGTTGGAAGTCTTGTTTCCTTGCTTCCTTCAGGTTGTGTTGAGATTTTCCCTTAAAAAAATCTTACTCATCACACCAGTACTTGCTTTCTCACTTATACCACCCCTGTCACTATGAGACAAATTCCATTCTATTTATTGATTTTATTCTTTTCTAACTCCTATCCATAAAGGTAGTTTGTAGCTTATTGATATCTGTCTCCATTACTAGTGCCTAAAACAATGTCTGGCATGTGGGAAATGCTCAATAATACTTATAGAATGAAGAATTGTTCATTCTTTCTTTAAAGATTTATTTATTTTATGTATATGAGTACATTATAGCTGTCTTCAGACACACCCAAAGAAGACATCGGATCCCATTACAGATGGTTGTGAGCTACCATGTGGTTGCTGGGAATTGAACTCAGGATCTCTGGAAGAGTAGTCAGTGCTCTTAACCACCGAGCCATTTCTCCAGCCCCCAAAACTGTTTATTCTTATGTAAGAGAAGATTTATTGTTGCATTTTGTTATCATCAGATTAAGACAGGAGAGTTTCCACAGATTTTTTGCCCTCCCCCTTTTGACATGTCTCCTTATGTATCCTGGGCTCAACTAGAATTCATGATCCTCCTGCTTCTGTCCCTCAAATGTTGAGACCACACGCCAAGTTTCCAAAGCCTTCCTCTTCTTCCTCGTTTTTTTTTTTTTATCTTATTCCATTTCCTCTTTGAATTTTATGAGATGGGGTCCTACTCTATGTCAGGCAGGCCTGAAACTCATGGCCTTACCTATAAAAGTGCTGAGGTTACAGGTATAAGCCACCATACCCAGCCAAGTTTTCTTATAGGAGGGATTTGTTTCCATGTTAGAGACCATTGGATGTCCTGGGAGCAATGCAAATCTCTTTTTTTTTTTTTTCTGGTTTTTCGAGACAGGGTTTCTCTGTGTAGCCCTGGCTGTCCTGGAACTCACTCTGTAGACCAGGCTGGCCTCGAACTCAGAAATCCGCCTGCCTCTGCCTCCCAAGTGCTGGGACTAAAGGCATGCGCCGCCACCACCCGGCAATGCAAATCTCTTAATACAGACCTGCAAGTCTTTTTATGCTGCTAATGAAATCGATGGCTAAACCACTTGTGAACCAATTAATGATGAGTAACAACAAATCTCCAAAGCTGTGTTTTTTAGCTGTGAAAATTAATCACAAAGCTGTTTTCTACTGGGAATGCCATTTAGAAATTCTGAATAATAAAAAACATTCATTCACATTTCTCAAAACATTGCCCCTAAAATTTGCATCCTGTCTTGACTAGCACAAGAAAGACATCTCTTCCCTTTCAATGGGTACATGAATTGTTTTTTTTCTCACTTAATAAGAACTGGATGATCACAGCCCACATTTGGTGAGCAGTTTAAACTAAACAAAAATTATTAAAGTGCTTCAATTTGTTTTCAAAGTAAAATGGCAAACTTCTGGCTTATTTTGACAGTGTAAAGACTTATGCAGATAGATTGAGGTTGGAAATTTTAGAACCATGTCGGAATCTATGTGCTAAATCCTATCACCCTAATACAAGGTACAGGGTGATGGATTGGGAACCAGTCATGGGTGCTTTGTGATTTATTTCCTCATTGTTAAAAGGTAAGACTTCTTCTCTGGGGTGGCAGCACCATTGCTAGAATGACCACAGGCTCTAGAACCCAGTGTCCCAAGAACCAGCTGTACACCTTTGCATCTTTGTGCACACATGGTGCATAATTGATCAATGATAGATAGTAGATCCCTTTCATTCATAGCTTGCATTTGAATTCAGAATAAATATCTCCTGGGGTTTTTATTTTACTAAGTAGCACTTCTCTCTGGTGTTCATCGCCACATTTCAATTTTACCAGACCCGTTAGTATGTGTTAATCAGGTCATTTTGAAATTAACTGGGTTACATTAATATTTTCATGTTGAAGATGAGTTTATGTGCCAATTGGCTGGTTTCTTAAGGTGAACATAACAAAATTACCTCACTCTCAAAAATATAGTTTAGAAGAACTATCAGAAGAGATTTTGATTCACCTTGGATAATGGTACAAATATAAAGAAAGTTATTTTATTCCATGTATGATGTTAGTTAGGTCATTCATGTTAAAATAACTTCAAGTAACATCACTATTTATACAATTAAATTAATACTTTAAAAAAGAATAAGTTTAGCTTCATTTGATGTAGTTTCTCAGGTATTTGAGAATATCTCTGTGAATCGTATTGTAATTCTTCCAATGAAACAACTTAGTATGTTTATCTTGCACCAGAGGTGCAATACAGGAAAGCTTATCGCAGTATGAGCGGATTTTCACAAGTGCTTCCCAGCAGAGCAAAAGATATCCAATTATAAATAAATGAGGGTAAATATTATTTCCTTGGCTATTGAATGAGAATGACAAGAAACCTGATGTGCCTAACAAAGGGAAGAGATGTGTAAATCCTTATTCATAGTCATGTTATATCTTTATCTTCATTTTAAATCTAAGCATTCACACTTTGAGTGAAACGGGAGAGAATATTTGCCAATTTTTCACAACACTGTCACCCTAACAATCTCTCTGTACATCCGAGAAGTAGCAATTTAAATATAAGCACTCAGTTTTCTTAAGGAGTGCAAAAATCCTACTCAAAGCTTCTTTTCAGTAAAAATTTATGTGCAGATTCTTATGTCCACATGATTAAAAATAAAGCATGCTGATTTGCTTAATTCTAACATAGACACAAGGAAGAGATGTGATGCATAAAAGTTATCTTATTTGAGACAGGGTCTATGTAACTCTGGCCTGACTGGAACTTGCTATGTAGACCAGACGGAACTTAGATTCACAGAGATTCTTCTGTCTCTGCTTCCCAAGTACTGGGATTAAAGGTATGCACTACAATGCCTTGCTAAAAGTGAATTTTAAAAATAATCATAGATTATTAAATATACACACACATGATTAGGCAGTTTTAGTCCACGGGTTAATGCTGTGAAGAGACACCATTACCAGGGCAACTCTTATAAAGAGAAGTATTTAATTGGGACTTGCTTACAGTTTCATAGGTTGGACTCCATTGTCATTATGACAGGGAGCATGGCAGGATACAGGGAGACATGGTGCTAGAGAAGGGGCTGAGAATTTTGCATCTGGATCCACAGGCTTCGGGAAGCAAGACACACTGGGCCTGGCTTGGGCCTTTAAAACCTCAAAGGCCACCTCCAATTATACACTTTCTCCAACAAGACCACACCTACTCCACACTCAGCCCAACACGGCCATACCTCCTATGCTTTCAAATAGTGTCACTCCCTAAGCATCTAAATATAGGAACATGTGGGGACCATTCTTATTCAAACACCACAACATATTAAAGGTTTTAGGGACTAGTCTTCTTCAAATATAAAGTAAGTGAGAAAAAAATAAGGATAAGAAGTCTAATGGATATAATATAGACAAGATTAACCAGCTATTCCTAACTACACTTAAACCTACAACAAAAATACAGGATTTAAATTAAAAAAATGATACTGATTATGTGTAAAATAAAAAGGTGGGTTGATTAGTCTAACTAACTACTAAGGTATTTGGATTGTAGAACCTTCACTCCTAGAGAGCAATACAAAAGGGATGTCTAAAACAGTCTGGATTAGAGCTAATGTATGGAACTCTGGCTGCACATAGTGAATCAATCATAAATCTTGGGCAAATTAAAGCTGTAGTAGGAGAAACAGGAAATGCCAATCAGCTCATCTAAACATGAGGTGGTGGCATTATATTGGGGGTTGATAGAAAGTCATTAGGCTGAAACCATTGGCCAGATAATTGTAAAACATTACCAGTTTAAAAACGTGAATTCAAGAACAAGAAACTGATTTAATAACTATCCAGTGTTCTTTTATCAACTGATTTAATTTTTATCAAAATAATACATGTTTTTGTGCAGGTGTATATAATGAAAAACAGAATCCTTGCCCTTCTCCACTCCACCCTGAGGAATTTATTTTCAACTGGGAAATATTTTATTTGCTACACACTTCCACATTGCACATAATATTGTTTTACTGCCATTTATTGACTTACGAATTTTAGAAATTATCTCTTTATTCTGTATACGAGCAAAAAATGATTTTTCCTTCCCCGCGTTCAGCCTCTAATATCAAAAATAAAGGAAGAAATGACTGAAGGAAGGAAGGGGAGAATGGGAAACTGGAAGGGAGGAAGAGTGTGTGAAGGAAGAAGAGGAAGGGGAAAGAAGAGCAAAAGGAGAAATAATTGGAGCCCTCTGTCCTACTGGGCAGCCAGCTTAGTCCACCTGGTATGTTCCAGAGCAGTGAGAAATGGTGTCTCATAAAATGTAAAAGGGTGCATGGTGCCTCAGAAAAGACACCATAGTAGTCCTCTGGCCTCTGCATGTACATGCATACATGAGCACGCATGCATATAGATGGAGCAAGAGGAAATAAGAGAGAGAGAGAGAGTAGAAAGAAACCAGAGAAAGATAGGCTTGGTGCCCATGCAATATCCCAACACTCTAGATGTTGAAAGGCCGGAAGATTGCAAATTCATGATGAGCCTGGACTAGCAAGGCCTTGAAATATCTAATCTCAGAAAAACAACAAACCAAAGAGGGAAAGATGGATACCAGATTATATAATACATAGTCTCTGCTCCTATGTATCAGAGTTCACTGTCAAGTTAAAGAGTTTTCTGTGACTATGCTTTTTCATTCTTTTGGCTTTTTTGGAGTTATTAATAGCCTCAATTTTACTTACATTCATGAGTATCTGTTTGTCCTCACAGGTAATCTGTCAGTGTCATTGTTTACTTTACAGCATTCTCTCTGTTATCTCTTCCTTCTAGACTTCTCTTATTTCATGTTATAGTGATTCTTCTGTTTGCTTAGTTTCAATGACTTCCTCTTTTCTTGTTTAATTCCCTTAGTTTGCTAAAACACATTTGGACTGATTTCCAAAAAGAGTATGAGGAATGTAAATTTTTTTGGAAGTTGGTGTGAAAATAATTACATTCTTTCCTGACATTTGATTGATAGTATAACTTGGCGTGGAATTGTCAGAAGTCACTTAGTCTCATATTTTTGTGTCTTTTAACTTGCGATTGAAAAGAATATATCTATGAAAACATTTCCTTGTACATAAAAAAGAGAATACTCTATTAATTTTTGTTACTTGTAACTATTTAATGGATATTTATTACATAATTGACCATACACACTCTATGCTTCCTGTTATAGGGAACATATAAATATTTGCATAGGAGCCTCATGATGGTATGTCTTTGTCATTTTGGCTAGCCATGGTACACAGTTAACCTTAGCTTAACTTGAAGCCGTTTTGTAGATGTTAAGATTTATACTCAGTTGATATTACCTGAAGGAGATTATCCTTGATAATATGAGTGAGCCCATACAGCCAATAAAAATCATTAATACAAAGTATTAAGAAAAACAAAATCCTTCCTCAATGTGCTACAGGGTTAGCATCTGCCAATTGGCCTATGGGTATTAGGACTGTGTGTTTCTGCAGTCAGACAAGACTGAAAACTCTATATAGAAAATGTATATGCATTTTTGATTCTGTTTCTCTGAGGACTTCTGATTGGCATGGTTCTCAATGACCTCAGCATCTAGGGAAGGGATTTAGTAAAAGGCAAAACAACTTTTAAATACTTTTCCTCTTAACATTGTGTTGTGACATCATAGTAAAAACGTAGCAGAGTTACTTTTGGGTGCAGAGGAAGATTACTTAAGTCAAGATGGGGCTTTAATTGCCAATGGACAGAAATGCTTTGAGAATAGGTGCAATGGAGTGCACTTAGGCTACAGAACTCAGGAGACTGGGGCAATGGGATCCTTTGAGCTCAGATGTTTGAGACCAGGTAGCACAGTGTGGGCAAGACACAGATCCTGTCTCAAGACACAGATCTAAAACAAAGCAAACAAAATCTAAATTCAAAGCATGAATGGCTTAACAAAATTTTTTATTGGAAAAGAATAAAGAATCAGCTGTATTTAATCAGCACAGAAACTGTTAAGCTCTTTCTATCTCTTAAATGTATAGAATTATTAAGTTGCAAGCTGTAATTAAGCTTGAAGCCCAGGACTGTGCCACACATATGTAATTGTCAGCGTTTCAGAGGCACACACACTAAACAAATGTTTAAAAACATTGGAGGGAAATAAGGTGAAATGTTTTAATGCTTAATTTCCAAGTGATGAAACATCAGTTTTATTTTATTTCAAACCCTGACAAGTGATTAGTTAGGTGTTTCTTGCCTAAAAAGTCTTTCCATACTTGGATCTGTTTCCTTCCTAGATCCAGATTGCTCCCTTTTCTTTTTGTATATAAACATAGTCACCCAACATAAAGTACATCCTGAGGTCAGATATATCTAGGGCACTGGTAGATATAGACTTTCTCAAAGTTCATTGGCAGTGGGATAAAATGTGGACCCCAGCATCTTTGGCACCTACCCAATGAGTTTCTCTTGGACCAGTGGCCCAAGTACTCACATGTTTAACTGAGAATTGGTTTTAATAAACACTGGTTTTGATCCCTAGAAGACATCCAGTGATATCTTTATATCTTATTAATCAATTATGGGCATCTCGTTGGCAAAGATCATAATGCTTCTAAATATTTCACAACACACTGAACAGCTAGATCCATGGTGAGGAATTATTTGTCTGCAAATGCCAGCGATTTAAAAGTTTAGAAGCCTTGATCTACCCAAACTTATTTAACCCAACCCACGACCCTAAGCATGCATGTGGCCAAGGATGACTGTGAATACTGTGCAACACAAAATTATAAACGTATTTAAAACATGCAGTGTCACCATATGAAAAGGCTAAGCAAGCTTGGGTCTAGGCCATAGTGAAGGGCTCTGAAGATCAAATAAATGGATAGAGGGCAGCTGGTGTGATTAGGGAGACTCTAAAACTTCTCAGTGGGGAACTGAGACGGGGCTATGGACTCCCAGGTGCCCGTGCCCTGCTGCCAAAATCTCAGAGAACTCAGCCAAGCACACACAATATTGAATCCCACCTCTAGCACTCGTGAAGTCACTAAATCATTATTTTCTCTGTTTTTATTTACTAATACTGCAAAACTGAAAATATGTATTAAATTATCCTCACACTGTTGTTTCTTGTTTGGGAAAAATATATATTACTGGCTCTACAAAAAAAAAAGTGGTCTTTACTCAGTTTACAAGTTTCCTTGACTCCAAGAACTAGATCTGCATAGGAATTGTATTCACGGATGTTTGAAATGGGTTACATTTTTATGGGGAGCTTTGGACATTTTCCTTTACTTGGGCTTGAACTTTCCAAGAAGCCAGCTAGTTGTACCTTTCCTGTCCTATTAGTGAGCTTATCAGTTCAACATTGTTAAACTCAACCACAGTTAGAGGTAGATACACTTATTTTTTTTTAAAGTTTTCTTAACCAATTTTCTGTATTTATTGTATTGTATTAATTTGCAAATGTCTTAACTGAAATTGTGCTTTCAGTCACCAGTGGTGAAGATTCTTCTTCACGTCCTGTATTTCAAAATGTTTGTGTGCACAGTCCCATTAACATTTGCTTTTCGTAGGTTGGATACAGAGTTTCCGTGAAGACGAGGTGGGTAACATTGTGTATCTTGCTTGCTTGTTTCAGTTAAAATGATACTTACAGCAGTGTGGTTTTGCCTCCACCATTTTAACAAAATTAGGTAATTAGAGCAAGATTCACTTAAAAAAAAATCTTGGGTCCTGAGGGTTGAAGTTTTTCGCTGAAATAATTCTGCACCTTTAAAATGCTTTAATGCTTTTAAGGGGGCTCTTAAAGTGCAAGGATTTAAGGCCCGGAGCTAGTTAAGCTTTGAGCAGATGCAGTCTGTTAGACAAGAATAGAACTCATCCTTTACTTTGGGAGCTCTGACACTACATCCAGCTGCTTCCAGTCATTTGACTCCTGAAAGCTGCCCTAATCCTGGTAAAGGCAGGCCTCTCCTGCACCCAGGTCCACCCCCTGCTCCTGATTGGCGAGGCTCTAAGAGACCTAAGCCCGCCGCCTACGACGTCCCTGTGAACTGATTTGAAATAAGAGCCAGGCGGTCCTCGCTAGCCTGCGCCCGACTTTTCATAGGCTGGAAAAGGAAAGGTTGAGAAACTTGACATTGTCTTGGGTAGAGTGCGTATAGAAGCAGATCAAAGAATAAAAAGGGAGGGGGACGAAAAACGTGCTCTTTGCTGCCTGTGGATTCCACCGAGTTGCTTTTGTCTTGTGGGCTTTTCTGCCGGCTTTGGTGTCTGCGCTTGGAAGCCTGCGGGTGCGCTTCCGAGCAGCTTGCTCCCTGCCGGATGGGTCATGGAATTCTAAACATGAGGCAGGTAAGCTTGAGGGTTGTGATTGTAGCTGTGCTGGCGCCAGCCACAGAAGGAGGGATTTAGCTTGGGACCCCTACGACCTGTTACTCCCAAGAGCGTGCGGGAGTGATAAAATTCAGGGTTCCAGGAGATCCATTAGGTAGAAGGAGAGGACTGCGTTTTCTTCCTAAGGCTACCTTAGAAAGCACGTCACCTGCCGTCGCCCCACTGCCTCGTCCTTACTAACCGTGCCTGCTTTTGCTTCTAAGAGTGGTTGCTGTTGTCAGGCAGTCTTTGTAAAAGGTTCAAAGCGGTTGTGGAATATGCAAATCAATTCCAGTTTGCGGGCCTCTGGAATGTATTGTGCTGGATTCATCTCAAGCTTTTAGCCTCTACCCTATTATGCTTCAGGTTAGAATGAAGACAACTGCATAGTCTGACAAAGACGTACACGGGAACTCGACTCTTATTTTGCTTTCACATTCTGAGCACTTTAGTGTGTGTATGAGGCTGAGAAGGTGAAACCAGTCCGGGTAGAACAAGCAGCACTTCCAACGGAGGCAGGCGCGGGGGAAGGGAGGGGGCGGGGGGGGGGAGAAGGAGGGGGGTGTTACAGACTTTAAAAAAACCGTTCTATCACTTTAGGAGTTAGTTGTGTTTTGTGTTGCTGCTGGATGTAAGAACACAGTCTTGGAAGTAATGAACTGAGAAGGGATTTGAGGGTTACTTAAGTGGATCTCTGTAAAGAATTCTGAGCCAGCAGCTTCTTCCGTCCTCTAGGGCATGGGGATAAAATTCCTTATCAACTTAGGTAGAAGTTTATGAGGTTTATAGCTTTGCCGTTGAGAAAGAAGAGAAAAGGAAAGACTGGATTAGAAAGCCTAGAAGAGGGTGTAATTTACAACTCTATCACAGTTGTGGTAAAAATTCTCACGTCAATGTTTTAATGCCAAGATCGATACTCATAAGGGGAAGACAAGACTACAAAAGTCTTTCAGTGACTGGGAAAGGCAGAGATTACAGGGGAGGAATGCTAGCTACTCTTGCCAGAACTGAGTACCTCCGGGTGGGAAATTGAGCATCTGTTTTGCCACCGGAAAACCTCTTCCTTTTTTTCTCCCAATTGGGTTGGATGTGCCCCACCCCAGAATGTTCACTTTAGGCGAAAGTAAACCTTCCCATTAGTGGTTGGGCCAAGGGGTTTACAACTTTCTCTTCCACTGTTGCAGTTTCTTGAGGTAAAACAGAGTCCCTACCAGAAAGGTCAGGAGCAAAGACCCTCAAATTTCTTGTTCCCTAACTTGCTTTTATGGAATCATGCTTGGCAAATTGCAGCGAGTACAGAAAAGCATATGAAAGACTGTGTGCTTTCAGCAAATTGCATCTACTAGCTGGAGTGTGGTGCAGAGGCTGGCTTTCTCTAAGTTTTGTGATCTTACAGACCAACCTCATTCTTTGAATTTCTAGCAGCCACATAAGATAGACAAAGGGGGCAAGAAGGCTTACTGGATAGGAGCAAGAAAGAGAATAGTTACACAATACTATTTTTCACAAAGGTCCTAAGCATGAACAAAGAAGTTATTTGACGCTGTGTGCAACCACCTGTCTTGTCTTTGGTGATGTGTAAACTCAATTTTTAGAATCTTTGTGCCCACACAGTTCCTCTGGAATGGGGTGACACTCCCTCTGTCTGATGCCTAAAGCAGGCTTGTCCAGAGCTTGGGATGATTTTTCCCATGTGTAACTGTGGCATTTGTATGAAGTTGGAAAACAGCCCAGTGTTGAAGTTTTAAGTGCACAAGTAAGCATGTAGTAATTCCTTAGTTATTTAATGAATGGCCAACTTTTTATCCCACATCTCTGGATACATATATAATATTGTTCTTTTGCCTACTGGGTACTTGAAAAGAGGGAGGGACTGGGGGAGGAGATGCAAGAGTAGAAGATCATTGTTCATATAAGAAACCAGGCATGAGATGGTAGCATTACTGCATGGGCAAGTCCCAGATTTGTTCTTGTTTCTCTTGGTGGGGGAGGGGAAGAGTCCTTACTGCTTTATTCAGGCAGAGGAATAACATCCACCAACCAATTTGTCATCTTAGGCCCAGCAGCCCCTGGCTGTATTTGCAGGGTTAGCTATCAAACCAACCCATGTGTCATCAGCTTAGCAATGAAACACAATCTTTTTGCTGGTAAGTGATCTGTCCCTAGGGCTGTGCAAACACCAAACAGTGGGAAAAGATCTCTACCACTAACTAGAAATTCTCCATAGCCAAAAATTGCCAACAGAATTAGAAGGCTACATGTTTGTCCATAAGATTCAGAAAGTTTGGGCTTTTACCAGGTTGTCAGCGGAAGAACAGTGCAGGTCAAAATTCTTATAGGATAAATGAAAGAAAGAAAGAAAAAAGAAAAAAGAAAGAAAAAAAGAAGCATAAACCTGACTTGAGTATATCAGGAAGTAACTTTAAAGTGTGCCAACCTCTCTTTGTACTTTGATCATAAATGGAAAACTTTTCAGAATCTTCTTTGAGAAGGAATTTGCTACATTCCCAGGCAAAAGGAAAGGCATGGCCACCTGTTACAGAAGTCCAGCCAAAAACAACAGGTTTGCTTATGGCATTCCCACAACTGCAAATATCCTCCCTAAATAGCAAGTCACATTCATTGTCCCACCACAGACTAAGAACAAATATTTTGTTCTCAAGTTGAAAAAAAAAATAGAATCTCCAGCCATAATTCCCTACCAGACATATTTTTTTCCCCCAAAACTACGCTAAGCAACTGAGATGAATTTTCTTTTAGTCTCTAGGTCTCCAAGCAGCTTTTTTTTTCCTGTAAGACTAAGATGCTGCTGATGCGAGGAAGCTGCGACTCAGTTTGATCAGCCCATTTTGCATTCTTTAGATTGGAGTTAAAATGCCCAAGGACATCTGGCTTAATAATGAAAGTCTTGGTAGTAATCTTCCCTCAGAGGATTAGAAAGTCTTTTACAAACATCATCTATTTATTCTCAACCACATCTCCACAGAGAGAATGAAGGGCAACTTGATCCTCATCGAACAAAAGGTGAAGACAAAAAAAAAAAAAAAAAAAAAGAAAGAAAGAAAGAAAGAAAAGAAGAGGTTAAAAATAATGAGACCAGCAAGTTAGAGGCTAGTCTGGAATTCACCCAGCCAGAAAGACTATCTATGTAGACTTACGCCCTCAAAAGGCATTCTGGAGATGAAAACGGAACCTCTCCATCTATGTTCCCTTTCTTCTTGTTCTGTTACCAGCATACAGTGTGTCAAGTACGCAGTATAGCTTCATTCCTTTGCAAGTGAAGCCTTGGAAAGTATAAAAGACAAGACTTTTCTGATTCCCTTTGTCCCAACATTGAGATCAGGCAGTTTTATGGCACTTAATAGGAAGATGCTATAACTAGAATTTTAAATTTGTATCTGAGAAATGGTTCCCTTTTAACAGATGTTTTAAGTTTTTGCATATGCTTTAGAGAGTTTGACATCTTCAGCATATGCTAAAATTTTCTTTTTCTACTGCCCCTCTTTTAGGAAATGTTATCATTGTAGGACTTGTTAACTAAAACATATTTGTTGGTCGTTTCAAGGTAATTTTTGACTTGTTTTTTCCTTAGTGTTCAGTGTGACTCATGTTCTGAGTTTGTCTGGCTATAGACCGCTTAGGCTTCAAACAAATCTGTTAATTGGTAGTTGTATGCTATCCACAGACATTCCTGCAAGTTTTAAGGCTAACTGTGCTTGTGGATGTCTCCTGGCTTTGATCCCTTGTGTGGTAAATAGACATCCAAGGTAGTTATGGAAACCTGGGCCTTGCATTGTTGAGGGGGATGGGGGAGTATTTGGTCAGAGGGTAATTAGTTTGATTATGAAAAGATGGGCAAAATCAGGATTTTTTTTTTGTCCACAGGATTTGAGTATCCCAATTCTTCCAAATCAATTGAAGTTCTCTAGATAAATATAAGTATTATGACTGACCACATCAGAATATTTGTTAAAAGTAATTTAAATTCTTATTAATCAACTGTTTACTATTCTCCCAGAGCAAATTGTAAAATGAAAGAGATGTCCAACATATGTCAATATTATTAGTATCTCTGTTGTGCTTAGACTGAGTGTAGTCAGTTTTAGAACTCCAGGCTCTAAAAGAAACGCCAGGATCTGGCTGGAAGTGTGTCTTTCACTTATCTACCTGCAGGGGTCAGACTTGAAGTTTCCATAGTGAAAGCCCAGGTCTTGGACACCACTGCAGGCATACCCAAGCAGAACCAGAGATTACTCTGCTTATAAGAGTAATTAGTTACCAATTCTTTAACCTTGTGACCGAATCTTCTATGAAAACCAGTTCATTCAAGGAAGAACATATCAAATATACTTTGATTAAAGCAAGGGTAATGCATTCAGGTCAAACTGGAACCTAATCTCTGGGTGGATATGAGGAAGTTTATGAAGAAGATTTTTGGCTCGTTATCAGCTCCTTTCATCTGACAGCAAACTCATCTTACCGGTTTTGTTTTAGGCTCTTTATTGAGTTTCGTTAACTGGCATGATATAGACATTTCTTTTAACTAGTGGACACAACAATAGATGCTCGTCAGAATTAAAGATTTCCTTTTCCCTTAGATGAAGCTATTCTTTGACATAACCTTAAGATCTTTAACGTCCTCCAGTAAGTGGTGTTAAGGAGGTAAAAAGTTGTGGTACCCACACACACAAATATCTAGAGGGAACTTTACTAAAAAGAAAATAATGGAAAACTAAAATCGTGAAAACGTATCTCACTTTTGTGCAAAAAAAAGAAACAAAAACCAAAAAAACAACAACAATAAAAACCCACCAGGTTCTGAGTTAAAAAGACAAAAGCAGCAAGTGGTTCTGACTGTAGCATGTAAGTGACTGTTAAAAGTTCTATGTTTAGTCAGCTGTGTGTGATAAATCAAATATCGAAGCTCTCCATCTCTTATCATTCAACATTTACTGAGCACTTCCAGAATTCATTTTCTTAATTCATTCAGAAGAAGCCACACAGTGAGTGATTTTTGTATTTCAGATGGCTTTTGGGTTCTCAACGTAATTTGATAGGATTCTTAACCTCAAAGAACTTCCAATCTAGTATACATGCTTGATACCAATTGTATAATATTGGTTATTACATGAGAAAAAATGGCAGCTTGCTTGTTTGTCCCCATGTTTATTTGTAAGAATGAAAATCCATTTAAAAAATAATGATAGCCTAAACTTTCCTGAATTTAAAGGAGCTGAGAAATTATCTATATTTGTAACATTTAGTTAATTTTTATCTCCATGTTCACTTGTAGGCATTTGTGAATTTTTTTTTGTTAAAATTAATTTGTCAGAGAAAATCAAAGAGTCCCAACTCTATAAATGCTTTATGTTCCATTTTTATTGTGTATTAAGGTATATTTTTATTTACTTTAAGTTTATTTTTAGCATGTGAGAGTATATGCTTTATACTCTATTTTTATTTGTAATTGATTTTTAGTAAGCATGCAACATAATGAGTTTCACTGACATTTCATGTGTATCATGTTTTTTGATCTTTAACTGATGCATGAAATATAAAAATTGTACATACTAATGAGATCCATGTGATGTTTCAGTGCATCCATATCTTGTATAATTAAGTTAAAAGTATCCGTCTCTTCAAATTATCAACTCTTTATGGCAAAAATATTTTGAAATCCTTTCTTCTAACCCTTTGAGATGCACAATTATACAAATATTATCTAGACTCACCCAAACTTTTTTCTCCGATATAAGTGTGTTCTTTGAGTTTCTTGTTTGAAAGTACAAAATTTTCCAGTGAGAAGTTATCCCATGGACATTTTGAAACACTATTTTTGAAGGGTTTGTGGACATGGCTCAGCCAGAAAAATGTTTGCTTTGTAAACACAAGCAAAGGAGCTTGATACCCAGAAACCACATAGAAATGCTAGGAGTACTCGTTCATTGTGTTTCCAGAAATGAGTAGAAGGAAACAGGGGGCTACTAGAGCACACCAGCAAATCAGCCTAGCAGAATTAGTGAACTCCAAGCCAATAAAAGACTGTCTCTAAAGAGGAAGATGATAGAAAAACTTGCATCATGTATAGGAAGGTGCTCACAAGGCCCCACCCTTACCTGAGGAACTATTTGTGTATTCATGGCTGCTGTGGCAGGGAGTTAATTTTCTTTGGAGTATGGCCACTGGGAATAGCTTATGGATTAATTCATTTTTTAACAAAGGACATGAAGTTGGGAAGAGACATTGTTGGATGAGGGCTTGAGGGAGTTGAATTGGAAATAAGAATGTTGAGATATATATATATATATATATATATATATATATATATATACATACACATATATATATAATTTATGGTCGATAAATAAAAATGTCATTTTAAAAAGAAGCTGGATGATACTCCTGAGGAATATCATGTGCGTACTCTATGTTCACGAACACACACACACAGACATACACACACAAACACACAGGCACACACTACACACTATTTTGAAAACTATTTAATTTGATTAATTAGAGATCAAGTTCTGAGTTTTGTGAACATGCTACTATGTTATAGAAGATGGAAATACAGGAGAATTACCATACTTATTGATGCCAGACCAGTTTTAGCAATGTTTGAAATAGGAAATGTTTACACTAGTTTTTACCTCACTCTCTCACTTCTTATATTCTGGTCCCTCCAAGGTATCTTCCCACCTGACCTAATTTGATAAGCAGTGAATCCATAATTACCTATCCATTATCCATTTTTTGCCTCCCCTCCCCTTCCCTGTACACATACCACATCTCTATTTCTTTAGGAGAGTGGTCTTCCAGTATGTTGGGAGAGAATTCATATAGATAAGATAAAACTGTCATAGCCTTTTAATCCTTAGAATGAATCTTGAGGGAATTCAAACAGTGAAGAATTTAAAACAGTGGAGCCTGGAGCTACAAAACACATGACTGGTCTGTCAGGAGACAATATTTAGGGGCCAAGTCATGCCTTGTCAGACAGGATTTTCTGGTATGCCTACCTTATACTTCAGAACTACTCACTAGTCTTTTCTCAGCATCCTCCCCGAACTTCTGGACTCAGTAGAACCTTTATGCATTACAGCCAGAGAACCATATGGGAGTGACAATGAAGGAATGATGCTATGTGTATTTAGGTTGTTTATGAAGACTTTCTTTGTATGCAGAGAAGTATCTATTTGGATTAGAATAAACAGGAGGAAATGACTGTGGCCCTGTCTTACACACGTTCATATTTGAGACAGTCTATTTCTAGTTAATCATAGCTCTGCCTATCTTAAGAAGGAGTTACTTTAGAGAAAGAGTCACATCTAAGGTATCCTTGAATTCTCAGATCCAAATGCAAGGACTGAAACACAGTGAAAGTTATCCGGTGTTTCATGGAAACATGCGAGGTAAATATTAGTAGGAAGATGGGAAATAAAAAGATCAGAGTGGTTCTATAGAAGAAAGAATGTTTGAGCGGTCAGTGGCATAGTAAAGAGTGGTGAGTATCAAGACCTTAAAGTATTTGTGGTTTTCTAGCCATTCAGTTGTATTCTGCCAAAGACCCAACCCAGAACCTACCAAGCAGCTTATCTTGATGATAGAAATAATTCTGGTGTGGGAATTGCCTCTAACTGATCAAAGCCTAAATTGCCAAGACAGGATCTGCTAAGTTTGTTCTCACTGAAGCTAAATTGAGGTTTTAGGTCATAGCCAAATGTATAGTTAGTTTATTTTGCCAGGCAAATGGTGAGTCATGTTTACTTAGCAACAAAGGGAGTATTTCCACATTTCTTGTGTACTTTCTTTCTTTCTCCTTTTCTTTCTCCCTTTCTTTCTTTCTCTCTCTCTCTCTCTCTCTCTCTCTCTCTCTCTCTCTCTCTCTCTCTTTCTTTCTTCTCTTCCTTCCTTCCTTCATTTCCCTTTTTCTTTTCTTTTGTTTCTTTCTTGTTTTGGAGGGAGATGGGAGTGGGGACAAAGTCTCTCTACGTGGCCTTGGCTATCCTAAAATTTACTATGTAGACCAGACTGGCCTCGTATTCACAGAGATCCACCTGCCACTGCTTTCTGCATGCTGGGATTAAAGATGTGTGCCACCATGCCTGCCTTAGAGAGCATCTTTTTGAAGGCCAATGTTTTCCACTGTGTGTAGGTTGTGCTTTCATTCAGTAGAGTGACATTCAAGACAAAGAGTTTTACTGCTTCTCAGTATGATCCACTGTCTGAAAGTTGGAATTAAAATTGTGGAACTGAATTTCACATCCATTTGGTGATTTATAGAGACAACAGCACTCACACACTTTCAGAGAACAGTTAGTAGACTCTCTATTCTATCACATGTCAAATTTTAGAGTACTGCTACAGTTGGTGTATTTTTTAGGTTATCTTTTTGAGTAGGAAGAAAAAATGTGGACAAATGAGATTTTTCTTTTTCTGACTTAGTATTAACTAGACAAGACACCTGATAAAGCAATAGAGAGATGGAAGTAATAAAAATTTGTATATTTATATAAGACCTAGTATATAGGAAATGCATTATGGATTCAAACAGAAAGTACTACTTAGATTAGGGTGACTGGTGCATACTTGTAGTTTTGGCAGTCATGAAGCTGAGATACAAAGACCAAGGATGTGAGGGGAGCCTTGGCTTCATGGGCAGACTCCATTTTTTTAAAAAAGAAAATAGGTAAGAAAAAAATAAATTGCTAGTTATAGGTTTGGTCTTTTAGGTTGAAAAAACCAATAATTTTTGTTTTCTAGGTATTTAACTACATAGCTGTGTTCTTCCTAGAGCCCACTATTCTTTTGCCTCAGCCAGAAAGTGTCAGAGTTGCAGGTGTGTACCATCATACCAGGGTTTATGGGTTGAAAGTTTAGCATATGGTCCAGAATAGCTCACATCTGTAAATCCAGCAGTTAGGAGGTCACGGCAGAAGAATTGTTACAAGCTTGTTGTCACCCTGGGATTTACAGTGTGTTCAAGAGAAACTTGGCTGACAGAATTAAGAGCATATCTCACCACCACCATCACTGCTACCAGCACTAGCTCCGGTGACACAATTTAGCTCAAGAAGCACTTTAGTCACACCCAGGAAGATGTTTACACCTAGAATTTGAAAACTATGCTTCCCAATTTTGTTCTCTCTTGTGTCCATTCCACTTGCCTTTTTCATAAGGTTTAATTTCGCTGCTTTCAGAGCCCATGGTATTATTTCATGTGTTGTAGAATTTGAGACAATTAGAATGGGTTGTTGGTTGTGAATAGTCAGAAAAGAATGTATTATCTTGAGACAAAATGCTTCCTTTACTAGTAGGGAAGAAGAGGATCAGTGGGAATGGGAGAGAGACAAGAGAGGAGAATGAGGGTGTATGGTTAAAATCTATAACACACACATACACACATAACAAAATGTTAACAAGTTTTTTGGAGATTCAATAGTTAAGGTGGGCTTGTAAATCACTACTATAATCTTGTTACTTAGAAGGATTAGGCCTGAAGGTTGCTACAAGTTGAAGGCCTGACTGCTATATAGCCCTTTCTAGGACAACTTGGCCTACAGAGTAAGACTATCCCAAACAAAGAAACATGAGTAGTCAAATGGTTTTTTAGTTGGTGTTTGTAACACTACTGTGTATAGCTTTTCTACTCTGATGTTAAATATAAAAATGCCTGATGCTAACAACTGGGTGGACTATGTTTTTTTAGTTGAAATGTTTATGAGATGAACCTTTTCATCAATTAATCAGTTGTGCTTTTCAGGGAAATAAAGCAGAACAAATAGAAGGGAGATGAAAAGTATGAGTTCATTTAGGGCATGCATGATGGGGAAAGAAAAGCTTAAATGGATGCTATTTGGTGTGTGATTCAGTTGAGATTCTTTTCGGTGGTCAGTGCTTAAAGTGAATTTCCAATGAAATTAATGCTACTGCTCTTTCTGTCTGACTGGGTGAAAAAGGTAAAAACACAACAAAAACCAAACCAAAACAAAAAAACACATAATGGCTAATTGAGAGGCTCATGATTTTCTAAGTAGCAAACTATAACATGACAATAGGCTATAAAATAATGATTATTTACTGCTTAACCCTTCTAACAGAAGGAAATGTTCTCTGACTATTTTTTTCCTCTCTACCGTGTAAGCTGTCAGAATGGAATAGTTTGAATGTACACTACATTGTTTTGGTTTAACTAACAAAGAGTGATAAGACATGAATTATTCCTGACAGCCTCGAACATTGATAACAGAAGACAATAATGCCTGCAGACACAGCCTACATCGTAAAAATCTGGAAGCAAAAATGCTTATTATGTTAGGCCATCGTGCTTTGACCTAGTTTTGCTTTTCTGCTTGGAAATTATGTCAGTATTAGTTACATCATCCCCTCGGATGAGCAATTTCACATTTTTGTTTATTTCAGGGTCATGTTATTAGTTTTGTATACTTACTTCTGACCTTCCAAGAGCCAAACTAATCCTTATTGACTTGCATTTTCTTTTGAAAAACGAGACTTCTGGGATCCAGAGAGAGGGGATTTTGTGTATTAAGAAAACAATCTAAGATGCATCATCAGAGGCATTCATTTCTGCTTGTTCTGTAGCCACTGCCCTCTTGAAGGATTCAATAGAACATCCACTTTCTTTTCATCTTTGTAGTGTCTTTCTTGCTTTGTTCTGTGGAGACAGAATAAATTATGGTGCTCAAGAGTGCTATACTTGACATAATTGACTACCATAGTTAACAAAAAGTAAAACAAGGTAGAAAAGACATTTCCCAGCCCAGCATTCCTCAATTTATTTTTTTGCATGCTTCTTCTTTGCTTGTTCATCCAGTAGAAACTGACTTGACATATTTTTCTCATTTAAAATTTCTACTGAATATACTTCAAAATGAATTGCTTCCTTGGTTGATTTCAAACACATTTTTTCCAGCCATTTAATACTTTCTATCATTAGAGGAAAGAGTCATTTAATTCTTTCATACATTTATGAATTCTAATCTTCAAAGAGTGAGAGTTCTTCTAGTGATCAACTTACATCAGATTTACAAGTATAATTTGCTACCAAAAGACCCTGAACAGTTTTTTTTTGATCCACATGTTTTCAAATTCCTTAATACCAAATGCAATCAGGCAACACCACAAAAGAATATGAAGTTGTGCTTCCTCTGCAAAAAACCAACCAAACAAAAACTCTACTGTTTGCTCCTGTTTTCTAATTAAGGTTTTGAATGCTAAAAATCTCTTTGTTGTTAGCACCTTTCCAAATTCTCTCTGAATGAAGAAAAAAAAAAAAAACAACAAGGGAGTGTCCCCTTCAAAGTATAACCATGTGAATTTTAGCCAGGTAAATTGCTGATTAGCTTGGAATAAATTTAAGGAAACAGTATGTAAGCAAATTGGGATAAAATTCAGTCCTAATTGTGTTACCTCAGGGATGGATTATGGTGGGGATATGGTCTTTGAACATAGTTTGAAACAGTCAGCTCTGAGTATTGTATTCTATTTCTGATATTTATGTTAATTTAAATACTGAAATCCCAAAGGGAGAAAAAACTTCTTTAGACGTCTTCTTTACCTTCTAATGAGTACATAAATATTTTCAACTCTATTATATATAATAAATATATATAACAATATATATATATAACTATATATATATACATATACTGTATATATTCTATGGTGACATCCATTTCTACAGAAAGTTTTATAATGGTTGAAGGTAGTTACATAAGTGTATTTCTGTCATCGTACATGGTGACTTTCTCTGTGTGATATCCTACACACCCACACATATTTCATGATATGTCCTGAAGTTTTTTGCATAACAAGGCAAAGAAGTACACACTTTTTTTTTTCAACAGTTGTATAACATTGCATTATGATATCCTGCCATACCATTGCAACATCTTATCATAACTGACTTGACTTTGGTCGCATGGGTAGCTTCCAGTCTTTTGCCATTAAAATAGTATACATGGAGAAGACTCCTATTCATCAGTGTGTTCCAGTCAGGTGTATCTGTCTAATAGATCAGGAGAAGTGGTGTTCTGAGTGAAAAGGTGGATTGGCTCTCTAATTTAGTTAAATCAATAAGAGAGTCACTGATATAACACTCCTGATTCTCTTGTCTTAGACTCCCCAGTGTTGAGATTTACAAGTGTGTGTCACCAATGCTGATTTAGGATTGTTCTTAATAAACATTTAGGAGTTTATCTTTACAATCATTTGCCAGAGTAATGTATCTTGTTGACTCTCCAAATGTGAGCCCCCTAAAGTGTAGCTGGTTCCAAAGATTTTGTGTGAATGGAAGCCAAACCAGTTTGCAGTAAATATTCATGTGAGAGGGTAGGCCTTCATGCCACTCCCTACAAGCAACAATCAATTCTGCTTTCTCTTTTACTCTCTATTCAAGCTAAGAAGCTCAGCCTTATAAAATACAAATAATCTCCAAAGCGTTGAAAGCTCACTGCTAGAGATCTAATGACTACAAAATGCTTATTTTGCTAGTACTCAGTTTGTTGGAATTACAACCACTTTTTCAAGGTATTAGTAAAATGTTCCACTTAAATTACCATCATTTTTTCTGAGACAAGGTTTCTGTGTGTGTAACAGAACCTGGCTATCCTGGAACTAGCTCTCTAGATCAGGCTGGCCAGGAACTCACAAAAATCTGCCTATCTCTGCCTCCTGAGTTCTAGGATTAAAGATATACACCACAATTACCCAGCCTTGAAGATATTAATTATTTAAATACATTTTCTTCTTTTTCTCAGATACCGAGTATCAGAATACAGCATTTATTAAAGTGATTTAAATATTCATGCACATGTCAGATGTTCTATATCAGCCTTCTTTAATTTTTTCCTATGTATGGTATGTGTGTGTGTGGTATGTGTATGCATTTTCATATATGTGGGCATTTATGTGTGTATGGGTACATTTGCATGTATGTATGTATGTCACAAGTTGACATCAGGCATGTTTTCTCAATTGTTCTCTACGTTATATATTAAGGTATGGTCATTCACTTGAACCCATAGTCCACAAATTCAACTGGTCTAGCCATATCTCCTGAGTGCTGGGATTATAGGTGGGTTATCAAACCTGCTCAGTGTGTATGTGAAGTCTGGGAATCCAAACTTCAGTCCTTATGGTGCATGGCAAGTGCTTTACCTACCGAAATATACCTTCAGCCCTGTATCAGCCACCTTAAAGGGTAATGTGCTCTATGTTAAGAGAAACTAAAGGACACGTGTATGATTCTAAATTTTTACTGTGTGTTTATTCTTTTACTTAATATTCTGGGTCCTTGCTATGTACGTAAAGCTGACTTACAATTACAAAATTGTAATATTGCCTCAGTTTCCTGGGTGCTGGATTTCAGGCACTTGTAACTAGAATTGGCTTATTTAGTCTTGTAATAGTGGGAATTGTACAGTGTTTAGAAATGTATACATGTACTTACTGTGTTGTGTTAATTATCCAATAACTTAATCATGTATGATTGCAACTACTTCCTTAGTAGGTTGGGAATAATAAACACAGCACTTATATCATAACATTTTGATGAAGATAGATTAAGGGAAGATCTCCTGAATGCTTCATTCAACTCTCTGTATTATGATCCTCAAACCTTTGGCAGTTACTAATCTGTTTGCCACCTCTATTACTACTACTACCACTGCTGCCACTGCTGCTCTTATTATTGCTATGCTTAGAATTGAATCTAGACCCTTGTACACTCCAAGCAGATACTTTATCACTATGATATCTTCCCAGCTCTCCATCTCTTCATCCTTCCAAGAATATAATGTAAGTGTGATTGCAGTGTGCATTCTTTTGAGGTTGACATTTGTTTCACCCAGCATGATTCTCTAGAGTTTCATCCAAGTTATTGTAAGTATCCATTATTTTCTTTTCCTTTCTGTTACTGTCTCATATCTGATAGTGGGAATGTCTCACAGTTCCACCATTCACCTTGTTGATAGACATTTGGGTTGCTTCTAAATTGATAATTTTACAGATAAAATTGCTAGGAATTTTTGTGTACTAGATTCTCTGTGACCACAAGTTGTCATTTTTCTGGATCAAATGCCTAGGAGGGCAATTGATAGGTTTTGTGTTAAGTGCAAACACTTTTGTTGAAAACTGCCAAACTGTATTCCACAGTAGCTGATAGAACAGTTCCTCATTCTTGTTAGCAATGCATCCATGATCCAATTTCTTTGAATTTTCCCTTAAAATTTGGTTATTGCCTCCACTTAGATTTTAGGCATCATTAGTAGTAGTGCTATCTCATTTGTATTGCATTTTAAAAGGTAAAGAAAATAGTTTATAATGCATGATATGTGTGAATTCAAAACCTCTTTGGTAAAATGCCAACATCCAAATTGGGTTTATTATATGACTGAATTGTTCAAAATACTTGGGACTATCAAGTATTGTTAGGTTGAATGGTGGCTAATATACTGACAATAAAAGAGCTGTTGTGTTGATTGGCTGTCAGTTCTACTCTGACAAATGTAAAGCATTGATACAGGATCAGATAGGCAGATGCCGACTCCCATGTATCTCCATATTCCCTCTGGGGAATAAGCACATTATACATCTGCGAAAATTGTCAAATTAATAATTTCTCCCTTCCAATATATTTATCTAGTTTTGTATTTGCTCTATTTGAGTAGGGCCATGATCCCTCTCCCTTGCTGATACATGCATAGCTGCATGTCTACCTACAAATCTCTTGAACTCTTTTGGCTTTAATCCCTAATATGTTTCAGTATGTAGTATAGATTCTTCAAGGTCAGGGATGTTCAATTTCGGGACTGTTTTCATTTGATGTTTAATTATATATTGTGATGGTTTTCTTCATTGTAGAATATTTATCAGCAATGCTGACATTAAGCCATTAAATGCCAATAGTATTCCCAAGCATAATTACAAATGTCTCAAGATATTCCAAATACCAACTTGGATAAAAAACATCTCTGCTTTAAAGATCCTTATTCTAAATAGATGAGAGGAAGAGTCTATATCATCAAGTTACCTTGATTCTGACAGCAACCAATACCTTTAAAATTTTTAAAAATACTTTTGCACATCATAGCTACATATTGGTAGTTAACAAGGGAAAATATCAATCATTTTTTCTTTTTTTTAGTTCATCCCTTTGCCCTTCTATATTCATGAGATATGCTACGAGGTTTCAGGACATTTTCAGACAGGTACATAGTGTTCTTTGACTATGTTCCATCTCCCATTTCTCCACCTTTCCCCTTTCTTCTCTTCCTCTCTCCTCTTCTCTTCATTCCCCTAGAAGTTAACCTTCTACTTTCATTTTAAACAAACTGTTTATACATATATGTGTAATGTATAGGATCCACAAATGACAAAAATATTATTTGTCTGAGACTGACCTAATTCACTTAATATGATAACATTTATTTTCATCCCAACACTTATACATATACTTTAAAATACCAATTTAACATAAAAAAAATCAAGAACAGCTCTTGATACTAGCATAGATGTGTCTTACTTTGTTTTGCTAATATATTGAACATTATAGGTATTCCAATAACCACATGAGCCACAAAATACTTCAATAAGCTGTATCTATATAAACATAAAGAATTGTGTGGAGAAGGTGAGAAAATTCCTGGATCTTCATCTGATTTAATATAAGTGCTTATCTTCATGTATGCCAATAGAAAAAATTTTAAAAATGCATAAGGTACTCTAAAATAGTCAAGACAAAAATATTTTAGTATCTTGAAATTTAATTATTGTTTTATGAGAAGAACAATAATATAGTCTGCAACATACTATTTTAAGAGGATAAAACTAATATGTTTTATATGCAACATATTTTAATATAAGAAGTACATTTTCTATTTTAGAATTAAAATGGGATGAAAGTAGTTATTGATTGAAATACTATAGGTGCTATATTCTTATTGAAATTAGAATTAAAATGTGTTTTATATTTGAATACAGATTAAAAGTCACTGGTGTAAAGAGTAAAATACAAGCCCTCATGAAAAAATGTTCCTATTATAAAATGCTTTGTTGTCTTTTGGTGCTGGAGATTGAACTCAGGGCTCCACCACTTAGCTGCATCCTAAGCCCCTTGGCTGTAAATTTAAATTCAGACTGGTTTTTCATCCTCTCTCTTTTTCTGTAATAGAATATCTATTTGCTACAGTGTGCCCAAAGATTCTGACAGTAGTTATCATTGATTTACTGCTGTCTGATGCTGTGCCTGAGAAATATGGCCTGATGTTGTATTGTAATATGAATCCCCTAGGAAAGCTACACCAATCAAGAATGAAACATTTCTTTCTTAGAAATGGAGATTTATAAACTGCCTAGAGGTCTTGCTATTTTGAGATGAAGGTGTGCCTTGAAGTGTTCATTTGTTTGTGATCCCAGCCAACTAAACTTAAGTGACAGTTCAATATAGCCAAATCTCTTGGGAACATATGAATTTAATAAGAAAATTACTAGGAAAAATATACTGAAACACAGGCTGACTCCCATATTAAGAGAATACAGTTATAAACCTATTAGTTTCAGAGTGTGATAAATAATTCTCAAAATATCTTGAAAATGCTTTTGCTCCATTTACAAACATGAAAAGGCTTGGAAAAAGAAATTTAATGTTCACTAAAGTGAAAAAATGTGAGAAAAAAGGTTCATTCATTTTAGAGCTTGTAGAAAGGGTTGCTAGAACTCCAAATAGCATATCTATAATTTCTAGTATTAAAATGTCTATTGTACAAGGACAGTTTCATTAAAAGACTATGACTAATAATGTCACCTTGACCTTCAACTGTGCTGGTCTTTGCCCTTCCTTTTATTTTATTTTAGGTTTTTTTTATTATTAAGAGTTTGTTTAAGGACTCTTAATCACCCCTCAGTATATGTATATGGGATTGGTCCCAGGACCCTTGTCAATGCTTCAGTCTATAAGTACTCAGTCCCTATACACAAATTGGCATATTATACTATATATAGTGCACATATGTCCTTGCGTATAGTTTACAGTGCCTCTAGATTGCTTGTAATATGGATTATAATATAAATGCAAAGAGTCTGTAGTATTTAGAAAATAATGAGAATTTTGAAAATGCTGTACATGTTCACTACATGTACAGATTTTTCAAGGTTTTACAACCTATTGTTGTTTGATTCTGAGGCTATTGAGGACAGAAATACAGAAGGTTGATTGTAGGTGACCTTTTAGTATTACATGATTTGCTGAATTTATATTAGCAACTGGGTATTCTTTACTGGAAAAGCTGCAGCTCAATCTGACAGGTAGATCAGCATGTCCATAAGATGTTAGCAGATAAAATATGAAAAGACTACAATAGTTTGACAATTTTATTCAGTGACTCAGTGTCTTAGAAAACCAGTACAATGGATGGTGGAAATACTTCTTAATTCACCTGTCTGTTGAATGTGTACATCACTGAATTAAAGGAAAGTAGATTTTTAAGAATGTACTATATTTATTATTTGTGGAAAAATAATATCTCTGTGTAATGAAACATCATCATGGAAGCTATATTTTCAAAGGTCTGGACAGTGTTAAATCACATCAGAGTCCCTCAAGGTAAAATGAAAGAAAGCATGTACAGTGTAACAAAATTTTACTTGTCAGCAGTTCATTGCTTTTCTGTACCAGAACCTTCTATAAGCTACAGCCTGTATAAGAGCTTTGATATCTTTAACTTTGAACCAAGGATAAAGATTACAATTTCAAGGAACACAGAGGTCTTCTTAGTTTTAGCAGAAGGCCATGCAAACCTACTAGATTTTAAATGACTTAATCATTAATGTCAAATATAGGTTTTTCAATATGGTTCCTGAATTCATTCAAAGAGGCATATCCTGTTTTAGATTTTTAATTCCTGTTAAACAGAGAAACCCTGTCTTGAAAGAAAAAAATTAAAAGGCATTTTGTAAAACCCTAAGGACAACATGTAATCAATTACTTTTCCAATGATGGCTTAATCAGTCATTTCATTCCAAATTGGGGATTTGTTAAAAGTTTAGGGGTTTAAAAATATTCAGCTAAGTAAGAGAAGACAACCACAAGAGACCACATATTGTTCAGTGCCATTTTTAGGAACTGTCCAGAGCAGTTATATTCAAGGAGACAGAAAGATTAGTGGTTACCAGAGGTAAAAGGGAATGAGGAATAACTATTAATGAGGTGATAAAAAAATCTAGAATTAGAGTTTGGTTATAGCTACCCCATTCTGTGCTCTTAAAACAACACTGAATTATATACATGAATTGGGTATTTTGACATGTGAGTTATAGCTCATTAAAGCTTTTTTTTTTTTTTAAATGAGCATCCACAGTTTAAAATAAAAGTATTGGAACTTTGTGGTTTAAATTTTAAGAACCACTTGTTTAATTGTTTCAAAAATTTAAAAGTAAATTTTATTTTATTATTTGGACATCATGGAATTGATTTTCTCTTTTCACCTTTATGTGTTTTGTTAGGATTGAACTCGGTATAACTCTTCAGAGTTATCTCACTTTCCCAAAAAGATTTTCTCTTATAATCCCAAATTAAAACACTTTTACTTTGTGCTTCTAGTAAACAGAACAGCCTCACAAATATAGGCAATGGAGGTCACTTTCTTTCTCATTCTAAATGCTTAGTAAATTGTGCAGGTGTATGCAAATGTGAATGTGTCTTTGTGTGTGTACTTGACAAGAGTAGTGTTCAAAGCAGGGTCATGTAATTTCCCAGACCTATAGGAAACCCTAGAACATTAGTGAACAAAGTGTGAAGCTGTTTGCACTGTTCTCATTTCCCATGAATCCAGGCTGGGGTCAGTAGGCTTGCTCACAGTGAGCCAGATAAGAAATATTTGGAGCCATCAAATGTGTCAAATTCCTTAATGCATCCATATACTAAATAACCACTGTGTTCCCAGAGAAGTTTTATTTGTGGACACTGAAATTTTGAAGCCTGTGTAATTTTCACAAGTCAGAAAAATATAAAAATTCTACATTTAAAAATGTGAGAAACATTTTTCTGTGGGCCACAGGAAACAAGCAGAGGGGCTGGCTTTCACCAATAGGTTCCCTGTTGACTAGTTTGCAGATTCCTGCTCTAGGCACTGACTTGGAAAGGCACCTCCCTAATCAGCACATTATTGTGAAGCATGTTAAATTCCTCAAGACAGGGTACCAGGGAAAGCAGTAGTGCTACTTTATTTTGAAGAGCTGAGCTCTTGAAAGACCACGTTTTAACAGTCAACTTTTAAAGGAAATTATGAAAAATCAGCTAATGGGAACCTTAAAAAGAGTATTCAGAATGTAATAATGCTACTTTGTGTGATTTTATTTATTTTTTATTTTTTTTTAATTTTAAGTCAGGGAAGCCATGAATATCTTGAACTTTGTCCATTATGAAGTGTGCCAAGGTTGTGGATTTTAAAGGCATGGGAATTTTTCATTGCTTCTGGCTTCTGCATGTTAACAGCAAAGTTATTCATTAAGTCAATACTTAAAAAAACTGTCAACAAGACTTCTTTATACAAACCATATCTGCATTGGATACAGTTCCAGAGAGGTGATTTTTTTTCTCTTCAACTAATGAGTGTATCCATTGTTATTTTAATGACAAATCATTTACAGAAAAAGAAAATCTTTCAAGTAAGCAAGTCTCCCACTACATTCTAGTAGTATATAAGATGACTCCTGAAAAAAACCAACCATCAGGATGCTGGCAATGCTTCTTGAATAATGAGCCAGAAATACAAAAAGAAGAAAACTGTAGGAAATATATTGGCTATTTTATGTCACACTTTTGGGGTTACTTTTAGATTTCAGCACAAGTCCAAAGTTGAAGAAGATAAAGATTTTTAAAGAGTATCTCTTGGCATTTTCCCAACCTCCCACATACGTCTTGGTTTGGTCAGAGAATCACTAAGATTTACAATTGGATGAAAAATTAAACTTACAAATTGACATTCTCTCAGAATGTCAATAAGAAAAATCAGGAAAAGATAAAATGGTTTTCAGTAAAAACTTCACATTTTTAACAGTATCCACTGAAAATACAATTTTCTGGCCACACCCACAGACAAATATTCAAGATGAATTAAGCATGTGCTCTGCTATCACAAGCTGTATCATTATTTAAGTTTATAGAAAGCCTAGCACATCTGGCAAATGTAAATTGTCTTCCTAAGTCTATGAATCCCTTTCTTTCTTCTTGAGCACAGTAAGAAATACAGCATTCTAATATCATATGATTATTTCCATGTCCTAAAATATACTAAATGGCAGAGCTACTTTCAAAAACTGTAATAATACCTTTGCTCTCATGGTTACAGAAGAGGTCCTTGAGAAGCTTTCTCTGAGGAAAAATCAAAAATATTTTGTGAAAATGACTCCTTCAAACTGGAGTGATTTCAGCATTTGTATATGGTGGTGTCTGGCATTGGCTGTTAACATTTTTGTCTAGTTTTGTGCATTAAATATTACTATCATTCTTTTAGTGGTAAGTAGAATGAACTGTGGAAAAGATACCAGAAATGAGAAGGTACGTGGAAAGTTTTAAATTCAGTCGATTTTTACCTAATACTCTTCTCTCTGCAGCATAATACATTACTTATTTTCTGCTTCTAGCTTTCCAACAGAAAATTCAGGAAAATTCAGACATTTATTATATAATCCTTGACCAGTCCATTATATAGAATGGAGAAGAATAGAAATTTGGGGCAGGGAGAATGAATGTTCAAACTAGAGAACATGAAGTCTCAAGCATGTAATAGACAGTAGAATGTATCCTATGGACATATATGATCAGCATATGCTATGCACTTTCTACACTAAATGGGAGAGGACTCTGGAAAATTAAAATTTAAGTAGAAGCTGATTCAAATCCTCCTATGGAACACAACAAAAGTCAAAAACTAGGACTTGTATGGAAAGATTAATTGTAGATTCTCCAAAGGTTATAAAGCAGATCAAAGGCCCCTAGTAGATTTTTTTCTTTGTCATTGGTCAGAATCTGAGACCTACATAGGAGGCAAATGTTGCCAGTATATTTACAGAGTAAAAAGATGAAGATATATTAGTTTACTAATACTATATAACAAGCTAGCACGTGCATACAGTTTAAAGTCATCACCCATTTTTTTTTTAAAGCTCGGGACTATGTAAGGTACCCTGGCTATGTTCTTTGCCCATTGTCTTACCAGGCAGAAATTAAGCTTTGAGCCAAACTCTGCTCTTCTCTGGAGGCCCTAGGGATGAATCTTCTGCAGGGTCATAGTTGTAGACTCCATTCATTTTCCTAATATTCTAAAGTTGAACTAATTCATAACTCGTGGCTGGGATCCTGCAGGCCATCTACATCCCTTCTCTGTCTCTGCTTTTTATTCAGCAACAGTACACCGAGTCATTTGCACATAGAACATCTCTCTATATTCTCATTTTGTCAATGACAGAAAACACATAGCTTTGAAATTGTCCATATAATCAGGCTGGGCCTACTTGAACCACTTCATTCCCTCCCTGGTACCACCTGTGCACTACAACATGACATACTCCAGACAGCAGTATCTTGTCAGTGTCACAGGTTTCAGAGGTAAGGGAGACCATCTCTGGGTTGCCATTTTAGAAAGTTGACCTACCATGGGAATTTCCATCTGTTGCTTTGCACCTCTATGGACAATTGGCTTACCTCTGCTGGGGTGAAAAGGCAGAATTGGAACTAAGTCTCACTAGCTTATTATTTCAGGGAAAGTCACACATTCTGGCATTAGGCTCCTCACCTGACCATCTTGGGAGTATTTATTAGTGTCAAGAGGCTCTACAGTAGCAGTTCTCAACCTGTGAGTCACAACTCCTTAGTGAGGTTGTACGACCCTTTCATAGAGACTACCAGAAAGATGTTTACGTTATAATTCATAACATTAGCAAAATTACAGTTATGAGGTAGCAATGAAAATCATTTTATGGCTAAGGGTCACCACAACATGAGGAACTGTATTAAAGGGTCACAGCCTTAGGAAGGTTGAGAACCACTGCTCTGGAGTTTAAATGGGTCATCTGAAGACTTTATGGACATGATGTGCACAAGAGGGCAGCACAGAGCAAGAGCTAGGAATAGTGATACCAAGTCACTTGATCCTAGTCTTTCGTGAGATGGTCACCAACATCTTATCCAACACAGGCTTCCTCAGGAGATACTAGCCAGTTTTTTGCTAAGAGTGCAGTGCAGCATTCCACAACACAAATTCTAATAGTCCTATTCACAAAAGGGTCTTTAAAAACCCATGTCCTGATTCCACATTCAATGAAATGTAATATTCCTAGTTATACTGCGTATCTTTGTATATCTCTGCTTTATATAAAAGAGTAAGATTATTTGCCACTAAGAACTATTTTCTACTGACAGTATATGTTGTACTGGTTGGATTGGTCATATTCTACTATTTATTAAATCTTTGGCTTATATGGCCTATTTGGTTTGTGAAGTGGTTGTAATACTTCACTTGTTCTAAAAGGTACTTAAGATTAATTTTTAAAAGTCAGAAGAGTCTTTAAACATGAAAAATCATCCAATATATTATATTTAACCTAACAACTAACAAAACAAATTGGAAAGTATGATCCCATTTTTGTGGTTGAAATGTACAGGAAAATGACCAGAAGGATCATTTTATGGGATACTACTTGTTAGTGGTTACCCCTTCTCTAGACGACTTGCTTGGAGAACTGTGGTGAATGAGTGCATAGTGCATTCATGCACAGCAAAGGTCTATTAAAAAGTTAACCATTCTCTGTTTTGCCTTTAACATTCAAGATGAATGGGCAGGCTAAACTCAATCATTCACATGTAGCTAAAGAACTATTTTACATGGCTCATTCATGCCTCCCTTAGATCTCTAGAGGGCAGCCTCAAAGTTTACTATTCATTCTTCTTAATGCTGGTTGGATGCACATGTGCTATTTTCTGTAAAAGAAAATACTAAGGGGTATTTCTTCTTTTATAACAAGGTTTTAGTGTCCCCCAGGCTCCCTTAGTTCTATTTACTTTGGATATTTCAGCAGTTACTGTAGGGCTTAACTGTGGTGAGTCTTTAAGCCCCCTCTTTAAATTCATAAACTTCCTCAAGTCTTAGAAAAATGTCAGGTTACATTTATATTTTGTAACCTAGTTGGAGTATAGGCTGCTTCCATTCTGAGCACCTTGTTCTAATTTATGTCAGGAGGAATTGTATACAGGTCAGGTCAAGATGGGGAGCAGGTTATAATTAATGGGGTGGACAAGTGGACTTTTAGTATTTCATAAAATAAAATAGAACTCACATGTGCTTGTAACTGTTGTGTTTTTAAATATTTACATCTCTTCTAGTAAACATTAATTATAGCATACATTTCTCCTGTGAACTTGCTGACTGGGAGGTCACAAGCCATTGCTCAGCGAGTGGAATAAATAGATGACAAGGTAGTTATGTAAAAACTGGAGTACTCAGGGGATATCAGAGGATGGACTCATGGAAATAATCCAGCTTTGAGGTTTTTTTCCTAAGTTTTCTCATACTTAAAGCACCCTCTTCTTGATAAGCTCCAGATGCCTGTCCTAAGGGAAAATAATAAGCCCTTAGTATGGGAAATTCTTTAATGGCTCCTGGTAAAGAAGAGGTAGGTGATTGACAAAATGCTTAACTATTAGCCTCTTAAAGTTAATTTATAACTAATAGAGCCTAGAGTCCAAATGTACTATACACTCATATTTCAAAGTTCCTAATATAGGAGTAACATTCTTCATGATGGTTAAAGACGATTTTAAGAGTCTCAAAAACTCTGATTCTAAATTACACTGTACAACATGCCAATTATGTGGCCCTGGGAAAAGTCCCTAAAACTCTGAGCCTCAGTCCCTAAAACTCTGAAGAATTGGACAAATAAACCATACTACATAGTGTTTGGGTCATGGTTAGCCAATTTATGTAAAATTTATACAAAATTTTAGGTGCTAAAAATGCTTGGTGTGGTCATATAAAAGAATGTTTCAAAACAAGAAATGGAAAGGAAAGTTTATGCATGTTAGATATGTTAATGTACTCCTTATTTTTCACATAAGTATTTATCTCCAAGTAATTATTTCTATCAAGGTAATATATCATTACGTGTAAATATGTAATATATAATATACACATATACATATATGTCTTTGTGACTTCAAGTATGCAGTGAAAATAGTGCATTTACCATGTTCTTATCTAAAGTACTCCTTCATACTGATTTTATTACTAAGACAGAAAACTATTCTAAATGATGAGGATTCTTGTCCAAATGCTGTAAACCTAGACACTATGTGCATCCAGTTGACCTTGAAATTACTGGAATGACAGATGTTAGAATCCAGGGGACCTTGGGAATTTGGCATCCTTTTTATTTCAAGATTACAAAGTATCTTTTGGTCTTTCTAAGTGTTTAGTCCATAAGAGGCCTTGTAAAGTTCATAGAAAGAAAGAATCACTAGGCTTTTGGCATCATTACCTTTCGTAGGACAACAATAAGTAGCAGGACGGGGGCAGAAGACACAGATGGAAGCACACAATGAACAAGAAGACAAGTCATTTATCTTGTTTTTCCGAAGTACATATGGAGCTCTAGATTGAAATCCAAAAGATAGCTAGTATGGCAGTGCATGCTTTTACTCCCAGCACTTAGAAATAGGAGGCAGAAGGATTGTGAAATTGAGGCCAGTTTGAGCAATGTAATTATGAAGAACCCTCTCAACACACAATGATATATGAAATATTAAATGTGCAATTAATACATCTCTCCTCCAAAATTATTTATAGTTTTGTATCCAAATCATATTAGTAAATTGGATAAATATGCAAATATATTTGTTTTATAGTAAAGTTCTAAATTAAGATATGACAACTGTAACAGTTTCAAAATAGTCACCATTGATCTCTCTTTTTCCAGTCTAGATGTGAGGTATAGCTATACTCTTCACCTTCATTCAATTCTTTATAGAAATGTTTATGAAAACTCTACTGTGTTCACAGTATTTAACATGACTTCTGACACATAATAGGAACTCAAAATAAACTCGTCTATTGTTACTCTGGTGATATCTACACCCTCCCTCCAAAAAAGAGTTTTGCGTGTGTGTGTGTGTGTGTGTGTGTGTGTGTGTGTGTGTGTGAGAGAGAGAGAGAGAGAGAGAGAGAGAGAGAGAGAGAGAGAGAGAGAG
>JANHMN010000005.1:102530682-102546767 GCA_030674055.1 Rhabdomys pumilio
AGAGAGAGAGAGAGAGAGAGAGAGAGAGAGAGAGAGAGAGAGAGAGAGAGAATATCTGAAGAAGGAAGAAATGGATCAGAATGAGGTGAATAAACCTCATTCTTTTATCCACAAAACCCACCATTTATTTGCTATTGTGAAGAAGTGCTTTCAGTGGTAAATTCATTTCTTGAGAAGAGCGGGGCATCTAAGGATACAAGGTTTCACTGAACTGTATCATGAAAGATGATTCTGTTTCTGTAAAGAATTAGAATGGCTGCTGGAATTGTAGGGCACATTTGTGGACTCATGCTCAAGGACATGCAGGTTACTTACATGCAGCATGGTGAATGTCCTACACTTCTTTTTATAATCTTTTCAATTCTTTTTACTTACTATTCTGTCCTGTTCTGTATAGACCAACTGCAGGCAGGCAAAAGTGTGAATGCTGAATTGCTGCTATTCCCAGTCTGTTCCAAGGAGTTCTCATGATTATCACTTCCTTCTCCTGAATAAAGACCGATCAGCCCATTCATTAAGATGTTGAACTATAGAATTTCCTGACAACAATATGCACGTGTGATTTCCTTCTATTGTAGTAAATTCTAAGAAGCTAGCTTAAAAAAATATTGAACTGTGAAGGTTAGGCAAAAAAAAAAAAACAAGAAACAAAAGAAAGATAAGATATTTTGCATAAATCCTACCCAACCCCCCACCATCTTGTCAATGGGCCTTGCTCAATTTTTGAAAATTGCCTCACCTTTTACCCTGAGGAAACTGTCCTGTATCTCTTTTCTCATGTATAGAGTTGATTACTCTGCCTTTGGATTTCCTATTTTATTTTGTTACCCAATATATTATTTTCATTTTTAGATATATTTTATGTGTATGAGTGTTATGCATGCTGTATTTGTGAACTGCATTCATGCCTAGCACCTATGGAGGTCAGATGAGGGCATTGTGAGCCTCCATGCTGGTGCTGGGAACTGAACCCAGGTTGTCTGCAAAGAGCAGCAAGTGCTCCTAACTGTGGAGCCATCTCCTTTGCCCTAGAATCCCCCCACCCTGCTCCCTAATGAACTGTTAAGTCACCAAGGCAAGGGATAGGTATTGCCTGAGCCTACTCCAGAACCAAGTTCGTGGAAAGACATTAATATTTATTAAAGAATAGATAATATTTTAATCTCTGTAGATATTTTAAAGAAAGATACAAAATGAGGCAGGCTAATTCCTTGAAGAGGGGAAAGATGTGTAGATATTATTTAGTAATAAAGATGATGTGTAGCAGCTTCTGTGGAATATACTATAGATATAAACTCAGAGACCCTCCCCTTTTGGAATTATGTGACTCAAAGACTTAACCATTTGGCTGAACTTCATTTGTCACCTCTAGCTACCTTCTCAGCACTTAATTCAGTTAACTATTCATAGTGTAGACATTTGCCCAAAACACCATGTGGAGTACTACGGCAATACAAGGAAAAGATTCAGATCTAAGCAGCTGCTATTAAATCATTCCTACATGAATTGCCTCAAGCGCTGAACTCACATCTTTTCCGTTGATGTCAGGGTGAAATCCCATTGCACATAATTTGCTGTTAACACAGGGAGCATGCACTCACTTGTCCAACTCTGGCGTCTCCATCTTTCCTGTTGTTACCCACGTGACATTTTATTCATACTTTCCTGCTGGCGATTTTTATTTTATTTTCTGAACAGGTGTGTATGCATCTCTCTTCTCTAAATATAAGATCTGCAGGTGAAATCTGGCTCATTATCTGTTTTTAAAAAGGCAGTTGTATTAGAACCTAGCTATGCTCATTCCTTTATGTGCTCTTTATGCTAATTTGAGCAATACATATCCCATGGCTCCCAAAACAAAAAAAACATTTATTGCCCTGCCATTTATATAGAAAGCTGGCTGGCTTCTATTTTAGTGATTGACAGATCCTTACAGGAACGATTTATGCTTTATTCATCCAGCTTCAGCCCATTAAATTTGAAGAAATCAATGAATGCTCATGTTTACTGTCCATTGGACATTATTTTAGCTATTTCTGACACATCCTGCAAAAAGAAAACCATCTCTGGTTTTATACAGCACTGTCTAGTGCTAGAGATATTAGAGGGAGATATCATAAGCAAAGTAATAGAATATGTTAACAATAGAGATATAACGAACAGACTGAGATGAAGCAAGAAGGGTTTCCATAGTGGGTGGGTAGTTATGGTGGTAGTGGGGCAATTAGTTTTATGTGGGTTCAGCTAACGTGAGTGTAGAGCCCAGAGTCATGTGGATTCTAAAGACTGTATGAGCTGAGTAGGAGATGAGATGTGTTTGGCATATTTGTGGATTGACAAGGGAGCCATTTGCCCAGAGCGGAACAAGAAAGAAGTAGTGTGGGAGGGAATGAGCTCACTGTCTGTCTGTTTCTTAGGGCTGATTTTATTGTGGTGCATTTCCATTTGACTGACATGGGAAGCCCCTGGAGGGAAGAGCAGAAGAGAGTCAGAATCTTTCATGTTTTAACAGGTTCTCTAGCTGCTGGATGGAAAAATAGACTATAAGGGGAAGGGCAAGAAGGAGAAGAAGCCAGGAAGGCATTTAGAAAGGTCTTGTGATAACCCCAGTATGAGGTGATGATGGTTGGGATTGTGATAATAAAGATGGGGTGATGACAGCACAACGTTCTGCCTTCCTGGACCAGCTTAGTACTTAGCATAAGTAGCCCTCTCTTGAATAGGTAAGTAAAATGTCAGCATTCCCATTGGGCTGCACAGTAGAACCACCCTTGGGAATTCTGATGGTACCACTATGAGATAGAACTCTGGCACTTCCACTAAAAACATAGTCATTATGCAATGTTTATCTCTTGAGGTCTGGAATTTTCCAGTATTTCACTTGCCATAATATCCACTGGTTGCATGCATATTGCTACAGATGATAGAATCTCATTTTTCTGGCCAAGTAGTTTTTCATTGTGTGTATATACTGCATTTGTTTATATGTTCATCAGTTAACAAACACTGATATATATGAAACACATGTAAATAAAATTGATTTGTGTTTCATGTATATGTGTATATGCATAATCACATTTGTGTAGGCACATTCATGTGTACACACTTGTAGAACCCTGAGTTTACATTGGGACTCTCCCTTGATTGCTCTCCACCGTATTCCTTAAGGCAGGGGATGAACACAGAGTTCTGACTAACTAGCTTTTTCTAGAGGATGCTATGTCTCCTCCCATGTACTGGGATTACAGATGACTTCCGTGCCCATCTAGCATTATGTGCATTCTGGGAAGTGGTGCTCCAGTGTTTGTATTATATTGTTACACAATGGGTTATTTAACCACTGATTATCTGTCCACTCTCACTTTCAGTTTTTTTTTTTTTTTTGCTTTTTTCTTTTAAAGTTTCTCAACACTGGTTTTTGTTGTTTTTGTTTTGTTTTATGTATTGGCTTATAATATGGCACCATCGAAATAAGTGTAAATACTGTATATGTTAAAATAAAAATTAAATGAAAATAAATAGGCTGTGCATGGTGGCGTGCTCCTATGATAGTGCTTTGCTCCTGTGATCCCAACACTTAGAAGACAGAAGCAACAGTATTGTTTCCAGCCAGCCTGTACTATATAGTAAGTCCTGTCTCAAAAAAAATATATTAAGTAAGTAAATAGCATAATTAATGATAACCATAAAGCAATAAAGCATAGGAAAAGGCCTACATTTTTCCATTTGATTTTTACGCTTCTGATAGCAAAGAGAAAAAATTTGACAAGGAGATCATTTTCTACCCACAATTAATCAAAGTCTTGATTAATAGGCCAAACCTTTCAATTTCTTCAGAGCCATATATGGGTACAATGGACTGGTCCCTAGGGAGAATGGTGACTTTTTTTTTTTTATAAGAGTAGCCTTTGGCTTTACATTGCTGACTGTGTAATGATGAGTAAGCACTGGGCATTTCAAATTGTAGCCACTCCTTTATAAATATGAGTAAATATGAGTGACTAGTCGCAGGTCATCTCTGAGCTAGTAATTTCCTCTTGTACTCTTTAACAGGCTCAGGACATACTTTATACTCTTTAGTGATCTTCTTTCAGTTGGTAGTAAACTGATGGTGTTTCAGCGAAGCAGTGCACCCTTCATATTTCAGACGGATGTTGTTTCGTAAAAGGTCACCTGATTCTAGAAACCCTGCATTTTGTATAGAAGCGGAGGTGTGAATACAATTGACTAATTGTCAGAATCACTATACACAGCTTTGGAAGTGAAGCCTTCCCATAAACCCAACTGAGAACTTTCTACCCTTGTGAGTGATTTGAACCTCCTGACCTGATAAAGTGCACTATTCTCCCACAGCTTGCAATGGGCTGCAGCTAATATGCCAGGCAGCATTCTACAGCCCTCTACTAATGGCCTGGAAAGGGAGAAGGTTCAAAGGCTTAGTTCCCAGGCCTGCTAATGAGCATGAGGCCTCTTCACCCTAATGAACTGGTTCTTGTGTGGAATTCTTTGTCATCTCTTTTTGAAGGGAAGGCAGGCAGGAGTTCACAAAAGCAACGAGGTATTTATGGGAAAGGGAACATTCAGCTGGGCCACTCGAAGATGGCCTGGAGGGGAGCAACAGAGCTGGCAGAGGTCATGACTGGGCCAGCAGGGTTGTGAGTGTGAGACAAGACCTCCTGCCAGCCAGGCATGTTGCTGGCAACAGCGACCAGCCTGAGAGGATATTTTGGGCTAAATGGGGCTGCACTGAGATCCTCAGGAACCTTTACATAGTCTTTCCAAATTGCTTTCTAAACTGAAATGATTAACTGTTAGAATTGATCAAATGTATGCGACAATATTAGTCATCAGTATTACAGCCTTCAGAAAGGCTCCCAGATATTTTTCTGTATTTCTCTCTGCCCCCCCCCCACATCCCATTTCTGGATTAATCAATACACGAGCAATGAGCATATGCCAAGACTACTGCCTCTAACCTGAGCATCTTTGTGGAAAATCCATGTTCCTTTTTTCTCAAGAATGTCTTGCAAAACGATGTCCTGAGTTTAAACATGATTATTTCTAATGAAATGCATGCATTTGAGTTCATAGAAACTTAATGTTTATCTCGATTACAAGTACATCTGTACAGTTGAAAATCCTGCCCTGCTATTACGAACGCATGGTCTTTAAAATGCGTATACATTAATATTTAAGTTCAAAAATTCAAAACTGTGAATGACTATAGTTCATAAACAAGTGTCTGCATTTTAATTTTAACCAAAGGAAAATGTGTTCGTGATATAAGATTACTCTGATCGTACGCCTATTATAGAAATTACAGTTTCAGTCACTGATTAGATTGGAGGTAGACTTTTGAAAAGCCAAAGCTGTAAAAACTGTAAACCACCAACAATAAACATTAAAAAGGAAAGCTGCCACTTTCAACAATCAGAAATTCGAAAAAATCATAGGCTCATGGGTTTTTTTGTTTTTGTTTGTTTGTTTGTTTTGTTATTCGCTTTTTTATCATTTGCCCCCAGTAAAGACAGACATTTGGAACATACACATAATTTCCCTTCAATGACCTGTGTTTGGAATTATTATGAGATGCATTCGAAGCTGACAGACCCCCTGGCTGACCCCTCATGTTTAATCCAATCTTACGTTCTGTTTCCAGATAGCTGATCAGCTTCCTTGGATTTTGCTGATGACCCCGGAGAGTTTTGCCTGAAGATGGAAACACTGGAGTCGGAGCTGACCTGTCCTATTTGTCTGGAGCTTTTTGAGGACCCTCTCCTGCTTCCCTGTGCACATAGCCTCTGCTTCAACTGTGCTCACCGCATCCTGGTCTCTCACTGTGCCACCAACGAGCCTGTGGAGTCCATCAACGCCTTCCAGTGCCCCACCTGCCGGCATGTCATCACGCTCAGCCAGCGAGGTCTAGACGGGCTCAAGCGCAACGTCACCCTACAAAATATCATTGACAGGTTTCAGAAAGCATCTGTGAGCGGGCCTAATTCTCCCAGTGAGACCCGCAGGGAGCGGGCCTTTGACGCCAACACGATGTCCTCTGCCGAGAAGGTTCTCTGCCAGTTCTGTGACCAGGATCCTGCCCAGGATGCTGTGAAGACCTGTGTTACTTGCGAAGTGTCCTACTGTGATGAGTGCCTGAAAGCCACTCATCCGAACAAGAAGCCCTTTACAGGCCATCGTCTGATTGAGCCAATCCCGGACTCGCACATCCGGGGGCTGATGTGCCTGGAGCACGAGGATGAGAAGGTGAATATGTACTGTGTGACCGATGACCAGTTAATCTGTGCCTTGTGTAAACTGGTTGGGCGGCACCGCGATCATCAGGTGGCAGCTTTGAGTGAGCGCTATGACAAATTGAAGGTTAGTCCTATCCGCCTTAAGCCAACCCTTTTCTGCCAGCACATGTCATGGAAATAAGAAGTGTATTCACTGCTAGCTACATGGCAGGTGAAGGATTTCTCTTCACCTTTGTTGTCTGATTAGTTGTAGCATGTTTTTGGCAGCCTATAAATGTTACACAATGAGGGTATCTTGTAAAAGTTGACTGCTGCTTGTAATTTCGGTGTTGTCAAGGTGAGGGCAAATTCTAAAACTCTGGATCATTTTCAACTCTTGCTGTTTTCTGGATCATTTTCAATGTCTGCAGTTGTTGCAAAGAGAGGAGAGAGAGGAAGCATGGGGAATTGTGAGAAAAAGAGAAAGAGGAATATAAAAATTTATCTTTTGAGTATTTACAGACATTTATTTTCTTCACCCATCCAGGAAGAAGTAATTTACCCACATTGTACCTTTATCTAGTTACTACACAAACAAAAGACTAGAAAGAAGAATGTGTGTAGCAAATGTCTGTACCAAATGTGCGATTTTAGAGGACATGTGACCTCCTTGTGTAAATGATATTCGGCTTATTGGTGAACTATCATGTTCTGACAGTCTCGGGTTTCATGAGAGCATTCCTGTCTGTATAAATTTCTTTTGTTCAGTGAGTTTGCAGGCAAGACTGTCTGAATTTCATTCACTTCTAATATGAAATTATCCAAATTCAAGCTTGGGAGATACTAATTAATATGGTTATACATTAACTTAAAAAATGCTCTCTGAATAAGGTTAGAAAACAGCAGGGAACAAGTAAAAAAAAAATCTCCTGATGTCTATTCAGCTTCGGTTGACAGTGGGTCTAATTATTGCAAACGTGGCTGAGAGAGTTTGTGTCAGGTATTATGTTCATCAGCTAATTTTTAGAGCACAAGACACTAATTAAAAGGAGAGAAAGTATAAGTTAAAAGTACTAAGTAAATATATACTGAAGCCCTTTCTCTCAGGGAAAAAAAAAAAAAACAGAGCAACTTGTTGAGCAAACAGAATTAATCAAATGATCCAAAGAGAATCATTGCTCAGAGAATATCATCATCTTTAACAAATGGTTCCTATCCCTTCTCCTAATGCTAATGACTACTTATATTTACTTAAGATACATAGGTGAGTTTGCCATGGTGAATATTAATGAACCATATCTGGAATTCAACTTTGTGATTGTTTGCATGCTAAAGGGAATCCCTGCATCTAAATGTGACAGGGGAAGCAAATGCAATACCTGCATAGCATACCTCACTTCAAATGTCCAAGGAGTGAGTGGCTGCAATCCATCTTTTTACCATGTATGGAAGTTTGCCACAAGAATTTAGGTAACACAGGCAAGGGAAGATAGCCACCCAATACATTTCATGTAATGCATTGCACAGTGGTAGTAGAAAAGTATCACCAAAGTGTTTAACAGCAAAAGGAGTGTGCATGAAATTATGACTAAGTCAATTGTTCAAAATTCCAGATAGCTGTTAGCTTGTGAAATCTGAGGTGATCTTTTTTTAACCTTTCTTGTGCTTAGGAGGTATGTCCTTTGGAATGATTGAATAGAGATTTTGGGTCTTCTTTTCCTTTTTGTCCTTTAAGTTTTCTTCTTATTAGATTAAGGGTTGTTTGTTAGAATAACATCATCCTAATGAGGTTGTATATTCGACAACTTCCAGGTTGCTTATTTGCATCTGGTAATGAAATTCTGCTCAGTGTCCATGTGCTGTCACAGCATGGCCATTAATTATTTACACAACAGCTTCAAATTTATGAGGAGATACTTCAGTAGCTCTTTCTGTGATGAAAATGCAAGTCTTCAGTCATAAGCTCAGTACATTTGTCTAATCAAGCATATGGATTACCAGGTATTGATATTGTCACAGGAAGGGCCTGACAATTAACCACGTTGTATATTTTATTTTCTAATTACAGAAATATAGGCATATTAACAACCTCTAATACACCAAAACACATGTGCAGCTATTGGACAAAAATATGTTTATGAGCAATTATTTACAGCTATACCATGAAAGGTGCTTTTAGGCGTTTGCATAGACAACAAACCAGCACACCATGTTTGTTCAGGAACATGCCGTTCATGTTAGAAAAAAACATAATCATATAGAACATTTGGGAGGCGATGGTCTTAGTTATCACAGACTGATGAATATATGTACTTTCTTGTTTTACCTAAACCCAGTACAGTATAAATGCTGATTTAAAAAAATGAGTTAGTAACATAATAAAGAGAAGCATCTAAGGAACTATATGTTTTAGTAATGATTACATTGGTCTGAAAAAGTAAATTGTGCTCCATGGGATTTCATATTGATGCATACTGTGCTGATATGATTGCAAGGAAACGTTGTTTACTTTAATAACCTAAATTTGGGGGATCATTTTTAATTTCATTAGATTTCAGTATATAAGGTGTATGGAATGAAATATAGCTAGACAAGGTGGTTCATGCCTTTAATCCCACCATGCAAGAGTCAAAGGCATGTAGATATCTATGAAATGAAGACTTGCCTGGTCTTCATAGTGAGATATAAGCCAGCAAAGACTATATACTGAAACCCTATCTTAAAAAACAAAACAAAAACAGAAATGAAATGTGGCTCTGTACATTGATATCTTTAACTGAAGCACAAAAGATAAAAATGCCATAAAGTTTCAACATGTAGGATTCATAGATGTAAAATCTTCCACATCTCCGTAGAGACCTTGTCTCAAAAACTAAAAATATTTAAAATGTCTTTCACATCATTTGAAAGAGTATCATGCCAGTAATCTGTTCTTTTCAGGAACTATTCTTGGAAAATGCTCATGATATAGAGAAGCGATGAGAAAGTTAAACTCACAATTCCTAAATTCTGTTGTTTAAAGTAACAAGTGATGTCTTCCTGTCAAATGCAGCCTCTAAATGAAGCACATCAAAACATGGACATTTCAAAATATCATTTGAATTGAGTTTTAAGAAGCCCTCCAGTCCTACATACTCTACTTAAAAACTGGATTTGTGAGCCACATAACTGACATATAAGAGAGATTAATAATGCATTCTAGAGTTTCCAAGAAATTACAGTGAAGTAATTCCTCTCTTACTGTGTGCACATAAAACACTGTGCCTCTTGTTTCTTGACTCCAGTTGCACTTATGAAAATATGCCAACAGAGAAAATTGACCTTTCTTTGTCCTTCATGTGCCCCTTCAGACAAGCTAAAACTGAAGCCTAAAACTGCTTTCACCATGCTCACTTTACAGGCAGGGGTGGGAGTTTCTTCATGCAGCGCAGCTTTCAGTGGATCCAGCCAAGAACTTCAAATTATTCCTCCAAAGGGTCCAGTTTGAGCTCAACTTTATGTAGCACGTTGCATATGGATGCGGAGATAGGGAAATTCATGCTTAGGTTTGTTTGTTTATTTAGGAGCTAGGGTCTCACTGTGAAACCTTGACTTGCCTGGTACTTGTTTTGTAGCCCAAGTTGGCCCTGAATCCTCAGCAGTTCTCCAGCCTCAGCAACGTTAATGTATATTATCATGCCCAGATGTTCTATGTTTTGAAAATCTTTCCCAGTTAACAACAATGGTGTGAGGGGATACCAAGCTACAGATTTTTTTCTTTTCTTTTTTTTTTTTTTTCTTGGCATTTCTATTACATATTTCTACTATAAAAATAGTAATATGGCTGTATTATGGCTGGGCCTGGTTGCACAGTCCTGTAATCTCACTTACTCTAGAGCAGTGGTTTTCAACTTTCCTAAAGCTGTGATCCTTTAATACAGCTCCTCATGTTGTGGTGACCCCCCAACCATCAAATTGTTTCATTTGCTACTACTATGAGTTGTAATGTAAGTATCTAATATTCAAGATATATGATATGCAACCCCCAAAGAGGACATGACCCACAAGTTGAGAACCACTGCTCTAGAGGCTGAGGCAGGAGAATATTAAAGGTTCAAGGCCATCCAGAGCAATATAATTTGTGACACACTCTTTAAAACTAAGAGCTAAAAGGAAGGACTGGAGTTATTATTCACTGGGAGAGTGCTTGCCTAGAATGTGAGATTCTATGGACTCAAATGTCAATACCACCAAAGATCCCATGTATGTGTTCTGTTTACTCAGTCAGTTACTCAGAGAAGTATATTTAAGCTAAATGGAAACTAAAGAGAGTGAATTTTTAAAGTTCTCTTCAAACCACTGTCATTTTTCTTGTTTCAAGACATTTGAAGCCATGTTACTAATAATATACAGGATTATAGACTTTTCAAGAGGTAATAAATAATTAAGTTAATATCCATTTATTAAGCAAAGTTCATATGTACAGAAGTAGTCACCATCTTCACGAAACTAACAGATTTGTAAGAAAATCTAACAGACAAATGATTTTCCCAAAAAAAAGGAAAAAAAAAAAAAAGAAAGAAGAAAGAAAAAAGCCGGACAGTGGTGGCGCACATGGGAGGCAGAGGCAGATTACTGAGTTTGAGGCCAGCCTGGTCTACAGAGTGAGTTCCAGGACAGCCAGAGAAACCCTGTCTCAAAAAAATCAAAATAATAATAGTAATAGTAATAGTAATAGTAATAATAATAATAATAATAATAATAATAATAATAATAATTTTCCTTGCTGCTGATAGAAAAAGTCATACTGTATCCAAATCAAGGACACAGATTTTGGTCTGAGAGGTGGAAAATGTCTTTCTGGGGGGAAAAAAACCCTAAAACTCCACACACCACTTTCAAGTCTTATATTTGAAAGCAATGCCAAGTTTAATAAAGCTCTATAAAACTCCTGTATCCATCATTCAAATTAGACTTTTTATCACATACTGCATCCTTTCTGTAATCCTGTACAGGTTTGTGAAGCAATTCACAAGTATTTTACATTAGATTTTCATTTAAATTATATACAAGTTTGATCATATTTCACCACATGGTATCTTAAGAAAATGAGTTATGTATTTTTAAAACTCTTTTGGTTATGTGGGGGTGGTCTCACCAGTTCCAATTGTCTCCTTCAAAAGTATACTTTTTGTTTGTGCATATTTCATGGCAATATTTCTATAGTTTACAATGTAAATATGTTTTTCAATATTCCCATGTGGCTAACATAAGGTTTCAAAATATTTGTGAAATACATAAAACTGGCAGTTTAATTTAATTCATTTGGTACAAAAATATTTATGATGCAGTTGGAAGAAAGCACTTCCAGGGACCTATTCTTATGGTGAAGCTCAAAGCCACTTCCCTTCCCTCCTCCTTTTCACCTGAATACTCTCTCCTATCTGATTTCCCTCTCTTATCTTTCACTTGCAGAGAAAAATTTACTATTGCTTGATGATTTATTATTATTGGGATCATTTTTGTAAGGTTTGGGAGTTCAGGAAAGTGCACAGACAAGTACACAAGGTACCTCTGAGTCATGGAACTGTGTAAACAAATGTAATGGTTGGGCACATTACTTAATGTTCCTGTTCCCCACTTTACTCGCCTATAAAACAAGGCTAGTAATGTCCTGTGCTTTCTTTTACAGAAACATGGGAGAACAAAATAAAGTGTTTCATGTAAACTCTTAGCATTGTGCCAGGCCCAGAGGAAACCTGCAATATGTCAGAACTACTGTTAGAAACCAGGACTCGGGGTGTAATGGTTAAATGTGTGGACTTTGGCATTTCACTAGCTGCTCAATATTGTTTTAGTTATTGCTTGCCATATTTGTGTGTGAGATAAGAGTGCATGTTGTTATTTTAATGTAGTTTGTAGTTTGAAAAGTGCCTAGCCACAGGTAGAGGCATGCCAATTAGAAACACTTGCTGAATGACGTGTAGAAGTGATTGATAGGTTAGACAACTCTTTTGGGATTCAGAGGAGGAAGAGATGACTTGTGTTGAGTAGACAATAAACCTTGCTTCAGGGTGGTGGGATTTCAGCTGTGTTGACAGATGAGTGGATTATGCATCAAAGCAGCTTAGTAGAGCTTCTGCGCATGCACGGGGCCAGCAGAGACCTGTCTGTAGCAATAGACAAGGAAGCTTAGGATCCTGGACAATTCTAGCTAGTATTTGGGTTACTGAATCAGAGGCCAGAAGAGATAATATCAGAAGAGGCATCTTTAAAGAAGATTTTTTAATCTTTGATTATAAGGTTAAACATTTGGGGCATGTTTTATTCTTGTCTGTAAGATAACAGTGAAATAGTTTTCTTATGCAGGGAGGATGATACAAAGTATGTTTTATGTAAGAAAGGTCAAATGAGAATATTAGATACAGGTAGTACTGTGGTGTCCCCAGGGGAAAGAAAAGCATAAAGAGACCATTGCATTAGTTTTCATTTTATGATCTGTTTCAATTGACACAGTGCAACCCCAGCTCAAAATCTAAGTGACATTCAAAGTCTTGTCCCTGAAGACTAAAAAGCAGCAGGGGGTGTCAGGAACTGTTATTTAGCTTCTGGATCCAGGTATAAGTGTATTCCTCTTATAGTTAGATATTGTGAAGATGGCATGTGACTGACTCTTCTGTCTTTTAATTCACAATAAGGAGAATGCAGTTCAGGGCACTGCACCTACTGCAGTGACATTTTAGAGTGTCCTGGAGCTCATGTTATTCTACCACATTGTATATCTGTGATAGTTTAGACTGAAATTGGTACACAGAGTCTCCCAATCACCTATACATCTGTCTATACAGATCACAGTTCCCTAGTGCCCAGCTTGTTCTTTCTCTTCCAGCCTAACAGGGCCAACAAAGACAGCATTATTTTTAAATAGTCTAGTCATTTTTGATGTTTTGAGAAATACATGCAGCAATTTTGTAGTGATATTAAACATACACCTGGCCTGGCTATAAGCCACCACCCTACAGGAGGAAGATGCCTTCCTACAATGCTCTTCAAATTACTGTAGAGATATAGCTTTGGAAGAATGCCTCTAGAGTCATCAAAGAAGCTGTCTTAAAGAGTTCCCCTTGCCAACATTTTCATAGACTGATTGTAATGAAGCCAGTCCTCGTGCCCAGAGCTGGAACCGTGTACATGTGCCCAGGCTACTTGAGGACACTGCAGAGCAAAGACAATAATGCTAATTTATTAGTTTTTTTTCCCCAGAGGGTCTCAAAAAACAAATAAAACATTCAGATACACTTTATGATCAGAATTTTGAGCACGGTGCCCAAGTCTTTTGTATCACCATTGAACATGTATTATTTTTAAACTGGGGAAAACACCTCGTTTGTTTGTTTGTTTCGCATCAGAAAGGAAAATGTTTCTAAAGTATCAAGTACAAGAATCACATGCAGTAAGCATTTGATGAGCATCAGGTTCTATTTTATCTGTACCTTTATTGGTATAGTCAAGGCTTCATCTGTAGAATCCGATCATAGATTTCTTGGCTGTATCATAATTACTCAGTGACTATAGGATTGAGTTGTGTTTCTGGTCCTTAATATGGGATACTTTGGATAACCATTACTTAATTATAAAGGCTAGCAGTAATTTGATTTGCCCTTCACACTATACCAAACTAAGTGACAAAACTGACATTTTAGAAGCACTGACTGGTAAGAGGAATGAAATGACTTTATAAACCAGACCATTTTAAAGATTGCAGGCAGATGTTGTTTATTCATATTCTTGTTTGAGGATTTGAATCACTAAAGAAATAGAAACTGGTATTTGAATTGATATCATGGTTTTATAATCTAGATAGTTTTTAAAAGATTAGAAACAAGATACACACACAGCTTAGATCATCTCAAACTCAGTGGTACTGTCCAGTTGCCTTTGGTATGCAAACAAGAGGAGCCCTGAGGTCTGTCACCTCAGCTGTTTTCTTTACAGTGGGAAAACAGGAGGTTTTCATTGCTGGCTACCCAGAGGAAGATAGCCCTGGAGTGAAAGATCTCAAAAAAGAGGCTTCTGTGCACCACCCACGACCCTGTGTTGGCATTTTTTAAAAAGTCATGCAGAATACAGAGAGTAGCCTTTGTGTCATCTGCCACCACAATTACATCTCTTTGCCTTTTGTTGCCAATATAAAGAAAATCTTGTGTTTTACTCACACTGGTATTAGACCAATCACTAAAAAGCATCTACTGCTCTGTGCCTTTACAACTGTTCTTTTCCTTATCTGCTTAATCATATTCTCTTTTTTAACCAACGAGAATAAACTCTTTTCATTCACTCAAGGAGAATTCTTATGTAGCTGCTGTGAGATAAGAGTGGGTAAATTCTGGGAATGCAGAAATGAATAACATAGATACATACACCTCTTCTTCCAGGGTCTAGAACTAAAGATCACATGGCAAAAGACTACATAAAAGAACCGTGAAACGAATTCCAAGGAAGTCAATCTGAGAAATAGTTGTCAGTGTGAGTAATTCCTGACGATCACTGACTTTGATGTTGATAACTATAAACTGCCTAATTCTAGAAGCTGAAGAGAAACCATGTTTCTGTAGAAATACTCAAAAGACAACATTGACATTCCTTTCTTTGGAGTTGCAGGTTACGACTCAGTATGAGGGCTATGTGCAATGCCAAACTCCAAACCGAATGCCTTTTTATTAAAGGTCTGCTGTTCACTGGCTGGACAGTCAGTCTCCTCACATGCTTTCCTTAGAGGTCTGATATCCTTCCTGACAGGGGAATAGGTCAGATAAATAGCCAGGCTCTGAAGCAGTTGCTGTAATTTCTACTTTAAGATGACCACCTCTAGGAAGAGAGAGATGAGAAACCAACTCAGGAAAGTGCTATTGTGTTAATGTGGCCAGCTGTATGTGTGTTGGGGGCTGTGCTTTTTCTGTTACGGGATTTTCATAAAGCTATGTTTTAGAACAAATATCCTGACCCAGTAGAGAGCTCTGATTTCCCTCTCCTTTAACACTTGGTATTGATATACAAAGCTTAGTTACTTTTGGTTGGTGGAGTCAATTTCCAGGCTAAGAGTGAAAGGGGCGGGCTTTCATTTAAGGCTGAGCATGGTCAGTTACTTCTGGAAGGAAGCTCATTGAGTCATAGGTAAGAAGAGGTTAAAGAGAAGTGCGCCTGTTTCAGGGTTTTCCAACGGAGCTGTACAGGGCCTCAGCAAACAAAGGTCTCACTGACTTCTTCATCGATCAGCTCTTTTAGTGAAGTAGTTGCTGTAGTTCTTTTCCTCTGAGGATTCATCAAGGCCTCTAGAAAAAAGGCTTATAGGCCTGGGCAGGATGGTAACAGAAGGACACTGAGCTGTCTTTCAGAAAACTGCTTTAAGTTGGTTTGTGTGAAGCCTCAAGAATATTTGTTGGTTTGACACCAAGAACACACACTATTACCAGGCATTTGTAGTAAGAAGAAGCATTTGTAATTCTTCAAACTGACAGTTTACAAAGCACATTCAACTATTAGTTATTTGATCCTTGGAACAACCATATAGTTCCTGAATGAAAGTATATTATTTGGCTCTTAGTTATCATAAGAGTATTAAATGAGGAAATAGAGATCCAAATGCCTTGCTCAACATCTAGTATCTAGTGTATAGGAACAGCTTAGTATATTGGAACAAATCTTAATGTTGTAAAGCACAAGGTCACTGCAAATTTACAAAGCATATTAATGAGGACTTAGGGCATAGCTAAGTGGCATCACACCTACCTAGTATGAATAAGCCTCTGGGTTTAATCTCCAGTACAGGCACACACACACACACACACACACACACACACACACACACACACACAC
>JANHMN010000005.1:102546777-102569395 GCA_030674055.1 Rhabdomys pumilio
CACACACACACACACACACACACACACACACACACACACACACACACACGGGCTCATAGGGGTGGGAAAAATGACTTTCTTCAGCCAGAGAACTTGAAGCTTAGGAACACAGCAGGCCTTGAAGTTCAATCTTGTCCTTAACTAATCACTAGCACTATTAAAGCAGAAAGAGCCCTGACCCAAATGTGGTGTCTTATGAAGCTTAGCAAGGAGGAAAGAGAGACAGATTATTTCTGCTCCACTTTTTTCAGAGCAAAGATTTTTCTTGACTGTAGTGAATATGAGTGAAAGGGGTCTATATTCTATAGTAATGTAAAGAAATAAAAATACAGGTACAAACATGATCTCTGTGAGATCATTTTTATCTACAGAGAGAAATATAGAATACTCAGCCAATCTTTCCTACCTAAGTATTATATAAATGGATGGATCTGATGATCCCTAAATTCATTTCACCATTTGCAATATCATTATTTGCCTCGCCTCCTAATATGAATTTAGAAACTGGGAGGTGTCTCACTTATAAAGAGTTTGCAATGCAAACATGAGGCCCCGAGTTTGGCCCTACAGCATATGTTTAGGGGGAAAAGAGCCATGCATGATGGCACACCCTAGTAGCTGTTGGACACAGATATGTACAGGAAGTTCTGGAGGAGGTCTTGTTCCAATGCATATTATGATTCTTCAGCTCTGAAGCAAAATGAAATCTGATTTTAAACATATGCTGTGATCTTCTTTTTTCAGAATACTGTAAATTTAAGGTCTAAGACCAAATGGATCCTTTTTAAGCCTAGTTTCCTCATCTGTGAAGCAGAGGAAATAATTGAAAATTCAACCCTCAAATGCTTGACCCAGAAAATTATTGAACAAAAGATATATAGTACTTCCTCTTTCAGTCCTGATTGGTGTTTTGTATATGCTCATATCTTTCCCTGCTTACTGCAAATTTTAAGCTTTTTCTGTAGTTCTACAGACAAAAAAATTATTAGTAGTAAAAAGTCGGACCACATATTTTATGTATGAGTAATTTCTGTACTAAATTCTTCTGCTTCTCCCTGTAGTAACTCTTGATTATTGTTAAAAGAGCAAATCGAGGTGCATGGTGGAATGTCATAGTTTAGGTTTGAACACGATTTTCTTATCTTCATCATTCCTTCAGCTCTTTTTCACCCCTGCAGGATGATCTGCATTTGCCTATTATTTTATAAACATTCCTAAACCCAAGTCTTCCCTTTCCAAATATTTTTCAATTTCTCAAGTCCAATGCATATATATTACAGTTATTTTATATCTGATTATCCATTTTCAACAACTTGGGACACTAAAAATTTCTACAAGGTATTTTATCAGCAATGAATATTTGTAGTAACAAGTGGAAAAGGCTGTAATAATTTAAAATGATTATAGTCTCTATTGTGTAGGCTGAATTTGCCCATCAGATAAAAAGAAAACCACAGCCTGCCAGCCATTCTCTTAAATTTTAAATATATAAACACTTAAAATAATTCTTTTCAGACCTTGGTGTTCCTTTCTAAATCTACAAATTGCCTCCTAAATATGTCTTTCAAGAAAGTCCCTTAGAATGGGGGCATTTGGCTTAGTGTTAGAGATCTTTCTTGGCATGTACAAGATCCTGGGTTCCATTCCCAATACCAAAGACAAAAATGTATAAAAGGAAAATTGTACTAAACTATCATTTCTACCAGGCACAGTGGGTTAAGCCTGTCCAAGATACTCAGGAGATTGAGACAATGGGATTGCAAACTCAAGGCCTGCCTTGGATGCACAATGTATAGACCAGCTTGGACTATACATTAGCATCCTTTCTCATAAGAAAAATGCTAAAATTTGGTGGAATGCATGCACGTGAGAAGGCTTGGATCTTATCCTAGCATTGCCAAAAAGAATATTAACAGAGAGAATGTAGGTTGTAGCACAAGTGGGCTAGGGTTATAGCTCAGTGGTAACATATTTGCCTACCACGCACAAGGACCTGGGTTCTGTCTTTGCTATTACCATTAGTTCAGGCAAAAATTAGGGGCATCATGAAATGTCACCACATAAAATAGCATATAGTTATTTTATGTGGTTATTTCATCTTTTTCTTGCCTCAGTATAAAAGTAACTTTAGTTCACCTTGAGATAGAATAGTGAGAAATCATGAGGCCCATTGGGAAAACTTATTATCCATTATGTTACTAGCCCAGCTCAGGAAAAAATGAGGCTAATGTTATTGACATCCCATGTGTTGAGGTCAGGGATGCTGTTAAATATTCTAAATGCACTGGCTAGGCCCCACAGCAGAGAATCATCTGGGTTCATATGGCAGTAATACAGAGGCATGAGTTATGCCAGTGATGCAGAGGCATGAGTTGAACCAACATAGATCTGCTAACAATGCTGTGGTCAGTTTCAGTCTCAGAATCATTTCTTTGTACAGGTGACTTCAAAAACCAGCTTATTTTGAGTTGTAGAGCCCAGACTTCACAGAGACCACCCCCTACAACTCACCCATTGCCATCTGTAGTCATCCTGAAAGGCAGGCTGGCAGGCTGGCAGCCTGAAAGCCACCTCAAAGCTCAGAGCACAGCAAGGTTTCTCCATTCTGTACACTTCTAGCTATTTCCTAAGCAGTCTGGACCTGTACATGCCATCTTTCATACTGTTGCAGCAATATTTAAACCTCCAAAGGCTTAGGAAATATTCTTTAATCCCTTCCCAAAACATGATTTAGGTGCTTTTGATATTATCTGCTATCCAGCAGACTTCCTGGTGTTTGGCAGCTTGTTCTCAAGATTGCCTTCCAGGTGTAGCTGTCTGTGGCAGAGACAAGAGAGCCTGGGGCTTTCCTCCAAGTAGGGAGTCTTCAGAGAATGGCTTGCCAGCTGAGATTGTCACTGACAGGGCTTGTATTTGATGAGTAACCATTTTCATTGTGATATATTTAAAGTGAATTATTTCCATAGATCAAAAGTTAACTCATTAAATCTGTTAGTCTAATTTTATGTCTCTTCCAAAGGAACATTTATATTTATAGAGGACTGTATCTTGATCCATTCAAATCCACAAATTCTTGATGTTTCTAGTCCAGGACTTGGAAAGTTGTAAATCAAATTGAAATCTTCAATGCCAGGGCTGAATTTATTTAGGCATGATTTCCAAGTGTTTGTTCCTGTTGGCAGATTCCACTTTCTTCACAAAATGTTTATGTGTAACGAAGTATGGGGACTTACTTCCCCTTAGCCCACTGTTCCAGGGATTCTGATATATCAGCTTAGTGGACAAATTTTAGTTCTGCCCAGTCCTTCATGTTTTGAGTGGAGAAACTAAGCACTATATTAGTTCCCAAAGACAGAAGTCAGCAAACATAGAAAAGGCCCAATTGCTCTTTCTGGGCCATGTAGTCTCTATCGGAATTGTTCGATTCTATTGTACTACAAAAGCAGCTGTAGACACACTACAGAATGGCTGGGTTCTAATGATAACTGTAAAAATGGGTAGTTAGCCAGATTTGACCCATGAGCCAGTTTGCCCACACAGAGCTCAGATTTCCCAATTGGTTATTAGAAGTCCATAAGATAGTCCACAGATATACCAGCCTTAAATAGGTGTTCGTTTCTATTGGGTATAGTCTTTATTTTGGAGGTGTGTCTATAGTTTATTGAATTCTAGAGAAGTTTAATTCATGCTGTCATATAAACTTGGCAGTTATCTTCCGGACTGTGTAGGTTCTTAGTCCAACACACAGAAAAGTTTCATTTACTATGTCATTGGGAGATGTCTGTATTTTAAATGACTTGGCTAAATTTTTAATACTAGTCAGTGTCTAACAGAGTAATTACTTAGGACTATTCCTGTCAAAGACACATTTACAGACATAAAGTCAGATATGACTAGATGGCCAAAATGAGAAGAAAAATATTCTCTCTTTATGTCTTTCTCTCTCTTTCTCTCTTCCTCTCTTTTTCTCTTTCTCTCTTTCTCTCTTTCTCTCCGTACACCAGGCTGGCCTCAAACTAAGTGATCCACCTGCCTCTGCCTCCCAAATGCTGGGATTAAAGATGTGAGCCACCACCACTGGGCAAGAAAAATATTTTCAAAGGGACATGAAACCTGATTCTTTTTTACCCAATAAAAACAAGATAACAACAACCCTCCCACAAATCAAAACAATACAACAACAACAACAACAACAAATCTGTAGAATTCTCAATTCTTTATTATTGTACTAATGACCCATAGGCAATATTTAATTCTATTTTTTTCCTGAATAATTCTGAGAAACTTTTTAGTATTATGTTCAATAACGCAGCCTGGGTAGGGTTAAGAAGCATTTTAAAAAATTATGTTTGAAGAATTTCATATAATATATTTTGGTCATATTCCTTCCCATTCCCCCAACTGCTACCAGAACCCGCTCCATTTCTTTACCCATCCAACTTCATGTTCTTTCTCCCTCTTAAAAGCAAGTAAGTATACCAACAAAGAAACCAGTAAGCATGGATTAAGGCTGACATGGCAGCAATGAAGCTATCACCATTTCTCTTTCACAGCATTAAGTGTTTGCATCTTCAGATAATTTTGGTCTTTTCTAATTTTGTATAACTTCTCTTCCAAAATATACTCATTAAAAAATACATCTCTTGAATGGTTTAAAAGCCATTGAATCTAGTCTTTTCCTTGAACAGGCTCTTTTCTCTTTGGTAGTTACCCTCATAGTGACTTTTCAGAGAATGTGATTTCATTCCTTCTACTCTGTAATTGCATGGTGTCTTGCCTATTTTCTTCCCAACTTTAAAACTCACCATTGTGTTTGCAATTATAAAGGGACTTTCCTTCAGTACTTTCTAGGAGTGACTAAAGAGTAGAAAAGGTAAAACTAAAATAAAGATTCCACTACAACGTTATATCTCTTAACATCCTTGTACTGGATGGGTCAAAGTGAAGCATTATTGAGAGGGCAATATTGTTCTCTGATAGGATGATCATGAGTTTGCAACTTTTAGAAGTACTGGAAACTGTGCTTGCTACACACTGTATATTTGAGGCCTTCTTCTTTAACCTACTTTGGTATTATTAGGTTTTCCCTAATTCTGTTCCGTTAAAGGTGATTTGTGGTCTCACCATACTTAATTTGAATTTTGGCTCTGCCTCAGATAAGCTTGACCTTGGAAAGCATTCTGAACATCATTAAATCAGAGTTCTCAAATTAATAATAAAAACAAACACCACAAAAGTCTAGGCGTATCTACCACTCATAGCTCATGTATAATGTGTATATGAGATTAAGCCTGTAAAGAAGTAATATATGCCGTCTCTCCTCTCCCATTTCTTTTCTTCTCTCTCTTTCCCTCTCCTCTCCCCCTTTCTTTCTCCCTGCTCTCTCTGTACATGCACTCTTTCTCTTCTCCTTTACTTCCTCTCTCCCTCCCCCACTCTATCCTTGTGCTCACACTCTTCCTTTCTCTTCCCCATCCTCTCTCTCCCTTCACATGGAAAATTCCCTGGCCTCAGTATTTGGGACCAGTGAACTCACCCTAGAGCAACTTTCTAATAAACTTGTATTTAATGTTTTTTGTAAAAAGTAAAAAACCTGATTTTTGCAAAAACTTTCAACAAATAGTAGCAAACTATTACTTTTAGTGTGATGATGATGATGAAATTGATGTTTTTGCCGTAACACTGGCAAAGTTTCAAGCTGTGTCTTCTTTGCCAAGTGTGTTTAAAAGTATGTGATAGGAAATCATGCTAGAGGTTTGATTTGTCCCTTCAGTGTGTGATGATTGAAATACCTAACTTTGCTCACTCCACCCTAATAAAACTCCACAGTTGCCTTAATCTTTAACACCCAAGACTCAGAGTCTTACACAACAGTAATTTTCCCACTTCTGATGAGAGTTATATATTCCTAAGGGGTTCTATAAAAGCAAGTGTCCCAAAGGTGTGTTCTAGAAGATGAGTGATGTGATTTAATCACAAGTATTTTTTCTGACAAGGGTGGGTTATGTGAAAACCTGGGAAGTTTAAATTGCTCTTTATCCCAAGAAGTTCTGAACAAGAGGTTGTTTTTGTACCATAGACAATAGCTGTAAAAAGATGACAAAAAGTGGTTTGGCTTGTTTTTCACAACATCATTGAGAAAACAGGAGTAATGATGATCTAAAAGAAAAAAAATGATATAACTGTACAGACTGTGAAAATTAAAGACCAGTAATTATCACTTTTAAATGCCTTTAACATTCCACTGCCATTGTTAGAAGCCCCACACAAACCAAAAATTTAACAAAGACAACGTATATGCAGGGGACCTAGCTAGGACCCATACAGGCTCCATGATTACTGTTTTAGTCTCTGTGAGCCTCTAAGAGCCCTGATTAGTTGATTCTATATAGAGCTGTGAATTAATGAGACCATGTGGTGCTTATCTTTTGTGCTTGGCTTATTTCATTTAACAGAATGTCCTCCAGGTCCATTCATGTCACAAATGGCAGGATTTCATTATGTTTTATGGTGGAACACTATTGCATTATGTCTATGTACCATATTTTCTTTATCCATTTATCAGATAATAAACACCTTGGTCGTTTTCATGTTTTGGCTGTTGTGAATAGTGACTTCTTATAGTTCTAAACAAATCTTGCTAGCTGGAAGAGTAGAATGACCAAGAAATTTGGGAACTGGATAAGCCTAAGGGTAATTTGTATAGAATAAGAAAACCATGGAGTACAACATTTCCATTGCCATCTTTCTCTTTATGAATATAACTTTTAAGGAAAGATTTTTTTATTAGATATTTTATTTACATTTCAGATGTGATCCCCTTTCCCCATTCCCTCCCCAGGAACTCCCTATCCCATCCCCTCTCCTCCTGCTTCTATGAGGATGTGCCCCCACCACCCACCCACCCAATCCCATCTTCCTGCCCTTAAAATCTCCCACACTGGGGCATCCAGCCTTCATTGGGCCAAGGACTTTCTCACCCACCTATGCCAACAAGGCCATCCATCCCCCCCTATATATAGAGCTGGAGCCATTGGTCTTTCCCTATGTGCTCCCAGGCTGGTGTTTTAGACCCTGGGAGGTCTGGTTGGTTGGTATTGTTGCTCACCCCATGGGACCGCAAACCCTTTCAGCTCCTTCAGTCTTCTCTCTCACTTCTCTATTGGAAACCCCATGATCAGTTCAATGGTTAGCTGTGAGCATCCATCTCTGTATATTTCAAGCTCTGACAGACCTCTAAGGAGACAGCTATATCAGGATCCTGTCAGCATGTACTTCCGGGCATCCACATCAGCATTTGTCTTTGGTGACTGCACAAGGGATGGATACCCAGGTGGAGCAGTCTCTGGACAGCCCCTCCATCAGTTTCTGTCCCATGCTTTGTCTCCATATTTGTTCCCATGAGTATTTTGTCTCCCTTTCTAAGAAGGACCAAAGCACCCACACTTTGGTCTTCCTTCTTCATGAGTTTCATGTAGTCTGTCAGTTGTATCTTGGATATTGTGTGCTTTGGGGCTAATATCCAATTATCAGTGAGTACACACCATGTGTGTTCTTAAAGAAAGATTTTAAAGTGTTATTTTATATGTAATAGAGTTTTGCCTGTATATATATATATATGTGTGTGCATCACATGCGTGCAGTGCCCAGAGAGGCCAGATGAGAGCAGCATGTTGCTTGGAAACAGAGTTAATGTTGTTTGCAAGCTACCATGTGGATGCTGAGAGCTAAACCCAGGACCTCTTTGAGAGTTACAAGTGCTATTAACCACTGAGACATCTCTTCAGCTCCCCTAGTGCTAAATGTGTTTAGCAATAAAATTTTCTTTTCCACAACTGAATTTTGTCAAAGATGTTGAGATTTATCTTATGGTTAGTAACTGATCTTTCAAAGTTGACAAATACTAAACCTATTTGGGAATCTTTTTGTATGTATAGTATCATAATTATTTTCTTACCAAGGTGTGAGTCATAGGAAATATTGTTACATTTATATTATTATGTTACATGTCTGGTAATTGAATTAAGACTTTCATTTATTGAACCACTATTAAATTGATTTAGACTTTTTCAGTAGTTTCTGGTGCTAAGGATCAAAGCCAATACTTTATGTATACTAAATAGGGTTTATGCTGCTGAGTTATATTTACAGGTCATAATTATCTATATTCTAAAGAAAAAAAATCAACCTAAACACAGTTATAATTGTACCTTTTGATTTTACCTAGTGAGAATGTCCTTGAAATGCTTAAGAGTTTGGGGCAGAATAGAATGGAATATGCCAGGACCTCTTGTTACACTAATGTCTAAATGCACTTTAGTGCAATTCAAAAATACTGATTCTATGCAATATTCGAACAGGCAAGCACCCAGATTAGTACATGTACTTTGTTGCTGATGAAATTAATATCCATCAAACATTGCTATATACTTAGCTTATACTTATTTTAAAATTATTTTTCATTATAAACTTTCATAATTGAAGCAAATTCAGTATTTAGGATAGCAAAGGCTCAAATTTGCCCCATTTATTTTTACCTTTCTCTTTACACTCTATGCCTCAAAATAATTCCCCCACTACTTTGGTCTACAAGCTCCCCACTCTAATCCTCATTGTGCTACTTGATTTCTTACAAGTGGCAGCGGGTGGAAAGGAATAAGCCATAATAATTTTTTTAAGGTTCTAGGCATTTAATTTCAACAGCACAAAGTACTGTATGGAAACACTGTAAATATAAATAGCAATGATCAAAATATTTCTATTTTCATAATTATTTTGGAAAATCATAGATTTGCCAAAGACAGCATATGGTCAATTTGAACTCAACTCAGACTTTTAAAAAGTCTACAAAACACATTAATAGTTATAATATTTAGATGTTATGATTGTTTTGCTTTTTCAACATGCCCTTCAGTTATATAGTGTTAATTTTTGATTTAGGTTAAAATTCATAATAATGTAATTGGTATGATTCAAATGTGCTAGCCATTTTAAATGCCCATTATTTTGCAGAATTCATTCTATGCTGAAAGAATGTTGTTGAACTCAATTCCATTCATGAGCATACACTCCCAGCCCCTTGATCATTTGACTAAACAATGGTAAAATGGCTTTCTAGAAATAAATATGCCAGAGTATTGGGAAATCCGGTGGAAATACCTAGTAAAGGATGTCTCCCTAAATCATTGGAATAAAATTTTCCTCCCTTGAAGCCCTATCCACCCACGCACTCATTAATCTGACTCTTATTTCTACATATGCTCAGAAAATTTATACTTGGGATTTTGTATTTTATGATTTGGACTTATTTTTGTAAATTTCTCTTTCATTTCCAGAAAGCAGTTTGAAATAAATACTAGAAATGTAGGTCCATCCAGGCTTTAGTGTTTAGGAAATACATTGTTAAACTGCACAGTGCAACAAATTTAAAACTACTATAGAATCCCCAGTTTAAATTTCTTTAGAATCAGAGGGAAGACAATGCTTATCAGTTGATAACTCAAAACTTTACAGTTTTTAGCAGCCTCAGTATACATGCTTAGTTACCAGAAACGATTCTTCCATAGAAAATCTGCCTCACAGTACACTGAAGAGGATTTTCTTCAGATGCAAATTTTAAAGTTAGATACTGTTCAGACACTGTGAAGTTGTATTTGCCTGTTGTGAAACACAGGAGGAAACCTGTTATTCATACCTGAACTTGACATTGTCTATAATTTAAGTGTCACCTAATTTCTGTGTCAACACAGCAGCACATTCCAGGTAAGAGCAGAAGAGAAACAGGTTCTTAGCTGGTGTCCAAAAAAGTGTTAGTGTTTGAGACAGTCATTGTTTTTATACTATAGACTGTCACACTATAAATAAGTGAAACATCAAAAATGTATAAATACCACTGGCCATGCTTCCCACTCTTCAGCAGGAGCAGTTTCTCTCTATAACCTGAGAACTTCCTGTAATCTATAATTTACATCTGGGATTTGGGATTAAGTTGCTACTTGAGTTTGAAAGACTGTGTCAGGTAATGGCGTTCTGGAAGCAGACTGGGAGTACATCATGTGGAAAGCGATAGTGAATATGCATGCATGTTCTGGTCTCTCCCATCACTTTATAATGCCATCAGTTTTCAACTTTGAGGGCTCCCTACTGGTGACCTTTTCTAATCTTTGTCATCTACCAAGTTTAACTTCTGAACACCATAGCCAGATTATATTTCTACCTCCTTTATGTCTCATAAATGGGAATATAATTTTAAGACATAAACACTTTGGTCATGGAATACAATCTTACCTACGTAAGCCATATCCAAAGTGTGGTGACATACTTTTTTTTTTTTTTTTTTTTTTTTTTTTTTTTGTAACCACGAATTGAGGATAGCCTTGTCTAGAGTGGAAGTTTGAAATCACCTTGGGCTATATATCAAGGAGTTGTCTTTACAACAAAACAATAAACAAAGTCTTTGAACTGGTGCTAAGAATGGCTAAGAAGTTGAGGATTCCCCAGATCTTGAAACCTCCCAAAGACCAACTGGTCTCATTTAACAAACCACTTGTATTGTAATGAACTTAGACTCTGTTATCTATACAGCAGGATAATAATCATGTTACTTCCTGACACTGTTTGAACAAATAAACAGTCCTAACTTGATCTCTATTCTCAAGAACTAAAATGATTTTTAAGACGGATGCAAACAGTGTAATAGGCATGTAGCTCAGTAGTAGAGCATTTGCCTTCCACACTTGAGGAGCTGGGAACTAACACACAGTATTATCTTTCCGACTCTCTAATGCTAACTTTAACCAGAATCAAATTTCTTTGATCTCCTGAGTCTACAGAAGGCTCCTAAGTGGTTCTTTCTAAAACAAAGAGTTTGTGTCAGAGTAGGATATTCCTTGGGGTTTAGTGTGCAAGAGCAGGGGTATTATATTCCCTACTATCTTTTCATTTATTTGTGATGAGAACTATTATATACCCTTCACTGGCCTGAAAATGACTGTGTTTCAGAAGCCGAACTCCAATAACAAAGTAAAACCTGCCTTTTTTGATTGAGATACCCACTCTACATATATATCACAACATAATTATATCAGCTGCTCCCAAGGTATATTGGGTTAGCTTTGTAACTTGAGCATCAGATGCCATTTTTCACTAAACCAAACTTAAAAGGGGATTGATTGCCTATTATGGCAGGTGTAGGTTGCTTCAGATAGTTTTCATTTTCATGCAGCTAAGTGATCATTAAAATGAAACTTAACCATGAAGGAAATTTAAATGAGCAATTTGGGTGTTTTATTTTATTTTATTTTATTTTATTGATTAATTGGTCATTTTGCTACTGGTGGTTGTTTTGATTTCAGAAGCAACTGATTTTGAGAATCCATTTCATGTCTTCACAATACTGTTAGAGTAACTTGTTATCTTTAAGTTAAGCTCTTACCCTTTACATTTTTGTCATATATAAAAGACAGTCTGTAACATCAATAATGCTTATTCCATATTGATATTATTTTCTGTCACCGCCAACATTATCTATTTAGTTTTAAAAATTTGATTTAGCAATTATACTTCTAAAACTGCATACATGCGGATGAAAAACTCAAAGTTCATGGAAAGGATGACCATTAATTGAAAAATTGTTTATGATACACATGGAATAAAACGAACAACTTTTAGTAAAAGTTTAATTCCATTACTGATCATTAAGTAAAACAGAATCGCATTGCAAAGAAAAATCAGATCAGATATTGTAAATCTTAGAGCTACCATGATTAAAGCAATGTTTGGAGGTCATGGGTAGTATACATTCTTTGATTATTAACAGGGATGAATGTTGCTGCAGGGAGATGGATCATTATTAAGTCATCTGTCTGATGTAGCACCAACAGCATCATCTAATGATTTCATTCCTGGATCATCTTTAATATGTAGAATTAGAGATGTCTGAGAAAAGGTGGCTATTATTATAATAGCAGTTTCCGTCTCAATTGCCTGTGTTAAGTAAAATAATGTTTCATTGAAAAGAGTGTATGTTTCTTAGTAATTGTCCACAATCCCTTGTCTCATGATTCAATAAATCATCTCACACCTGTCAGCATGTATAGTCTAAGATTTATTGCATGGTCCATTGTGCAGCAGATAGCTCCTTGGCTGCAGAACAATTTTCTGAAACTAATTTAATCAGTGTTTTTATAGTACATTGAACTGGGGCTTGATGTCTCAAATATGTAGTGATGTATTCAAAACCATGTGACTTAGTTCTATCCAATTTTGCAGTGGAATTAACATTTAGCTTCATGTGACTTCAGTTACAGACATGAAATCTTCAGTTGCATTGCTATTTGTAAACTATTTTATCAAGCAAACCTCTGTTTAAATAGTTATCCTTCTGCTAGTCACTGAGATGCCGTGTGAGAACAGGAAAATAAACCTAGATTGATGGAAAGACACAACTGAAGGCCCCAGATGAACAATAGCCAGAGTTACTAGCCAATTAAAGAATCCAGTTTCACTAAAGTTGAATGTTCATTTTGTACTGTGCTTCCAATTATAGCTGGCTGGATTGGAGAAACTCTAAACCTCTTATAGTACTGAGGATTTCACATGCCAGTTCAAAACATGATTTGATCTGTTAAGAATGGATAAAAGTTTGAGTTTTGAAGCAGTATTAACTTACTCAGAAATTTACTTTGATGACTCTGTGCCATACAGTTTGACTGCTCAAAAAATAAAAAGAATTTCATAGAAGATGTTTAGAATAGTAACCTTAGGAAGAAAGAAAAGACTGGCCCAGGAGTCACCACTCCTATAATCTCAGAACTTAAGAAACAAGAGAGAGGATTATAAGCTTGAAGCCAGCCAGCATGGACAACATGGAGAGTTGCTGTCTTTTTTTTTTTTTTTAAAGATTTATTTATTTGTATGCACATTGATGTTTCGCCTGCATGTCTGTCTATGTGACAGTGCCAGATCCCCTAGAACTGGAGCTACAGACAGTTGTTAACTATCATGTAGGTGTTAGAAATTGAACCCAGATACTCTGGAAGAGCAATCAGTGTTCTCAACCACAGAACTAGAAAGAGGCTGTTTTAATTAAAGAACCCAACAGGCTTTAGGCAGTGGCTGGACACAGGCATAGGGAGAGGTAACATTGTAAAATCATACTGGGATTTATAATTGGAGAATGATAATGTCTTTTGTAAAGCTAGAAGATGGTAAGATATTCCAAAGGGAAAGAGAATGCGGGTTTGAAAGCCAAATTTAAAATAACTAGGCAGCACCAGGCCTAACAGTTAGTTTAAAGCTTGGAGGGAGAGATCAGCGTTTAGGTCTATGTTGAGATCTGAGATCAGCATGTAAGTAGAAAGAGAACAGTTGACACTGTATAAAAGAATGTATTAGGGAAGACAAGTGAGTATATGACCTCACCATTTTATCATAATTGAAAGTGGGAGAACATGTTCTAGCAGAAAGCATATTTATGAAAATGGTATACTGCCTAAATATACCTGTAATTTTAGAAATCAAGTACCTGAAAATTTGGCCGGTCATTGTAAGTGGCCACTTATTAAAATAAAACATATCGGAGAAAGATAATGATTTAAGGAAGGCCACAGGTCCTCTATATTATGGCCATGGGGCAAGTGGCTAGATCTGATTTGTTAGGTATCTCAGGATCCTCTAGCCTAAGATTATGATAAAAGTGGTAGTATATCATATAAAGGACCTGTGGCCTTCCAGAAATTAATTACCTTTCTCCAATGAGCAATGAGAAAAGCAAGGTGTACAGATGCAGCAGTAAAATTCCTTAACTACCTCTTAGCTTCTCTACTCTTTCATCTCCTTAGGAAAGATAAGAAAAAGTTGACTCCATTCAAGCAGAAGGATGTTGGGATATTGTGGATAAGTGGTTCTCTTAGTTGGATAACTATCAGGATTCTAAAGTTGTAGCCAGAAGGTCTGGAGTAGGGTCCAGCAATCTCTTTCTCACCAGGGCCCAGGACCGCTGCTATTGGCCAGTGGAACCCCTAAGACCTCCAGGATTTCTTTCTGGAGCCAGTAGTGATTTGTAACTGTTATAATTGGCAAGTCTCTTCCAGTTCTCTGTATATTAGATAGTTTCTTCCAACTGGCTTAATGGCCAATGGTACTTTTTAAAAAGCAACATTTATTCCTTGACTTTGCCTCATTAGCAAAACATTATGTAGGTAAGTGAAAATGTATTCCAGGGAAATGAGAGATTGTTCCTTTTTGAAGTACAATGACCCTTACATTGTCTTCGGTTATGTATACAAAATGAACTCCATTGGGAAAAGAGCTGAGTAATTTTTTTGTGAAGTACTGAAAGTTAAATAATTAACTCCCAAGATTTTTTCCCCTCAGGAAAGTAGTCATTAATCAAAGAAATAGTACTATGTTATCACTTCAGTTTCAATCACTGAAAATATTTGCATTTTAGGTTTTAGGCTACCAGACTTTTATGTTCAGGGTAGTCATATTACCAGAGTTATTCATTGAAAAAATAATGAAAAGAGTAGTGGACCACTTCTTTTGCTACTAGAGGCTGAAATGTGTCTCCTAAATCTTCAGATGAGTGTATTAATAATATTGTTGAATTATAAATATATATAGTATAATTTTGTTGCATTTCTCATTAATCACTGCTGAAGACAACATACCAAATTTAGGATAGAAATGTTTCTATAAAATATGAAAAGGAGTTGAATTTAAGTATTAGGTATACTGAAATGATTCAACAAATCATTCCCTAAATTTCTTAGCAGCAACAATTTATGTTTCTCTATTAGCCACTGTTTTAGAAAATGTCCTAAGATTTTCTATGATAAATTCACATTTCTGTATGCAACTATCTGTAATTTTATTCATATACTTGTTACCAACATGAAAAACCATTATTTTAGTTTGAATAACTAATAAAGCATAAAATTATTAAATTGCACTAATCATTAGTTTTTGTTCTTTATATAACTAACCTTATGACTTCCTTGTAAGCAGTGGTTTTCAACATTGGCTGCACTTATTATATCAGGAGGAGCTTCTGAACCTTTCCCCTGACCAGTTTGTTCTGATTCTGTTTGAGAAGAAGGTGTAAACCAACTGTCATGTTTTCTGAGTTCACAGAAAAGTGTATCTAAGTTCAAGAAGAAACTGTTCACCTAAAACATGGCCAGCATCATGCTTCAGTCTAATGCACCCACACTGCTTTCACTTCAACCCAGGGAAATTATGTTATGGGGATACATGCAGCGTTAGTACCACTAAAGACTGAAGGAATGGGCTGAGTAAAGGTGGGAACTAAAGAACAAAGGAAACAATTATTAAAATAATTTGAGATTCACACTTTCTGAACCCCAGGCAAGTGTCTTACTTGGAAGGTTATTGAGAGATGGAAAACAATAGGATACTTTCATATTCTTTGATTTCTTTAAATGTCTCTATAGGAGAATTCTCTTATACAACATTGATTTTTATAAATTCCCAATAGACTAGACCCACATTGAATACATTGAGATTTTAATTTATTTTTTTAAGGCAAAGTCTGTTACCCTTTTTGACTTTAAACATTTCTTGTATCACCAATGAGGGTGTGTGAAAATTGTGACTAGTATGAACCCTTCCTGGGAATGCTACAAATTCAAGAGCAAAGATGATCACATACTGAATTTCAATAGTCATTTTCAGCATCTGAGCCAAAAATGGCAATTCTTGTAAAACCTAAAACCTGGAAAGGTAAACATTACTATGTAAACAAAATAAGTTCTAGTTACCTATGCAAGATTATAAGATCAAAGTTTATTTTGGCTATTTCATCTTGAAATTATTCACAATATTCATTTGAACCAGCATAACATACTGGATATGATGTTCTGTCTTAAAGAATATATTTTGTTTTCCTAGAGTATCTGAATAACAAAAATGTGTATTTGCATCTTTCTAAGGCTATGAGACTACTTTAAGATTCAGAACTGATAAACGTTTTGTGGTATCAATTAAAATGCTGTTTAAGGTGGGAAGGCTAGAAATGTGTTTATTAATGAGTATCTGACAATGGCATCATCTACTTAAAATGGAAGAAAGGAGATAAGACCATTAGTCAATCCCTGATGATGGAGGAAGTAAAGCTTGAAATAACATATACAAACAACATGTAAGACATCCATCAATATCAGGGGTTTTCATTGACATTAATTATACAGTTCTCTAAGTCCCCTCCCACTTAAAGGTCTATTTTATGACTGAGGGAGAAAAAGGTTGAGAAAAACAGCATCAACAGAGACAGTAATTAAGTGATGGCAAATTTTTACACCCTCTCATCTTACTTAGTCATAAACAAACAAACAAACAAACAAAAACTGACTAAGCTATGTTCATGTTCTTGGTTTATTAACTTGATTGAATTTGAAAGCAAAGATTCTTTCTCTTCCTTGATCTAAATCTTTCTTTGCCCTGAGCAAAATACAAAAAGAAAACAATTTCTCCAATCATTTATTACATTTTACCAGTGATTACTTACTTTTGTCTAAAATGAGATAAATATTAGTATGTTAGCTACTAAAAAAGAGAAAAAAAGATTCTTCTCTTTTAGAATTTCATGTATTCATGGAGTAGAATTTGAGGCACACTCCTATATTCCTGCAATTAGGGCTGAAAATGATATTTGAATTTTATATTGAATCTTTTAAGTAGTTTGGAACAGCAGACAATATTCTGTATAAAATAATTTAAAAAATACTTGAATTGCTTGTACAAAACAAAAGAAAAAAGATAACAATATCCAGCAAATATACAAATAGCAAGTATATTTTTCTTCATAGTCTCTGCTACTGTTTAACAAAGTTAACAATAGATAGAACATGTAAGAATTGGGGCATGTATGTTCTGTTAAGTTTCCATAGAAGCAACAATATAAATTTCTTATACTTTTCACATGCCCTAAATTTCACTCTTATTTTTAATTTAAAAAACCTAATTCTAGTAGGGAACCAAACTGAATGAATGAATGAATGAATGAATAATAAACAGGGGGCAACTATGTCTAGGGCCTGGAGAGATGGCTCAGAGTTGAAGAACACTTTTTTTTTGTTCCTACAAAAGACATAGGCTTGTTTCCCAGCACCCACATGAAGGCTCACAACCATGGTGCCTCCAGTTTTCGAGTGTCTGATGTCCTCTTCTGTTATGTTTGGACACTGCATAAGATGGTTGGTGCACAGATGTACATGCCCCAAAATACCTATCACAAAAAATAACACAAAATATTTTCTTTAAATTGAAAGTAAACTACTTCAAGAGACATTGTGTGTGATGATACATGTCTGTAATCTCAATATGCAACAGGAGTTTGAGTCCAGGTTGTCTCAAAATATAAAGGGTGAAAATACCAAAATGTAATATCATTTCATATCTGGCAAGCCATAGAAAATCAGGCAGGAGATAAGCTCTGGCATGTGGCTATAGATCATCAGCCTCTGTGTTTGTTTGTTTGTTTTTTACTATGTCTATTTTTAAAAAAATTAATTTTCTTATTAGATACTTTATTTACATTTCAGATGTTATCCCCTTTACCCATTCCCCCCAGAAACCCCCTATCTCATCCCCCTCTTCCTGCTTCTGTGAGGATATGCCCCCACCCACCCACCTCCTTGCCCTCAAATTCTCCCACACTGGGGTATTTAGCCTTCACAAGGTCTGTTTTAAGATATTATAAGTATATAATCATGGTGTGAAAGCTTTTCACTTCAACAAATGTAAATGAATTGGTGTGTGTGTGTGTGTGTGTGTGTGTGTGTGTGTGTAGGAAAAATAGACAGATCGAGAAGACAGACCAACAGACAGACAAATAAAACAGACAGGCAAACACAGATAGATGAGACAGACAGATGGTCAGACAGACAGACAGAGACAGGAAGACAGACTATAAGGACAGACAAGACAGACAGATGAAACAAAGACGGACAGATGGATGGATGGACAGACAGATGACAGAGGAGACATACAGGTAGACAGACAGATGAAACAGATAGACAGATGAAACAGACAGACTGACAGATGGACAGACAGATGGATAGACAAACAGAGGAGACAGATGAAACAGACAGATGGACAGAGAAGTCAGATGATCAGTCAGACAGATGAGACTGACAAATGGACAAAGGAGACAGATAGATCATCAGTTAGACAGATGAAGCAGACAGGTGGGTAGACCAATGAGGCAGACAGACAGACAGATGAGACAGATGAATGGATAGATGAACAGAGAGACACATGAAATAGACAGGAAGTCAGACAGATGAAACAGACAGATAGGCAGACAAACAGATGGATAAACAGACAGATGAACGAATGGACAGACAGGCAGGTATACATACATACATACATACATACATACATACATACATACATGCATATATGCAGGCAGGGAGACAGACAGACATATGGACAGAGGAGACAGACATATGATCAGTCAGATGATTCAGAGACAGAGACATACAGGTAGACAGACAGGCAGACAGAGAGATAAAACAGATGAACAGAGGAGACAATCAGACTGACAGACAGATGAAACAGACAGACAGGTAGGCATGCAGATGGACCTACAGTCATACAGACAGATAAAACATACAGACAGACAGAGGAGACAGACAGACAGACAGACAGACAGACAGACAGACAGACAGATGAAACAGACTGATGAAACAGATGTTCAGACAGACAGATGGACAGATGAAACAGATAGACAGATAAGACAGTCAGAAAGACAGTATTTTCTGAACCATACGATTCTTAACTGACAAAGTAAGTTTTCTCTCATGAAAGGTTATTACAGCCTCTAGTGCAGTGCTGAGGCAAAGATAGCACCAGGAAAACTACAAAATTACAGTATTCATGCCAGAAAGACCTATGTTGTGTAATCTTATAAAATGCTTCTTAATGTGTTCTGCTGACAATATAGTCATATTCTTGTTAACATTTCTCTCCAGGCACAAAGCTTTCAATTTCAGCCATTATTTTAAGTTAGAGATACTCAAAGTTTCTTTGTTAAAATAGTTCCAATCAGTAGTGATTCTAAGAATGGACAAGTGTCGGGCTGGGGATTTGACTTGATGGTAGAACACTTGCCTGGTATGTGCAAGGTACAGTTTTCCATTTCTGGAACTGGGGCAAAAGACCTAAGTGCATTTATTAGTCAGTTTCTCACCTCTTATAGAGGCAGAAATGGAACTGGGATAAGGAATAAATAAAAAAAGGCCACTTACATCTTTAATACCTGGAAATAACTCAGCATTGAATCTACTAAAATTATAACTAAATGAATATAGATGTACAATATTTGTTTACCTCAATTAAAATTTGAAAGTACATCTAAGACCATAAACAGTATTAAAGATTGTTCTCTCTATATTATTGACTACCAGGTTAGAAAAATAAACATTGAGCTCCTGATGATGGAATTTATAAATATATAAAACTGATTTTGTGGTATTAATATAGAAATTTCAAATAAAACCCGACAAGGTAAATACAGGATCATATATCAAAATTACTTAAATTGTAGTCCATGGAACACTAGACTTGAATTTGTATGCAGATTGTGTTTTATTACGTTTTGAAGTTCCCTGGGCAGCCTGCCTTGCCAGGGCATTTGGAAATAGTAACCATCATAACCAATAAAAAAAGCATTAAAAATTAAACCAACACCAATCACATGTATTTGCAGTCTTTAGGGAGTCATGCCTGAAGATACCCTCAGAGTCTTGCAATGTAATTAAAACATCTTAAGAGTTCAGTTACATATAAAGAATTTATGCTTTTATGCAGGTGGCATGTGTTAATACAAGTGTGTTTTCATATTAAGGATTGTGATTAACGTTCCTTAGAAGAAAATATACGGGTTGTGGCACTCGGTGTGTCTTTATCCTGATGGCGTTTTAGTGGTGTGGTATTAGGTGTCAGGCCTATGAACACAGTTCCTGAATGTCGCTCTGAATGTTGTAGAATGAAACAAGCCAGATCTGTGTTTGCCTTGAAAGGTATCCAGACCTAATATTATACTTTAAAAAGATTCTGAAGTATTGACTTCAGAATAAGAGCAAACATTCTTTAAGGCCTGGGAAAACCCAAAAGGAATTGCTGAAATCTCCTATTTCAGCCCTACATTTTAATAGTAGAGTTCAATGACAAGTCATTAATTCCCAGCAATTCGACTCTTAGGTATAGGTCTCCAAAGGCTGAAATTAGGAGCATTTGTCTGCTTACCTTGTTATTTGATTGGGTAGAAGAACAAAGATCATCTGTTAAGTTGGATTTACTATTCTCTGTTGATGTCCACATCGATGCCTCAAGGCTTAAGCCCAAATTGGTGTAGAACTCAGCTGTCTCAACATAGATTGTTATATTATCAACTCAAATAAACCTCACTAAGAACGTGCCATGTAATTGTAGGTTAACCACAATAATATGAAAATGAATTACAAATACATACATTAAAAAATAAGATAATAGAAAAAAATAAATCACCTTTATACATAAAGAACGTATGCTGCACATCTTTTACAATTTTATCTTTCAGGATCTGGCCTGCATTAATTTTTTGGTTACTATAAGAGTTAAACTAACCACGTGCATCATTATACTTATAGGCACAATCCTGAACTGTTTGTATTCCTCTGTGGTAGTAGTGGTTGGAGGTAGTATTGGAATGCATGAAGTAGTAGTACACTCACTAAAACTTTATGATGTTGGTCATTTTGTTTGAATTATAATGAAATACACCAAGCAATTAACATGTTACAAAAAGAAAAGCTTTACCGGTTTTCATATAACAATAACTTTCTATGTAGCCTGCTCTGGCATGAACTTAAAATCTTTCTGCCTCTCTTTGCTCCCTGACTGTGAGTGAAAGAAAGGTTTGTTTAGTTCATAGTTCTCTGGAGTCAAGGTCATGGTACCTATGTTGACTGAGTTCTACTGAAGGCCTTATTAGCAATGACAGAAGGCAATGGTGGGATTGTTTGTTGGAGTAAGAAATCACATCTTAAGCCAGGAGATGGAGTGAACTGAGGGGACTTCAGATTCAGCCTTTTATATAACAGGCCTCTTGAGAGAACCACAAATGAATCTCATGAAAACAACCTTCTAAGGTATGTTACCCAGTGATCTCTCTCAAGGTGATAACCATAAAGGTTCTTTCTACAACTTTCCAGGAGCACCATCCTCAAGGCCACATCTTTAATTGCAAATGGATCCTTATGAAACAGTCAAACCATATCTAAACTATAGCACTTAACCTTCTCAACAATGACTGTTGAGAGGTTCTTTCCTTTCATAGGATTAACAGTACTGTGAAAAAACACACTGAGAAACAGGTTACAAATTAGCCATAGGAGCAACTTGCTTTGATTTAAGATAGAATTTGAAGAAGATGAGTCAATGATTTACTACATTAGATTTCAAGATTTCAGAAAGGATGTCCAGTGGATATTTAATTATTTTTATTCTGACTATTCCCCTGTGATTATTTGAAGGTGTCTGGTGGGGAAGAAATAAGCAGATATCAATATATGGTAGGTACTTGATGCATACTATGGTTTTGTTTTGTTCTCTTTTTAAAAGTAATTATTTACACATACACATTACATATATATATATATATATATATATATATATATATATATGCACTCTACACATGGGGAAGAGCATGTGTCTATGCTCAGCCTGAAAATCAAGCTGGGACCCACACAACACTGTCATAAAATGACAGAAGCATAGGGAGAGAGTTGGGGGAGCAGGAGAAATAGACATTTAGCTAAGACTACAAAAATCTATTTAGATTAGAAAGTTAAGGAGGCTTCGTGTAATAATTTGGCACCAACTGGTGATATTAACATTCACTGATAATTAGTTCCCTCACTGCGTGTGCGTGGCTAAAATAAAAATAGTGATATTAATACAATATCATGAGACTATTGAAAAAATGAGACTTAGTATTTCTTAGAATTATACTGTTGGGATAGGACATGGTCTAACAGCTACATGATAGTAAACCAAAAATCTACTGGATAGTTTGCAAAATGGAGGAAAATGTGTTTTAGTTTGACGATGGTGGGTTACAAAATTAATATTTTATAATACTCATAAAAGTCTAAAGTTAAGCCCAAGTTCTTTATTCTGTGTACTCAGGACTCCTAGAACACTTTGTGCCAGGCTTTCTCTTGTGGTGTCACATCCATTTCTTCCTGGTTTTACCTTAGGTTGATGAAGAAAGTGAGGCATAGAGAGAGAAAGGACTTCTTGGAAGTCTTAGAGCTAGGATCTGAATCGACTTGCCAGGGTTTGTGAGCTTCATCATTATGATTTTAGAAGTAAAATGTCTACAGGTCACACTGATGTTGAATTTTCCTCAGATTGTTTTGAGTTCTGTCAAGTTAACCTAGCCAGCCATAAGCGAAAAGTACTTATTTCTATCTTGTCTATGAAGAATTTTTCCTGAGGACTATGTACCTGTGTCTGCATTCTTCCATAAAAGGGTGGTGACAACGATTAGCATTTGAAATAACGTGTGTGTGTGTGTGTGTGTGTGTGTGTGTGTGTGTGTGTGTGTGTG
>JANHMN010000005.1:102571849-102607608 GCA_030674055.1 Rhabdomys pumilio
GTGTGTGTGTGTGTGTGTGTGTGTGTGTGTGTGTGTGTGTGTGTGTGATTCGTTTGAAAACAATCAGGTTGTAACTATGAGTGGGATGATAATATCAAGGTCCAGAGATGGAATGAGGGAAATGGTGAGGGGAGACGAAAGCTTGACTACTCCCAGGAAGTGGAAATGAAGGACAGTGGGGATATAAGGAACACTCACGGGAGTGTAAACTTCTTATGAAAAAAAATCAAGCTTCACACCACTGAAAGCAAAGATTCCTCATGGACACACTTGGCTCACAAGACACCTCACACCTTCTCTGGAATTGAAGCCAGACATGGAAGTCACATGGAAGGAAACAAGGCACCAAGCCAAAACAGGATTTCTGCCTCACTCTAACATAGGTGACTTGTGAGAGTACCCTCTCTGGGAAAAGAACAACTCCTAAACTTGGAGTATGCACCTCCCCTGGTTAGGCTACATTAATACTCAAATCACAACACAGAGAACCAAAGTTCATAGCAGATGAACTGTCAGACAAAAATTGCAAGACACAAGCTAAACTCATATTCTTGGGAAATCCTAAGCAAACACCAGGAAATGTGGACCTTTTCTTTCCCAAAAGAGCTTAAGAATAAGTATGTTTAGCTTTCTCAGAATTATGAGGGGAGTTGCATTCTTGGAAGAGGAACAGAAAATACTTTAACAAGAAATGGTTATGTGATGAAGAACCTACTGGAAACAAAAATGTGCTCAGTATAAAAATTACTATGCAAGCTTTGTATGGTGGTTCACACTTGTAGTCCAAGAATACGAGATGCTTAGTCAGGGGGAGGGAGAATGACAGCCTGGGCTCCAAAGCAAGTCTGTGTTTCAAACAAACAAATAAATAAAAATCCTCAAACTTAAGCAAGAAGATAAATGCTGGATTAATTAATTGAATTCATTAAAAACATATTGCTACTTCTGGCACACTCACATTAAACGTAAGTTGCAAATAATTCTCTCTCTTAATACATGTTTCTAAGTGAAAAGTTTAGGTAAACAGGCTACATTTTTTCATAAATTCTTAAGGTTAAATGGTTTTTGCTGTTTCTTGTTTTTCTTTGGTTTGATAAAGTTCAGTGCCTTGCTAGGCAAGTGCTTTACCACTGAGCCATAGCCACAATCCCTAAGCCTGCTATGCTAGATGGCATTACAAATCCGAAGTCTTTTATATCTTGTTCATGGAATTTCCCATTTTTTTGCTGTGTTTCATTCCTTTCATTCCTCTTTGATCTTGTTATATCATCCCTGCTTATGGAGGATTCTTCTCCATGATTGGATCCACCTGTGTCTCATCTTCTAAGAACTTGACACTGTTATGAAACAAAAATTTCATCTTTGTACTTCTATCCTCAACTGGAAGATTTCATCATCTTGGATACCTCTAGGTAGCCATCACCTCTCCCCTATCCTTCATTTCTAGTCCTCCTGTCTCCTAGTTATATGACCTGTGAATGGGAAATGGGAAATGGGAGTTTTTATTTTTAATGTCCATATTTACTAAACTCTTAATATATATTTGTGAATATTTGTGAATAGAATGTGTAGTAAGTGAATGGGAAGTTTAAATGGAGAACCCATGGAACAAGGAGGAATGGAGAAATTTTAATGACTCTGACTCAGAGCACATGGTCAAAAATATGATTAAATATTTATTCCAAGAAATGTTACATTTGATGCTCTTAAGGAATGGTCCTATATTAAGATGCATAATTATGTGATATGATGTTCAAGAATATTTTCACAGATTGAGAGAAAAATAGAAACAAAGGATAACATATTATGACTGGAACATATGAGATATATATCATGTTTGACAAGAACTTAAGAATTTTATGTCGCAATATTTTTAACCATATATGCTCAATTCAAACCTGCTTCGAAAATATTAACTTCATCCTAATTATAAATCGATAAATCTCAAAACACTGAAATTAAGCTATATATTATTGTCATTTCTGACTCAGGCAGAGGTATAACTACTTTCTCCAGAGTTCTCTATCTATCAAGAACTTCTGACTAAATATCTAATTAAATATAATTGAGGTAACACAGTAAGCATGAATAGAAACATAAAATGTTGATATTTCTAGAAGAATTTTTGAAAATCTAGTTTAAATTGAAAAAAATCAATAGCAATAATACCTCTGAAAAATCTATCATTTTTCTAAGGATTAATAATTTTGTACGTACTAAAGTTGAAAAGTATGCAGAATAACGATTCTCTCTTTTTTTTTTAAACAGCAAAACTTGGAGAGTAACCTCACCAATCTTATTAAGAGAAACACGGAACTGGAGACCCTTTTGGCTAAGCTCATCCAAACTTGTCAACATGTTGAAGTGAGTATTCAGTACCTACATCCATTATATATCTCAGATGAAAAGAGCTAGCTTGAACTTTTTCTGTCCACTCAATTCTATATTTTAAAGGAGAAAAATCTTTCTTGGGGCTAGAGAGATTGCTTAACTCTTAAGAACACCTTCCAAGTCTAGTATCTTATAATCTCTTGCAATTCCAGCTCCAGAGATCTGACACCCTCTTCTGGCCTCCATAGGTACCCTCACAATGCATACCCACACACCCGCACATATACACACATACACACAAACTCAAATAATAACACAAAACTAAATATTTTAAAAAATCTTTCTTATTTAATATTAAATGTGTGACAGAAGCCAAACATATACAATAGATGAAACTGGAAAAAAACGAGAAGTTTAGAAACTTCAATATCCAGGGGTGCTGTATCCCTATCCTCTGAATTGAATATTATGTGCCATTTCTAATACTGTAGATTTTAATCACCCTCACAACGGCCCCCCCAAAACACAATTATGAAGGTGTTTTGCATGTTTGCTAGGGCTGCTATAAAAGCAGGCAAAAGTTGAGGACCACATCAGTTGTGAATATTTATTTTGCTTTCTGTACTAGACTCATGTCTCTTTTCTCCAAATCAACATATTTTATCAGTCATCTTTCAATGAGTTTTTTTAAAAAAAGCAGTATTTAGCATATTGGTTCCATCTTTTCCAATTAGAATGTAAAGTATTTGAAAATAGGATCAAATGTAATTCATCATTGAGTTTCAGGCTGGTACATTTATTTTGAAACAGAAGTAGAAGACTTACCTTTATGTATGTTATTTATTATGTATCTATTGGTTGACAGATCCATTTAGAGTAAGAAAAGAAACTCAGGAAAATTGTTCTGGACAGATATGCATGATGCATATCTACTCAGCTAATTATAGCTTTGAATGCTTACAAGTACAACCATCCTTAATAATCATGTTTAAAGAAACAATATGTTTACTTTTTTCAGACTCATCAAAGTGCATTTATATATTTGTACATAAACATATACATACTTATATGTGTGTATAGCAATAATAATCAAAGAAAAAGAGGTTATTAGCTTGAGAGCTGGGGACCATGAAGTGATTGGAGGGAGGATACCTGAGAGGGGCTAGAGAAAAAAAGGGTAGAGGAAAGTGATGTAATTCTCTTTCAATTAAAATATATATTCAGAACATATGAACGAAAACCTAGCATAATGAAATGTGTTAGTTATCATGTCCACTACACAGTCAGAAATACTAGACTTCAGTGACACAGAAAAATTAAAAATGTGGGAAACCAACCAGAGAAAATTACTCTTGAGACAATTTAGAACCTGAAATTATGAGAGATATTATTAAACCTGAATATGTGAAAATTGATCAACTTTACAACTTTCCCACTATTCAGCAGCATTCAGTACATTTTTAATATTGTATATTTACTCAACACTACATCCAAAAAATTCCCCTCATTCTAAACACATTTGGTTTTGTTTAAAAAAAATTATGCTAAGTGAAATAAGCCAAACATGAAAGAATAAAGTTTATATGACTTTAACTTTATTTGAAGTACTTGAAATAGGAAAATTCAGGGCTTAGCATAGAGATTACCAGGGATTGGAATACAGAAAAACAGAGATATATTAATGTGTTTATTTTTGAAGTATACAAATATATGAACTAACTACTTTCAAAATAATGGTGTTTTGTAGTCAATTTTTATGTTCTCTAATCAGTAATTATAACACATGGTCTTATGTGCCCAGAGCTATGAAAGTAGATTCAGAATATAGTAAAAAATGAATAATAAAAATCATAACATTTTGGTTCTCTACAGTTTCAGATAGTAGCACAATTAAATAACAGCAGAGCAGCCAATCAGACACTGATCTCATAGAATGTAGCTTTTTAAAATTAGTTAATTACTTAATTGATTAATTTTGCATTACCTCTCTCCTACTTCCTTGTCTTTCCCACCCACTTCCCTTCCCCCTTCAACTAATAAGACTAGGCATATTTACTTGTATTGAGGCTAGATGAGACTGCCCAATTAGGAGAAAGGGTCCCAAAGGCAGGCAACAGAGTCAGAGACAGACCCTGTGCCTGCTGTTAGGAGACCAAGCTACACAACTGTTACACATGTGCAGAAGGCCTAGTTCAGCCTTATTCATGTTCTGTGATTAGAAGTTCAGTCTTTGTGAAACCTATAGAGCCAGGTTATTTGATTCTGTAGTTCATCTTGTGTTGTCCTTGATTCCCCACCCTGCTGGCTTTTACAATCCTTCCTCCCCCTCTTCCACAGAATTCTCTGAACTCTGCCTAATGTTTGGCTGTGGGTCTCTGTTTCCATCAGTTGCTGGGCGAAGCCTCTCTGATAACAGTTATGCTAGATTCCTGTCTGCAAATATAGCAGAATATCATTAAGAGTGTTAGGTGTGGAGTCCCTCTCATGGCTAAGGTCTCAAGCTGGACCCTTCTCATTGCTTGGCAGTTCCCTCAGTTTCTGCTCTACAATTTCCCCTGCACATTTTGTAGGCAGGGAAAATTGTATGTAAAAGCTTTTGTGACTGGATCAGTGTTCCAATCTCTCTATTGGCTGGTTACAGGATATGTCCCATTCTGGCTCCATATTCTGAATTGTTAGGAATCTTAGCTAGGATCACCTTCAATTAGCCTTTGTTTTCATTCCTACTGGTACATAAAATGTAACTTAGACTTTTTTTTATATCCTAAATTAGTGAATGTGTTACAGGGAAGAGAATGAACTTTAAAAATCTTTTTAATGTGATATGACATGATATGATATAACAGAAATTCCATTGGACAAGGAAAACAGAAGAAAAAGATTCCAAGAGATAGCACAAGAATCAGATGCTAACTGGATCTCACACTCAGGAATCCCATAAAAACATTAAACTGGACTGGACTCCATACTATATATACACAGAGGACCTGATGCAGGACCTGTACATACTGCTTCAGTCTCTGTGATTTCATATAAGCTTTGACCAAACTGATTTAGATTAGTGGTTCTCATCCCGTGGGTCAGGACCTCTTCAGGGGTCACATATCAAAACTCTTGCATATTGTATATTTATATTACAGTTCATAAGCTTAGAAAATAACAGTTATGAAATAACAATGGAATAATTTTTAAGGTTGAGGGCTCACCACAACATGAGGAACTGTATTAAAGGGTTGCCGAGTTATGAAGGTTCAGAACCACTGGTTTACAGGACCTCCTTTACTTCGTGTTCTCCATGCCTTCTTGCTGGAAATACTTTTTCTGCCTCCTCTTCTGTGGAGGCACCCTGAGCCCTAATAAGATGGATTTGATAGAAACATTCCATTTAGAGTTGAGTATTTGTTCTAAGGATTCTCCCTTTCTATATAATGTCTCATCTGCTACAGGAAGAAACTTCTCTGACAATGGCTGAGCAAGGCACTGAGTTATAAGTATAGCAAAATTGTTTTATTGCTACATTTTTTTTAGAACAGTAGTATTTGGTTTTGCCCTAGGTCTCTGCACTATGTAGTCTCTAGTTCTTGGTCCCGCAAGTATTGTTGTATATGGGTTCCGTCTCATAGAGCAGGCCTTAAGTCAAGTCAGATATTGATTGGCTACTCTCACAAGCTTTGTGCCACCATTGCCCTACCATACCTTGTAATCAGGACACCATCATAGATCAAAGGATTTGTGGTTGGGCTGGTTTACATTTTTCTTTTGGAAGTATACAGAGTGTCTATTTGTATCAAAGATGCTAGAACATAGCAGTGAAGGCTCTCTTTAGGCACCAGCTAACCATCTTCATATTTAATGAGTTGTGTAGGTTTTGTCTTCAGCAATGGAGCCTTGTCCATTTGTGGAAAGCACCCTGGGCTGTTTAGAGAGACCTGTGGGACTGTCTTGGCTAAGAACTCATTTGGATATAACCCAATTGTGGTACTTGAAGCTTCATTTGTTAAGCAGAGATGGCCAGTTGAGATTCTGTCTCTCCAATTTTTTGGCAAATTCATGTAGATTGCCTTTATATATGTATGTATTCTAGAAAGCTTCTACTGTTTTAACTACATTCCCATATTGTCCTTTATATATTCCTAATTTTAGCTGTTTCTCCCCATTTTTTCTCACTTGAAAGTTAAGTAAGGAAGAAAGAAGTGAGGACCAAAGAAATGGCCAGGCATTATTAAAGTGTTTGACTTACAAGCATAAGGACCTAAGTTTATTTCCTAGAAACTGGGTTTATAAAACAAATCACCAGTCAGGATGGTGTATGCTTGTAATCTCTGAGCCAAGGAGGTAGAGTGCACACAGATGAACACACACAAAGGGAAATGGTGTACAAGTTGCCTGAAAGCTTACAGGGTTTAATCAGTAGTCAGGACTTGAACGTGTCTTATAGATTTAGAAGTACTGTCTTAAAAAAAATTCCTGGATTTGGGAATGTCAGCTTATTTTATGACATTTATTTTATGTCATTCAGTGGTGTTTATGATGGTATATTCCCCAGCACAAAAAAGCTAAGCTTTCAGATACACTCAACTTAAAAGCTTCTCTAGTATGTAAATATTGGAGATTTAGTATAAGGCTTAAAATATTTTGTGTTCATAAAGGTTGTGATTTTACTTATAAGCCCCCTCTTCATGATAGGAAATTTAAAACTGGTTACTGAGAAACAAGTCTATTGGCATATTTTTCAAGCTTGAAATTGTTATGTGTTTCTGCAGTAGTGTTTAGGGCTAATACTAATAAGAATGATGTTTTTCTTTTCTTAAATCATTCATTTTTAACTGTTCATCATTTAAGTGCTGATGAGTATGGTATAATAGAGAAAGGATAGTTAGAGAATAAAGCAAAATGGAAGTTGAAAGGATTGGCTCTTGGGTTTATGCTACAGACCCCTTCCTTTTGGTACTTAATGATACTTCTGCCTGTCTTTTATGCTGTTAGATGCAACTTACAATATGAAGGCAACAGCAAGTTGCAGAACCTTGACCTTTCTAACCTACTGAAACTGAATTTGTGTGTACCTTTTTGATTAAACAATACAGGAAATAATAGTGAAGATGCATAATGTTTTCATTATTTCAGAACAATGAGAATATGTATTATATGAATAAAAGGATGAACAAAATAGAATGAACCATGTGTCATATTTTATTTTTACATTTAAGTTATGGTACTTGATGTTTGAAATAATAAGAAAGAATTATTTCTCTTTAGCAAAAAAAAATCACCTGTGCTTTATGTTAAATCCTATAAATAGTTTATGTACTGGGTGATTATTTCATTCCATTTCAGTGTTACTTATCAAAGCATTAGTGTCTGGTTTGCATTATGGCTGGTAATAATTTCAGAACAAATGCCATGTTCCTAATGCAATTTTAGTATGACTTGGATTTACAAAATATTATTTGTTGTAGTGTGATGTAAAATTACATTCTATTGTGTTTAGTAATTTTCAGATGGGGGATAAATTCAAAAAATTTACCTCCAGACTATTTCTTATTTTGAGGGATCAGATATTATTCTAGTTGAGATACTCATTTTAAAAATTATTACTGAATTATTTGTGGCCCATTTAAGAACATGCATACATGCCATTAGACGTAATTCTTAACAAAATTTAAGAGTACCTATTTCTCTACTGCTTTGTAAATCATTTGAAGTGGAAATAAATGTTTATTGGTGACTCAATTTGTAATTCAAGAAATATATTCTAGATAAATATTAGGTAATTGTTTATGAATAGAAAATGGTAGTCGCAGTACCCAGTATTATATTTATCCTAATTATTAATCTTCTCAAAGAATATTTTTTAATAAAGGAACTCCAAGTTTTTCTGTATTAATTGACTGAGTCTATTCTATATATGATTCATTCTCTATCTCTGTTTCCATCTTCCCCTCCCCCTCTCCCTCCCTCCTTTCCTCCCTCCGTCCTTCCTTTCCCCCTCCCTCCTTCTCCCTCCCTCCCCTTCCTCTGTGTGTGTGTGTGTGTGTATGTGTGTGTGTCTGTATCTTCTGGAAAAATAGAAGGCATACATGTAGGAAAGGGGTAGGGAGCAGCTTTGGAGAGATGAGTTGGGAAGCATTTCATTTGGCACTTAAGTTTGAAATTAGTTCTTGAAGGTTCCATGACATTTCAAGAAGCACATAGATTGTGGTGGCGTTACACTTAAAATTGGAACTCCTAACTCATTTCAGGAATTGATATTTGTAGCTATTTGGAAAATAATATGTGTTAGATTTGAAACCTGGGGCAAGTGACTGAGGTACATATCTAACATATCAAAATAGACCTGGCCCCTAGGTTCTTCTGGTATCCACCAGTCCCTCCCTGTTACAGGGCCCACCTGGCTGGCATTCCCCACACTTACCCTGAACTCTCTGGCACAGGCTGCTTCTCCCTATACAAACCAACCATTTTGGTTATCTTTTCTCTTTGTAACTTTGAGCCTCCTGACTGCCAAACTTGGTTCCCCTTTCTTAACTCTTCCTTGCTGTCACCTCTCTCTGATGACACACCTCAGTGTGTTCATGTCCACTCTGGACTCTCTCAGAGGTTCTTGCCTCTGACTATGCTCTCCCACATATCTGTAATAACTTTTCTCCTCTACAACACTTAGGAGTAATCATGTCCTTGCTTTTTCTCTTTCTTTCTTTCTTTCTTTCTTTCTTTCTTTCTTTCTTTCTTTCTTTCTTTCTTTCTTTTTCTTTCTTTTTTCATTTGGTACCAAACCCCAGAATCAGTCATGTTCCTTCCCGTTGTTTTATTTTTATTTCTGTTATTTATTTTATCTTCCTGCAAAATAATCACCCATGCATACAAAAATGCCACAGTATTAAGGGACCTCCAAAACTGTAGTGGAATATGTTGGGCAGCAGCGAGCTATTCTTTTCAATCAGTGCAGTTGAAAAGAATTTCCTGCTTCACATCCTTGGTTCCTAGACTGTACTTCTTCCTTTTCCTCTTCCTGAAGTTGTCCATACATTCTGAGTCTGAGAATTCGTGAGGAAAATAACATTCCCATGCTAGTGGGAGCTAAGAAAACTCACAGCACAGAGTGACTCCTCATTGTTGTAAATTCAATCAATGAATTCTTAGGCCTTAGTAGAAAATGTTATATTCTCATAAGTTCACTCCTCCCCCTGGGGATTCACTTCGGCTTTCTTTTAAAAATGAAAACTCTTGAAGGCTACCCCCCATTGTTTTAGTAACTTATTTAACAAACGAGGGCAAGCAAATGAAATGGCCTTGTGATAGTTTAAGTGCTGATTGTTTCAAACTACAAAAGAAAGAATGTAAAGTCCAAGGCAGTTTGAGACTTGGGAAGGAGAGGCATTGAAAGAGCAACTTCAGAGAGACTCCCAACAAATATGTGTGTTAAGTTGATGGCTGGAGCTCTACAAACAATAGGTTTTAACTGTTCTGCTTTGTTTCTTCCAGGAGATTACAGTAAAAGCTCCCTCAGGTCAAGTTTGGAGTTACTGTTATCTGGAGCATAAAACAAGCTTATGAGAAATGATTAAGATTTGGGTCAGGAACTGGATGTGATCACACACTCAAACACACACACACACACACACACACTCAGCACTGGGGATTCTCAGGCAGGGGACAGATTGGTCAAGGAAAGCCTGGGTAACACAGTGAGATGGCGACTACAAATAAATGGAAAAATAATCGATTTAAATTTAGAAAAAGAACTAGCTACGGAACTTACTTTTTATAAAGTCAAATATGGAATACAGCTCTCATTATCACACTGTCCTTCCAATTTTCTTAGAAAAATCAGAAAACCTATTTTATTACTTAAGAAGATACCAAGAGGCAATATTCTTGTTTTGTTGCAAATACAACACATTATAAAAGACCACTTGGGGAACTGTTGGTGACAGTATCAATCCACACTGAGATAGTAATGGGGAACAAGTAAAAACTTGTGAACCAATTGCCACTATTGTTTCTGGAAGATAGAGTTCCATTTCACTAACCATCCCTATCCAAGGTCTAATCCAGCAGATTGTCAGTGTGCTAGCCTTAGCTCTTTTGATGAATCTTGCCTTATTTGTAATCACCTTTTAAAATTTTTAACCAATATGTGTGTGTGTGTGTGTGTGTGTGTGTGTGTGTGTGTGTGTGTGAATGTACATGATACATGATACTGTATCACTTATATGGGGGTCAGAAAACAATTCTGGCAATTGGTACGGAGAGTACCATGTGAATTCTAAGGATAGAATTTGCTCCCTTACCTGACAAGCCATCTCTCTGTCTTGTAATCCTCCTTTAGTCACTTTCCAAATTCTCTCTGGCTCATTTTTTTGTCCCTTGTTTTTTTTTTGTTTGTTTGTTTGTTTGTTGTTTGTTTTCTTTGAATGGAAAGTTTCTTCGTTTACTGGCCTCCCAGTATTGGCATGTGGAGCACAAGGCATTTTGTGAATGAATTAATCATTTTTTCACTAGAGGTCTGCTTCTGTCCTGGGCTCTATGAATTAGGAGGATTGATGGAGATGAGTTATCTTGAAGGATATAAACTATTATGGAGAATACTTTGTTTAAATGAATGGATAGGTGTGTAAAAGATTTTAAATCATTGATCAAGCCTTAAAAGCATTATTTGTAAACTTTGAAATGATACCAAACTGCAAAGAAAGTTGGGCATTTCTACTTCCGTTAATTGTGCCATTTTTGAATGTGAAAGTTTTCTCTTTTTTGTAGGGGCAATGGCAATTGCTTAATCCAGATAAAGGCCAGCATTTAAATACACACACACACACACACACACACACACACACACACACAGAGAGAGAGAGAGAGAGAGAGAGAGAGAGAGAGAGAGAGAGAGAGAGAGAGAAACACACATATACATATACACATACACATGCATGCTGTTTACATTTTGTGGACATGTGTGATCCGCATGAGCTAGATCCTGTGGTGAGCAACTTGAGTATCTAAACTTGTATTTAGAATTTTAGTCCATTGCTACTTGCAAAGAAGAATCAGATTCCCACTCCATTTGACACCCTGCCAGGTTGCTCTGAGCTATTATTTGGAGTTATTCTGAGTCTTATTAAACCCTACCAGCAAACTCCCATTCATGCATAAAGCTCTAAAAGGTTGACAATGTAATTGGATAATTGTCAGCATTCATAAACCCTATTATGGCCAATAGTATAGTCACATTGTTTTCTCCAGTTCATGTCCTAGAATTCCCAGGACACAGGTGCAAAAGAATTTCCAGACTGTATTAAACATCATCATGTCAGAAAAAAGTTTATTTCTTGAGTACGTTATATATATTACGATAGCTAGTTTCTGCCACCAGGATTACAAAAAATTAATATTTTATATTATAAAATTTATAAAAAATATATAATATAAAATATAATATTTTATATTGTAAATTTCATTTAAAAATGTATTATTTATAAAAGTATTATCTAAAACATTAAACATTTTTGGGTAATAAAAATATACATAAGAATTATATCCTTTTACTTTCTTGTGAATCATGATGAATCGAGAAGAGATACTAAGAAAAGTCTTCAGATATTCTAGAATTAGGAAATAATTTTATGACTAAATGAAGACAAGACTGAATTGATAATGCTTTTATAATATTCCGAAGTTTAATATTTGAAATGTTATAAAAAAAACAATATCCAAAGTCATCATCTCTTAATCTTTATAATTTGAGTATAATGAAGTTTTATATTATTGATTATATTATATTTATGAATGTGTTATATATTTTGAATCCTAGCAGGTGGCTCAGAGTGGAGTTTGGTGTTTGATCATTTGCTAAGTTAAACTTTCCAAATTGAGCCTAAATGAGGGCTCAGTGGCTGAGCAATTATAGGAAGGAGAAAGTGTCATTTTCTATTGTGTCCTAATGTGGTCTCTCTACACAATAAAGGAATTCTCAATGGTATCTCCCTTAAATTACTCGACATATGACATCATTCTCATAAAAGAGTAACCTAGTTGGGTAGCTAGAGTAGTACAGAATTTTTCTGGCATGGTATAAAGAACCACTGGGAATAGGGAAGCTTAAAAGATGACTCAGCTGGCAACGTGCTTGACATGTAAGGATACAGACTAGAGCTTGGATCTCCAACACACATGCAGACGAGACATGGCAGCACACATCTGTAATCCCAGTGTCAGGTAGGGCTAATGGAAGTAGTGACAAGCAGACTCTCAGAGTTTGCTGGCTAGCTAATCTAGCTGAGTCAGTAAGCGATCATGCAACCCCATAGGAAGACCAGAACCCCCAGAGCTCCCAGGGACTAAACCACCAACCAAAGAGTACACATGGAAGAACCCATGGCTCCAGCTGCATATATAGAAGAGGATTGCCTTATCTGGCATCAATGGGAAGAGAGACTCTTGGTCCTGTGGAGGCTTGATGCTCCAGTGTAGGAGGATGCTAGGGTGGTGAGGGGGGAATCGGTGGGTGGGTGTGGGAGCACCCTCATAGAAGCAGGGGGAGGGGGATGGGATAGGGAGTTTTCAGAGGGGAAACTAAGAAAGGGAGTTAACATTTGAAATGTAAACAAATAAGATAACCAATAATAATAATAATAATAATAATAATAATAATAATAAAAGAATAAGGTGGGGAGCATGGCAAAAGTTGCCTGACATTGACTTGTGGCCTTCACAGGTATGCCGATACCCATGCACATGCAAACATATAGATGCAAAGCACACAGCAATCATAGGACAATTTTGTAATATCCTTTTAATCACCCATTACAGTTAGCTACAACTCAGCTTTCACATAAGATGAGCTTAGATGGATACATTCAAGGTGAGAAATTCCATGATGGAAGTGGGTGACCATGATGAGCAGGTAGAAATTTGGCTTCCCTGTGGCTCCTGTTTAGTTCATTCACAGATATAATCACATTAAACAATAATCCTTTTTTAAAATATTTACTCTCTCATATATTACATCCCAACTGCAGTTTCTCCCTCTACCTTATCCTCCCTACTCCCTTTCTCCACCTCCCTTAAATCCACTTCTCCTCAGTATCTATCCCTTCAGAAATGTGCAGGCCCTCCAGAGACATCAGCCAAACGTGGCATGTCAAGTTGTTGTAAGACTAGGCACCTCCTCTCTTATTAGGTAAAGTTGGATAAGACAACCCAGTAGGAGGAAAAGGGTCCCAAAAGCTGGCAAAAGAGTCAGGGACAGCCCCTGTTCCTACTATTAGGAGTCCCACAAGAAGACTAAGCTACACTACTGTAACATATATGTAGAGAGCCTTGTTCAGACCCATGCAGGCTTCCTGATTGTCAGTTCAGTCGTAGTGAGTCACTATGAATTTAGGTTTCTATATTCTGTGGGTTTCCTAGAGCCTGCTGCCTTCTACAATCCTTCTGTCACTTCTGCAGAATTTACCGAGCTCTCCCTAATATTTGAATATGGGTCTCTTCATCTGCTCTCATCAGTTACTGGATAGAGCCTTTCCAGGCTTCTGTCTATGAGTATAGTATAGCAGAATATCATTATGAATCATTTCACTTACTTCTTTTATTCTAGTCTTGTTTGGGTCTATCCTAGGTCTCTGGAATGCTGGTCCTCTGGTTCCTGGCAGTGTGGCATCACTTTCTTGGCTTTTGGGTTAAGATCAAGTGAAGCGACAATCTTTGCATAACTTATCCAACATATTTTTACTTCTAGATTTAATACATTTTTAAATTATTTCCCTTAATTAATGGTATCAACGTGTCTTCTTATGGCAATCAAGCCATAATTTCCTTGTGTATAAAATAAGTATACCTTATAAGAAACACACGACATATCAATCATTTTGTTCCCTCATTCCATTGACTTCTATTTTTAATTGTCAAATGTAGGAAAAACTGAAGAGGCTTATTCAAATTTTGAAACTCCACATCAAAATAATTGATTCATGCATATAGAATTTCCACTGACAAGAGTGCAATTGTAGCACTGCTTGTTTTTGTTTGAAATAGAAGTATGAATTTTAAAATTCAGCTATTTAAATACCTTGAGGCTATCACTGAGTGCAAAATGCTCTCAGTGAGGAACAACACACAAAGGTTCTTACAATGTATGGTAGAACTTCTACTCTGCTTTACAAAAACTATTTTCACTAGCTATAATATTAAGTTCCTATATGAAAAGTGATGAAACTCTCATGAAGGCATAATTCTCTGACTAGGCAAGGTTGAATTAGGTAATCATATGGTCCTTTGTCCTTCAAAAAGATTGGGAAGATGGTATCTACTTCATACATGCTGGTGTCAGGAGAAGGATATTGCTATATAAAGTAATTGTATTTCCATAACTAAATATATTGAGAAATAGTGAAAGGAAAAGTAATAGAATTTATACCAATGTACCCTAAAAACAATTATGGCCACTTGACAAGATCCTATAATCACTTTCTAATATAATTATTTCAATAGCCTTTTCATGTAAACATTACGACATTGGCCATAGATATGTAGCTTAAAGCGAGACATAACAAAAATATGAGCTAAAAAAGAAATGAGATAAGCAAGGCATGGTGGTGCATACCTGTAATCAAACATTCACAAGACCAAAACAGAAGGATTATAACTTTGGAATCATCATGGTCTTCATTGTGAGTTTCAGGCCAGGCTAGAAAACACATCAAAATGAGATGGTGGGAAAAATATTAATGAGAACATATATTTAACTGATCTACCCAAAGTAGGTGAAATAATGAAAGCAGTGTTTGGAATGATAGGTCTTGGGGGGAAAGTGTCAGTAAATTATGCCCAGTAGATCTTCACAAATGCTCAGTAAGTGCACAAACACATCTGTGCTGCCAGTAGGATCAGAAAGGTCTTCTGAAGTATTCTTCAATCTTTGGTCATTAGGCATTGTGTACTTACCCCACTGTTTTTGAAATGATAAATTTACTTTCTCTACAGAGTTGCTTTTCCTTCTTCAACACATGTTTAAGACATGTGTGCAAGTCAAAGACCTAAATAATACCAGACAATCAATATATTGTAATAATTTAATATTAAAACATTTGTATGTTGATGGAAAACATTTACGAGATGAGACACAACAGAAATTTGAAAATTTTGCTTTCAGATTCCAATTTAAAATGTAATTTTTCTAGATCTGTAATTTTTAAACTGAACTTCAAAGCAACATTGAAATATTCAGGAAAACTTTACTTTCTAAACTTTGAAATTTAATTCATAGGACTTGCAGAAAGATATTAGGGTTTGAGAATGGTGAACTTGTTAAAGCTTTCATTTAATCCTGTTATGAATCTGAAGTGATCATAAAGTAAACTAAACATGAAATTTATAAATATATAGTTTAAAATGTTCCAGGAATTTGTTGGTAAAATAAGAGCAATGATTTTCTGAAGTGAGCACTGCCTAGAAGAAGGGTTTGGGCGTGTTTTCTGGGATTATAAAAATGTCTTACATCTTTGTCATGTTGGTCATGAAAATATGTTGAGGTATCCCTTAAGGTATGTTCATTTTTTGTTTGAAAATATTTACCTTGTTTTTTTTAATTAGCTTAATTAGCTGATTTCTAGGTGGAATTGATTGTTTAATGAAGTTGAGTCTGGTCAGTTTAAGTTAATCAAACACTGATTTAAGGACCCCCTGTGAGTGACTGTGTTTGGTTTTATAAAATGTATTCAATTTATAAGTAGATAATGAGATTTATTTTAAAGCTTAAAAAAACTATATAGTTAATGACTCATATAGATGCATTCCCTTTTACAAGAATTCCCATGGTCTGTAAGTCTATGTTTAGGCCTTTCCTACTTGGCAGGATTCCTTGGGAAGCATGCCAGGCTTCCTAATATGTCTAGCAAATGGTATAATATCTGCCAATGGCTCTTGATACACTAATAGCATTTTCCAAGGCATCACCTGCATCCTTCTGTCTGCCCTCCAGGACTAGCTAATTTGCATAAGTCTGCATGCCAGATAAATTGTCACCCTAAAAACAGAAAGAGGCCCTTCTTGAAAACCGTAAACTCAGAAAATGTAGTTCTACAATGACAGACTTCAGTAGCCATGGATCTCTGCACACAGTTTATGGATGATATACACGCCTGCCAGACCCTTGCCCAAACTGAGGAATTTGGCACGGGATGGAGACAGAGAATGGAATTAGAAAAGCAAAAAACTGGGAGACAGCTGTCCATCTGGAGCATTCTGGAGCTCTGAAGAGAGGCCACAAAGGGCCTTTCCAACCCCTTACTCTAAACCTATATCTTTTTTTTTTTCTTTTTATTCAGTAGTTTTCACCATATGGGTCATGACCCTTTGGAGGTTGAATGACTCTTTCATCAAGACCACCAAAGACCATCAGAAAACACAGATATTTACATTACAATTCATAACAGTAGCAAAATAATAGTTATGAAGTAGCCACAAAAATAATTTTAAGTTTGAAAATTTTCAGGTCACTACAACATGAGGAAATACATTCAAGAGTCATGGCATTAGGAAGATTGAGAAACTCTGCTCAAGATAGTCTCACAAACCTTTCTTGCTTCTAAAGCAAATTTGTTAACCAGTATGAATGGAGTTTGACAAAAACAAAAACAAAACAAAAAATAACAATAAAAATAAATAAAAATAAAATAAATAAAAATAAATAAATAAAAATGCTTTTAGATACATGAAAAGTACTTAAAATGACAGAGGTCTAAAAAATGACTTGTTGAGTCAGTGTTTTAAAGTATCACACTGTCTTGTTTCTAGACACACACAAACACACACACACACACACACACACACACACACACACACACACAACACATTCTCTGAATCGACAACCAAATGACATCCAAAGTCCATAAGGCTTGCTTCAAGTATCATCATGAGTATGCTAGTAGCATCTCTTTTGTTCAGAGAGAAACAAAAGCAACCCCTTTTCCTCTTGCATTTATATCTTTGCTGCTAAGACTGTTGCAAAGATCTCTGGAAACCACCAGTTTTGGTTTCCTTCCAGTCTGGAAGCTGATTGCATAACAGTCTTAATTGTTGGCAAAATCAAAATACGTACTAAAGAAAAGAGCTGAAGTTCTCAGCTTATATTTAGGGTCTGCATGGGCAAAGTATGGGCTTGTTGGGTCTTGCTATAAATTAATTTTTCTTTTAGCATATTATACAAAGGATACAAGAGGGATGCCGTTCTAGAGAAAGACGTGGGTTTTTTTTCCCATGCATTTGACGCCATCATCATAACCTACTATTGTGAGTGAAAGAGTGGGTGCAGGTAGACAGTAGCAACAGATACTAGTGTATAAAGGACACATGTAAATGCTAGCCTGAACTCAACCTCTGGCTACTAAAGCAAAGGATCACATTAATGTCTGCAGAATCATATGGCTTTTTCCTTCTGCTTTTCATGAAATAGTTTTAAAGAATTCCTCTTGTTTGTGGTTTCAAAAAAAATTAGAACTATGCCAGTGAGGCCTGCCTTTAAGGGTTCTATTAAACAATAAGAAGGCTTTGTTCTCAGCTATAAAATTAAAGCAAGCAGTGTTTCCACTACCTGGCAGGATTCCTTCCCCAGCCACTACATAACCTTGATCCTCACACACTGAACAAAGCCTTCTCTTTGCCAGGAAGGGAGGTGAGAAGGCAACATCTGCCAGGCTTGTATGTAGAAATATAGGTCACCTTTCAGATAATGGAGGGATTAAACAGCTGGAGAATGAGGAAAGGAGACAGAGGGAAGGGAGGAGGGAGCGAGAGAGACAGAGAGGGACAGAGAGAGAGAGAGACAGAGAGAGAGAAGGATGGACAGATGGACAGATGGATGGGTGGGTAGACAGACAAATTTTGAGATTGAAATTTCTTCAAGTTCTCCTTAACTCACGTTTAAAATAGAGTCAGTTGTAGTGCAGATCTTCAACCTTCACAATTATTGGTCTAGAAAGTCAGTAATAACTTCACGATTATTTGAAATTATAGAAGCAAGGAGTCTCAAGATAAGAAAATACACATTCGCACACATGAACATACCCACATATGTATATGCATTTTACACACACACACACACACACACACACACACACACACACACACACACACACACAGAGAGTTTTAGTCTGGTTGTCTAGATTCTATGTTTTCTTTCCCAGGAAGATTTACCTGCTATTATCCAAATATAGACAAATTAGGATATGTGAAACACGAATACTCACATGTACATTGTGGTACTGAAATAGGGAATGGCCATGGTCAATGCAGAAAGCACTGTCAGACATGATAGGTGTTAGCCTCATATTGAGTCCTAAGGTACTGAGGCTACAGAGCAAATGGGATGAATGTGACAGCAACTCCTTTTAATCTCCTCTAAACATGATCATATGAAAACATTGTAAGAAAAATTCTTCTCCAGAGTTAGTCTTAAGAAGAGTGTATGGTTGTCAGTGCTTTGTCCATGTGGGACTTAATGACTATGCTCCCCTCTGTATGTGATTCTCTCAGCCTCTCATAGAGAATTTGAGAGGGGAGTAAATCCCTCACACACTTTTAAAAGCAAAGGACTTGCTCCTGATAAAACATGTTAGAAAAATCCAGTGCTTCTTTGCTTTTGGCTATAGTGTTTCAGAGAGTTGCCTGTTGTCTCTAGTGGCTCGAAGTGTGCTTGGGGAGGCGCACTTTGTTTTCTTCATACCTTTCCTTGTCTACTACCCCACTTCCCACTGATGTTTTCCATCCAGCATCTGTTCTTCCATTCTGCTCTCCTACCATTTTTCAGGACCATCAATGTCATAGACAGACTCTAAGATGGAATGATAGCATGAGTCTTTTCCCTGATTGTGATCATAGTTCACATGTCCAGTTTCTACAACCCATCCTCTAATTGATTGTATTTGCATAAATATAGATACTAAACCTTGGACAGCAAAGATATTCAGTAATCAATCTGCACTTCTGCCCAGATTCTGGAATGACACCAACCAAGCAAGAGATTATATAGATATCACTTGTGAATAAAAACAGAACTATGCTTACTTTCATCCAGTTGTACTTCCAACTTCAAGTTTTATAAGTAATGTAATCAAATATGTTTCACTCACTGAAAGAGCGTGGGCTGGTTCTCATTCTAAATAACTTCACATAGGAACAGATAGCAACTACACTTAAGTAATGCAATCCTGAATAGAAATCCAACTCAGTATTTCTCCATCACATTACCATAGAGGACTCATGGTACAAACAGGAAAGAATGCCACTTACAAAAGTGACAAGTGTAAGTGAAAGTAATAAATGAGAACTGCAGATTAGAAGTTTCCTCTTTCCATTCGAAATAGCTTCCTTGCTCCGAATTGTGTTGCCTCTCTTTCCTTTAACTCAACAAGCATCTGTAAGCTATTTTCACCTTCAAAAAGCTGATTTTTTTCTAAATACATTTGTTGAGTATTTAACAGAATGTTACTACTTTTCAGAAATTTTATGAAAAGGATTTGATAGACATAATTGTGCTTGTCAGTTTAGCAGTCAGTTTTTTATTTATTTTTTTATTCTGTGTGCCCAGCCCAAACGGAAGGGTGTAGAACATTTGTTTTATAAAAAGTGTAATTAATAAGCTAAAGGAAGGAAGGAGATTATTGTTTTTGAATGAATTATGAGCAACACCTTCCATTCTGTTGCTTCATTTTGGAACTGCTTTCCACAAAGTTGCCATTCAACAAACAAAAATGCCTGTGTCATTAGCGCCAAGAATGTGAGACTGAAGGCTGAAGTCAGCTCAGTACCCTAGGAAATAGAGCATAGGAGGGTCAACATTTGTTAGAAATGTGACAGACATCTGCAGGACACAGTGGGGGGTGTCAAATCCAGGTAGCAATGGAGTATTGTCAGCTTCAAGTTGGAATCCCATTAATTTAGTAATTGCAAACTCTTCATGGCTAGGAGGACAACAGCTAGGATTTGTGGACTACCTGCTATCTTCCAGATTTTTTCACAAATGTTCTCACTGAAACTAAGCAAATAAGGAAACATTCTTCGAGGAATTCAATGCATTTTTCATACTTATTCACTCTAAAACTCATGATCTGTTCACAATGTTGAAGGATGGCAAAGTATGACCCTAGGATCAAATCTTACTTGTCATCTTTTGGTAAATAAAGTTTTTTGGCACACAGCCACACCTATGTGGTTACACATTGTCTATGGCTTCTTTCAAGAGGATAACAAAAGTTGAATAAGAACAGCAGAGTCCATGTGGCCTGTTAAGTTAAAATATTTACTTTCTACAGCTTCACAAGCAGTGTTTCCCAACTCCTGCTTTGTACCATGGAGGAATCTTCTCAGCCCATCCTTTCTCCCAATTCAGTTGCATAAAAAGCAACCTTTATGGGATGCACTTGAGATTTAAAAAGCCCCTCCCAAAATTCTAGGGTTAGTCGCCATGTTAACATGGCTTCTTGAATTATTGAGCTAATGAAAGATGCAGATGGACTGATTAATGCTACAATGTCTTTAGGTTGACAGAATAGGGGGATTGATCCTAGTACCCATCCTTTTCATTCTATATGGGCATTGCAAATAAACCAAGCTTATGGACAACATTGAGAGTGGATATGAATGTAGAATTTATATGCATGAAGCAAACCCCAATGGTTTTTCACGTAGTAACTCACCAGTTCTTACCAGTGTACCTGAGGGATTCTTGTGAGGATGGTTCTGTACCCTGTAATATGCTTAATAGTATTGAAGTTGCTATGGGAGGTAAGAATTCATGTTTTCTATATGGAGACAGGGAATTTGAAAAATGAATAATTGATGTAGATAACCAGGAAAGTATAGCTAGTTGCGCACAAAGACCAGCTATTTCTATCCCAGGAAAACATCTCAAAATCCCGAGCTCTAAATTGTCTCGTTTTAATCCTTTGGTCTTTCTAAAATATTTTCCCTTATTTGAAGATTTGGCCTTAACTGGGAAATAAGCAACAGTGTCAACCCTTTGAATGAACATGGTCTGTTATACCACTCTTGGGAGTGGAACTCCCTTGTGTGACGTTTCAAAGTTTCAGGCATTGGCAGTGGCATTTTTGCTGGGCAGTTTTATTGCCTTGTTACATTTGTATTTCGTTTATAGGAATTTTATTGTTCTACTTACTGTAGTGTGTTGCCGTTTTAATGGCATCTTATGGTCTTGTTTATCCAACAATTGAACTTCATAATCTTAGAAATCCAAAGAAAAGTTTTACCATGACAATACTGAGGATCATATTTTAAATCCATAGCAAACATACAACAAACCCTTTCTGAATATTCAGTTCATAATTGCAGCTGATCTGTTGTGCGCCAGCACATTTTCCACAATGGTGCTAGGATAGCTAACACTTATAATGTCGCTGCTGTTACTTCCCACAAAAAAAAAAATCTATCACTTTAGGAAGGTATTACGTGTTTTAATGAAAAGCCACTCTTGGAATTGAAAAAAAAATGTTTTAATAAAAATTAGTAAATATTAATCTCTGGACTGTATCTTGGGGATAGAAGGCTTGTTTGGCACATGCAAGGCTCTGGATTTCATCTCCAGCATTTCCAAAACTTAACAAGTAAATTAACATATTAAACATTAAATCCGTTGCTCTGTATTGTGTCTTCTGTTATTTCCTTCAAAGACAGAGACCCTGGGCCCTGAGGCATCCTTTCTTGACTACTTGAGCTAGATCTACAAGTAGTGAGAGGGTTTCAGAGTAAAGAGTTTATGTAAACATATTAGATGTATTACAGTAATACTGTCTGTGCTTACTCAGTTCTCCTTGGCTCAGTTTTATATACAAACTGAACTATTAGAATCCCTTTCATTGTTCCTTCTGGCAGCTCTGTCTAACTTCTGCCCCAGGGTCTGGAATGTTCATCACAGCTGCCTTTGGCAATAAAAACCAAAGCACCCTCAGATCCTCATATTTCTCTTTGCACCTGGTCAGCAGAGCACAGTGGGGCACAGAGCCACAGTGCATGCAGTTTTCCCTTCATACCCTCATCTTCTTAGCCAAATGTCAGTTTACCCATACTGGAATTAACTTCTTTAGTGTGTTTCTATTTCAGGTTAAATGGGATAGCTGGACCATGCTTTTTAAATACTACTATCCACTTTAGAATCAGGTGTAGATTCAAAGTTACAAATGATTAGTATACAGAGACAAATGCTTTGGAATCCAAATAACATCTACAGAACATTTTATTCGAATGTTGCAACCTTTCTCTGGGTTCCCTTAATTTAAATCAGTATGGAATGACCCAGCTTTTGATTTTGCTGGAAGGACTGATTTTAGGCAAATATACAGTGTAGATGACTGTATTTAAAAGTCCCAGATGGAAAGGTTAACAGTTTTAAAGGAAAAGTGTAATTGTTTAGTGGTGCAGTTTCAAAATTGCACTAATTGTGGGCCAGCGTGGTTCCTAGGCTGTGGAATCTCAGGGGCTGGGGGGTTAACCATTTTTGTAGAATTCCTAGTGCATTGAGCAATGCTCCTTTCTCCCTGAATACTCAGAAGTAAAATTTCCTGTCTCTGACACATTGGCTCTATCCTGTCCCAGGCTTACTTCAGTGTTCTTTCTGTGTACAAACAGGAAGCCATCTATCAAATGAGTATATCCTTTTGGCAGGAGGAATTGGGAGGTTCTGCTTTGAAAGCCTGTAGGTGGCTAACTCATTTCAACCAGGCATTGTCAAATGAGAAAAAAAAAAGAATGTTTCTAAAGTCCTGTTAGACACAACAACAGATGCTTGTGTGAATGCAGGAGTGAAAGGAACCTTTATACACTGCTGGTGGGAATGCAAAGTACTGTATTCATGATGAAGCTCAGTTTGAAGGGTATACACACACACACACACACACACACACACACACACACACACACACACAACTAGTTATATAACTCCTGGTCATGTTCCCAAAGAACTCTATATCCTAACATAGAGATATTTGCTCAGCCATATTTATTACTATACTATTTACAATAGTAAAGATATAGAATCAGCCTAAAGTTCCACTTACAGATGAATGGATTTAAAAAAAATGGTACATACACATAATGGAATTTTATTCCACCATAAAAAGAATGGAGCCTTAACATTTTCAGGAAAATGGATGGGGCTGGAGATCTTCAAAGTGAGTTAAACAAGCCAGATTCAAAAGACCCATCACATTGTCCAACAGGTAGACATTAACACTCAGTTTTAAAAATTAAAGGTAAGATTGTTACCTAAGAGAAAAATAAATAACAAAATACACATTAGTTCAGTTTTACCTATGAGAAGTGACTGTGCAGTTTCTACCCACTGATATTCCTTTGTAACAGTTTTATGAAATATTTCTAAAGATTTTAAGGCCACACTTGTGTGAAAATTAACGATGTTTATACTCTGTACTATACATCTTATTTAGCAGTTAAATACAAGTCAAAAGAGCAAGTTTTAAGAAATAATAGAAACCATTTACAGACTGCTAAAGAACATTCCACAGACATATCACCCGACTTTCAGTATGTCTCTGTAATTAAATCCCTTTAATGTTTATACATTTGACAAGGAAAAAAATGTCAACTTTACCCCACCCTTTCTGTGAAATCTTATAACACTATTAGACCATAAAACTTAGCAGGAGGACTTTTTACTGGGCACTGCTAATGGGCTGCTCTGGAAAAAATAGTTAACCCATTTATGTTATCATTGACTAATATACAAAATTGTGTATATTGCTATTCAAGACAGAAATCTCCATGCTGGCAGTTGATATGAAAGTCTAACCAATCATCAATGTGAGGTGGATATTAATGCAGAAGAGAAACACTCAGTGCTGAATCTAATCTTAGGTCAAATTCAGTCACTTGATTAAACAGTCATGTGATTGAATCACATTAGACATTAGGTTTGCCTTTTGCACTTATGTTAGTTTTCAGATTTCTCACTTCAAGGAGACTATAAGTGATGGTCTGAGAAGCAGCAAGGTGACCCTATGAATGAGAAAAATGGGTCAGCAAATCTTTATGGGCAAGACGCTTCTGCTGTGCCTTGATTATGTAATTTTCCGTGCCAGTCTAACTTGCCTGCTACCAAAATATTTAGGACACCTGCAAATTCACCAGATAGGTGATGCGTATGCTCAAATTTACTATAATTGTGTTCTATCAAGCCACCATGAGTGTTCAGTTTCTCAATACCATCATTGTCTTAAACACACACACACACACACACACACACACACACACACACACACACACGAACATGAGCTTACAAGAACATAATCTTAATCAAATCCTAAAACAACTCACCATGTAGATCTCATTTTTCTTATTTTCTAAGAGAGCAAAGGCAGTTCTGCAGTGGCTGCTGTGAATCATGTGCCTCCAGCCCCATGCCAGAGCCTCCTAATTGTCTCCATCCTCTTGTTACTTAGACACAAAAGAAGTAGAGTACTAGCAGCATATCTCACCTCAGTTTTGTACAACAGGGTAGCATACTTTTTCAATGATCTCTGTGAATGGAGTTAAAAGGATCACTGGTCCTGAGTTAAGAATTACATATAAAATAGTACATACAGAATTGGCCGCCATTTGGGGATGTAATGATGCAATTTGTCAGGATGTAAGCCTCTTGGATGCAGAGTCCAAAGAACCTCTAAAACACCTTGTCGGCATCTTTTGGCTAGGTCCATTTCTTTCCTCTTGACTTGTCAAAGAATTCTCATATATGCAATAAAATGAACTCTCAGGCATGGTTAATCACATTACTCTCGCTAACTTCTTGCCTATGTATGTCTCAATCTTAAAATTTTAATTATTTTTTGACAAATTCAACCTGTTTTATATACTTAACATGTAAACTTGGAAATAATCATGACTTTGTACTTCTCATAACTCACCATATGGGCACCAATTGGAATGCTGCCTAATATCATGGAGAAGCCCAGGAATCAATTTTAAATGGATGGGTGAATGATAAATATTTGAATTTGATTCTTTCAAAGGAGGAGTAGCAGTTGTGTTGTAAGCCCAGGTAGGACTACAGCCAGCCTGCATGGCATTGGCTTTGGCACTTGAAGCTTCAGATAACAAATTGGGGCTTATCATGAGAAGAATAGTATGTTCTTGGTTTTTAGACTTGAGATTGTCTCTAACTTGGGTAGAATTAGAAAGAGTTGCAGCTAGTACTAAAGAATAAAAACAAACCATAAAGAGATGATGACTTTCAAGAGGAAAAAAGATGCTGTGCCTCTAGCTAGATATAGAGATATGCTAAGCACATGGGTGAGGTTCAAAGACAGATAAGGCAAAACCAGTTGTGTTTTTAGATTTCAGGAGCTGGCTTGATGCTTCCTTGTTAGCATACTTGATACCAGTTGTAGTGAGGAGGCTGACAGGGGACAGATCTGGTTTTAAGCTATATTCATATTTTTCCTGAGGAATTGATCTATAGTAATTTTTTTTCAGACAACTCAAAGGCATTGAAGATCTGATTATCTATTTCCATGTGGTCCAAATACAAGATGTGCTGTTTATCTCTATTTCATACTTGACTATAGTTTGGGGACAAAAAGAGAGATTGATTACCCAAAAGTGGAAGAACATATTGAGGAAAGAAGGTTAAGGGAGTGTTTTTCACATGTTCAGAAGGCTCGACACAGAACACTTCCATTGGTTGCAGTGATTTCTTTATCAAAAGCTATGGATCAGGAAGGAAAGCTAAAATAACATGCAAGACCTGTACCTGTCCAAACCAAATGTGAAGTAGAAACACCCGATGATGCCTGTCACCTCTTCACTCAAAAGAAATGAAATCCAATCAGATCAGTAACTCCTTTTTAAAGTAACATGACATAATCAAACTGTGGAAAACTCCATTGTATTGAAATAATTTCAGAAATGTAGGATATTATTTGACTTCTTTTATTCTACCTGTAGGAATATAAAAATGCCACAGTGAACAAAAATTTTGGAACTTGATAAAAGTAGAAAAATCAGATTCAACTTTTCTCCATTCTAAGAAAAGCTCAGCTTGCATTATTTGGAAAAAAGTCTTGTGACCTAAAATTGACATCCCATGTTTCCAAATTTCTGGAAATATTGCTTTGATTCAGCAGAGACTGTTGTGTCATGTTTCTCAGAATATGTGTGAGTCCTCAGCCTAGAGCTCAGTCCACTTTTTTTATTTTATAAAGCCAACCAGTCCACCATAAAAATTAAATCTGTACATGAATTTCATGCTACCATGACTACTACAAAACACTTTTTCTAATTTGCAATAACTCAAATTCCAATGTGTTTTGAAAGAAGAATGGATTAATTTAGAGGAAACATGAGTAATAGAGCTTCTGACTTAGGATTCTGAATAATAGTAGTTATCTATCTGGACAAACGGCCTAGTCATAATAGAAGATGAAGATCAGATACTGAAGGAGACCAGGATAGAATATTATGACTAACCAATTTAGCAGTGTTCCTATTAACTGTACATCTTTCAAGGACATGACCGGGTTGACCCAGGAAAAGGTCCTGAAACCTCACTAAACTTTTGTCAAGAAAAGAATCGTAATCATTGCTACATTCCAGACATCTCACTTCCACCATAATAATATGTTTATATCATCAACATGGCCCCTTTATTTTCACAGGTTAGTTGAAATCAGTTACTAAGTTATATTGGGATAAAAAGAAAAGTCACTCGTTAAGAGTAAGTTTTAAAAAATATTTCGATGGAAAACTAAATTTACTTGGAAAGTCTCTAGGGGAACTAGAAATCATAACAAAGTAGAGGTGAGAGAAACTGAACCCACTCATTACCTTCCCTGAATTAACAGCCTGACTTCTAAATTCTGTAGCTGTCAATCAATGCAATTTTTGTCTTTGCTAGTTAGACAAACATTTAGACAATACCTCTTGTGGTAATTTAACACAGGACACAATGTCCAATATTATAAATGGCTGGTGACCATTGTCTTCTCAATAAAATGTGTTATCTTTTTGTGGCATCTGTTAATGATCAAGAATAAAATTCAAGGAATCCTGGGCCTCTTGAAAGGGGACATAGTTTTGGTGAGCCATAATGACTGGGTGTTTATCCTGACCTCACAGTACTACTTCCAGTTTATCTCATTTATGAAGAATGAAATTATCCTAGCTCATTACCAAAGGACATAGCTGGGCCTTGTCTTCTTTTATGAGATATGCTAGAATCATCAGTGTCACTATCATCCTGTGAAACTTTACAGCCCCTTCTGTAGCTGTACTAAAATAATAAAGCTTGTGGATGTTATCTCCATCTTCCACAGCTGGGATTTCTGGGTTTCTGTCTGTGAATAAGCATTTCAGTGTGGTCACGAGGTAGAGGAAATACCATGTACATGCTATTTCCCAAGTGCAGTTGCCAAGAATGAGCTAATTGTAATTCTCCATCCCATACAATGCATTTCAAATTTTCAAACACAGGCCTTTCTGCATTGATCCACCTTTATGTGAGGATAGTGTATGTTCATTTGTCCAACCTCTCTGTCTAAATATATTAGACATATGTTTAAAATTAGGTCATAAGATTAATAAAACATCAAGCCACCATTCTGTGATTTAATTTCTTACAGGTAGTAAACCCAAAATTCAAAGTTTAAAACCTGTTAAATGAATATATAATGTAAGCTGTTTCATTGTTTCTGGGAAATTACCCTGAAGTGTATTAAGAATAATTTGTTCTGAATAAATTAATATGATTAAATGGTTTTTAAATTTATTTTTCAAGTTTATCAGGGCACGAATTACAAATACATTTCATCTCACAGGTCAGTTGCCAACTACTTAATAATGGCAATGTATATATGTTAGTTCTAAGGGTAAGGAAAACTTAGCAAAAAAGTGTTATAACAGGACTGTATTTTCTAAGGACATAAGTCAGGCAGGATTTAAGACCTCTTTTTGACATCCTTACAAATAGTAAGAAGAAGAATGAAAGTTTAAGGAATGTACTTAGAGATCACTAGAAGTGTATTAGTCTACACTGGCAGTATCAATTACCTGAAAAGACAAATGAATGCCATTTTATTCATCCTGTAGGTCAATGCGTCCCGTCAAGAAGCCAAATTGACAGAAGAATGTGATCTTCTCATTGAAATTATTCAGCAAAGAAGACAAATTATTGGAACAAAGATTAAAGAAGGCAAGGTATGATTTCCTCAACAGAAGAGTTTCGTATTTCTCACCCAAAGAATATGTATTCTCTCTTCAGCATCTACAGCTTTGAAAACAATAATAAAAAAAATCACATTCTCTGTATTTGTCATAATCCCTTCTTAATTATCTACCTTGGTCCATTTTGTGTTGCTGTAGTAAAATACCTAACACAGAGTAGTAAAGAACAAAAAGAGAAATATTTGGCCATTAGTTCTTGTGATTGAAATTTCCAAGTAGAATGACACCATGTTTGATAAGTGCCCTCTGTGTTGAGGATATACTTCAGCCTAGTAAATCTTCATTCATCATGTGGACTCATCTCTTAGTCCTGCCATCTTCCACTGTCTCAAATGCCTGGTTTCCTGCTACTGTTAATTGGTAGTATGTGCAAGGAAGATAGTTTGTTTGCTATTGTCACATGGTTGCATGCAAAGATCAATACTCTACACACTCAGATAAATTTCTTTAGAAAATTTCTTTTTTAATATTAAATTGACAAGTTATATTGTATATATTGTTGGATACAATGTGATTCTATGGCTTATGAATAAAATGTATAATAATTAAATCAAGTTAAGTAACATATTTATCAACTCAAATACTTATTTTTATGGTGATAAATTCTTAAATTTAATGCTCTATAAATTTGGAAGTATACAGTAGTTACATTCTATGTATTTATTAATCTGTGCAATGTATCTCAAAATTTAAAAAAACCCTTCTTATCCTGTTTAATTGGCTGTGTACTCTTCTCATAATAGTTTCTATTGTGCTATTCCAAATTACCAAAAACTTGGTAGCTTAGAACCTTCTTATTGATTATCTTACTGTTCTATAATTTAGATGTCTGAAAGCAGTCTCACTGTGTTAAAGACTACACGGGTTAAAGGCAATGTTGGTAAGCTTTTTCAAGCTTGTGGAGGCCATACACTGGTCCTTGGCTCACAACTAAATCATTAGTATTGTGCCTTCTGTTCCCTCCCTCCTATCTACTTCACTAACATGAACCTTCCTGTCTCTCTCCTATAAAGACCTAAGAGATTATGTAGAAATTATCCACATAATCCTGGACCACCTTAACCCCTCAAGATTCTTAACCTAAACATCTACAAAGTTCCTTTGATATGGAAGGTAGCATATTTAAAGATTCCCAAGGTCCAGATATGGACCTCGCTGAGAGCCCATATTGAGATTGCAATGACACTTTGACAAACCTCTGTAGCAAGCATACTTACTTACGCTTACTCAGCCACAGCTTGAATTTCTTGGCATGAGAGTTCCCTTTATGAGCTAGAGGAGAGTAGTAAAAGGTATTCCAGTTTGGGTCATGATTATATGTTGAGTTCCTTTTTTGTAGCACTCACCCTACTACAAACATACAGCATTAGTAGAAATAGAATACAATGGTGCAGAGTGAAATAAGAGAAACATTTCTGCAAGGCAGAAATAGGATGAAAGTACAATGCTTAAACTGTGGCTCACAGCACCAGCTTGGTTGAGAAGATGCAAGTATACCTGCACTTCCAACACCTGTGTCTACAAACCACTCTTGACACTTTGTGGGAAGGACCTAGAACTGCTTTGGATCTGATGGAGGGCAGAAACCAGGCTTATGCCTTAGTGCCACAGATTGCAGAAGGCTTCTCATTCATTACAAGGGAGAGAAAAAGCGTATTGCCAATGTCTGCCTGGCGTCATCGGTTTTAGCAAACTTCAGTTCTGAGGTTCTGGAACAAGGCAATTGTTAAGAGGGCCTGTGCCCCACAAATTCTATTATCACACAAAGCAGGTGCCTCAGAGACACAGAGATAAGACAGGATTCCAGAGTGCTGAGCCCAAGGGCCTGGTTAGGTGAAGGCAACTGCAAAACCATTAGAATAGACCAAGGAGAGCAAGAAGCTATCTTCAGTTTTTTTTCTTTAAAACTGAAATGCTACGCCAAAAAGAAATCTCCAATTTCTAAAACTACAGCCAACAAAATCAGCAGCATTATCTTATTTACAGTGAGATTAGTTTTGCAGAAGAGGACACAGGCTTGAAAAGAAAAAGTTCAGAGATAAAAAAAAATTCAGACAAAAAGTACTCAAAGAAGAAACACAGAGACAGGAATGCGATGAATAAGGTTTGGAGGTAAACTCATACACAGTTATGTGACAGAAAACAGCTATAGAAGAAATTGGGAAACTGAATTTTGGCCTCCACCTAGAAAATTCCATAAATGTAAGAAAACACAAAAGAGTCTGAGTGACATTCAAGCATGACAGATGTCCATGGACTCAAAGATTAAAGCTAGATTGGTATTTTACATGCTAGTCCTGACCATACTAGTGATTCATCACCTGGAGATTTAAAAACATTCATTGCTCGTTAAAATGCAAATTACTGTTGCTCTGCCAATTACAGCTCATTAACTAGAATATTGGAGGATGTGCCCAGACATCTAGAGTTTTCCTTTGTAAGATCCCCAGCTGATTTTTTTTTGCATATAGTGTTTAAGAATCTCTGATGATACTGTAAACTGACCTATAATTAAAAGTATGTCCTACATAGAAGTTCACTCTAGAACATTGTAGTAGTTTCACAGATTGCTCTCAATTTCTTTTACATTGATATGTGCTGTTTAGCTTTTTTATTTCTTGTCCTTATATATCACCTTTAATTTCCAATATCCTCATAGAGAAAACAGAAAAATATGAAATTGGAGAGTAGTCATTGGTACATTTGTGATACATGTGGTCTCTACTTCATATATTCAAAGGATAAGAGAGGGGCATGAAATGAATCCAAAAGAATAGTTTGACCTCATTTTCTTTTGTGAGAATTGTATCAAATACCTTCAACTTGGCCATGCAATTTAAATTTTTCTTTATGTTATATAATTAAATATTCCATTCATTTGGTTTATTGTAGAGACTATTAACTTATTTTTCCTTCTGGAATTTTCCCTTCCTCTGGCAGTTTGTAATAGATGTGTTTTAACATCCTGAATCAGACTGGAGGGCTGCCTTGACCTTCACTCTCTTATGTAAGGTTGCCAGAAGCTCTGTTCTATTTGGTATAAAATGGTGTTATTTTGTTCAACTTAGGTACACAGTTTTCCTGATAGGGACAAGAACTACCATTATAATGAACGATGTATTTTTTACCATGCTTGAGATCACATACTCTCAGCTGCCAAGTTTGGACATTTCATTCTGACTCATTATTTTCATGGATGCTTTTCAGTCTTTCCTAAAATCTTGGGCTCAGCACCTCTCAATTCAGCTGTAGTTTCCTTTGTCTGCTACAGTACACATTTGGAATTGGACATTCCCTAGAGTTCTACAGATCTGACATCTCCTTCCTTCCTTTGCTTCAAGATTACAGTTGTCCTGGGATGATATTGATGACTTGGAGAAAGCAAAAATTTCTTAAAGTTAGCTGGAATTCTGGAGGGAGCCTGGGCCTGCCTTGTCTGTAAGACAGATTAACCAGGCTTCCTCCCTACCCTTCAACCCAAGGCTATTTTCCATTCTGGAATTATCAGAAAACCAGCCAAAACCTGTCCCCTCTTGTGTAGGTGGGGCTAGTAGGCACGAGGTGATTCCAATTACTGGTCTAATTTTAACTTGGCTCTTGGCCGGAGGGCTTTAGCTTATAGCCCATTTCAAACACCAAAGCCATGGTTAAGTGGCTTACCTTGGACTTATCTTGGCCTGCCTGAGAGGTTATAGATGATTACGGTTGAGGGTTTTTTTTCAAGCTAGACAGAATCAGGAACTAGAATGGAGATTGTGAAACAACTATGTGTTTTATCCCAAATGGGAAATACTTATCAAAATAGTTAACTTATCAAGTGAGCACAAAGTGACTGGAAATGACGTTTACGGTGAGAGGAAATGGCCCAGCTGTGCTTTTTTTGGCTTTCTCTCATCAGTTCAATAAAGAAAAATATTAATCAATGGGAAAATGCTCCCTCTCTGTTAATTTAATACACAAGTTTTAGGCAGTATGGAAAATAGAAATACCTAATACTTTTATGTCACAACTTTATTACATGGATTACAAAGAACTTTTTAGAATAATGTTTTTTATTTTCACTTAGGCATCAAATTTACACCTACAGAAATGCTTTATTTTCTTAAGGGCACACTGAAATCCTGAGATGGAGAAAGTTCCAGGGTTCCCCTAAGGTCCTGAAGCAATTATGTAGGATAGTAGAGGGAAGAACTTCAGTAACTCTTTGTCACTTGCCACTGGACAACACCTTTTTTCCGCATCAACAGAGAGGTAGTTAGCAATGTAGTGTTTCCTTGTAAAACAAATTACTACTGCTTCTCCAAGGACAGAAAGTTTAAGTTCCATAATTGTGCCTTTCAAATTCCAACCTCTCTCTGCTTAGACTTAACAGACTGCATACTTCTGAAGGGTCCAGCCCTGAGCCATCTCCCAAGTGAGCCTAATGTTTAACCACGCCTACCATGCTTTTTTTGTTCTAGGTGATGAGGCTCCGCAAACTAGCTCAGCAGATTGCAAACTGTAAACAGTGTATTGAAAGGTCCGCATCACTCATCTCCCAAGCAGAACACTCACTGAAGGAGAATGACCATGCCCGTTTTCTACAGACAGCAAAGAATATCACTGAGAGGTGGGTGCATGGACAGCTGGGAAGTTTTCAGGCTGCTGATTGCTTATATCTGGATGTGACTGGTTGGCCTTGCTCTCAAACTGACTTGTTTTCTGTTTGAGGTTGAGTACCAGAGAGAAATGGAAGCTTTTGCTGTTTTGCTCCAGCTAAGAATGCTTCTCTTAGACATAACAAAACCCTTTCCATAACAGCCTACAGTTCAAGGTCTTCATATCAACAGTCACCAGTTAGAATAAAACCAACCATTTTACGTGTGGAGGAGTGCTGGGGTGGGGGTGGGGGATGGTACAGAAACAGCATTTGTTATGATTCTCAAACCTGATCTTATCATAGCCTTGTTAACAAAGAATGGAGGTGCAAGCAAAATACACAAAAGGCAAACTTATCTTCCATTGCATGGTTCATTTGTCTAAAGAAAACAACTGCACGGGTGTTGCTCTCTGTTAGTCTTATTTTTACTTGACTGAGAATGTTGACATCACCTGAAAAGGCCAAGGCTGATTAATGTGGGAGAGAAAGGTCAAATGACCAACCTCCCACTGCCTTGTTTTAGAATGCCTTCGATTCCTGGGGAGGAAAACTAGAAATGGTGTTACTTGTATAGTAACTTCAGCAGTAAGATGGGTGAAGGTGAGTCGTCTCTTGGTACACTGACTTGTTTAGTATAGAAATCACTCATTTCCATGGGCATAGTCTCATATGATAAATCCAGCAGATCCAAAGGGAAGGTTGACCTGTATACAGCCACATCAATGACATCTCCTCGAGACAACACCAAACACCTTGGCTTTCCATTTATTCTAATTCCCAATTGCCCTTTATGCAACACCATTACAGAATTGTGTCATGAAAAGGCCCCAAAGAACTCATTCATTCTGGCCTCTCTCCTAGAGCAGAGACTTCTTTACTGTTTCAGAAAGTAAATTATTTTCAGCTTTGCAGGCTATAAGGGATTTATCACAGTTACTCACTGCTGCCTGGGTAGCTAGCTCCACTTTAGCCATAGGGAGCAAGTGGGTGTGGCTGTTTGCCAATGAATCCATTCACAAAACAAGCTGCAGGTGTTCCTTTACCAGCCCATGGTCTTCAGAGGGGAAACATGCTCACCATCTTAACACTTGAATTTCTTTAGGAAAAGAGAAAGGAAACTAACACAGGTGCTTGCTTGGGTCAGATTTCATTTTCACCATGCTTAAAGACGATATAGTATTTTATAACCCTGGTCTCTTACTGGTCAACTGGCTTCACTGTCTTCTTATAATTGAGAAAACTTTGTTTTGCAGCTAATTAGCTACTTATCTTCCCTGAAGGACATGAATAGTTGCTGCCCTTAAGATACTCTCTCCTCCCTGTTTCAAGAGAGGCAGGTTTCTTTCTTTTTGGCTCCTAGATTTCAAGGTTCTGATTCTTTGCACTTCTCATCTAAACCGTGTCCACTTTCTTTATTCTCACATTAAAACCACCAACAACAAAAACCTTAAACACCACTGCTTTCCATTGCACTGAATGCAATCTAAAGATGGTTTACATGCAGGTCACAGACCCCCAACTGAGGTCTGACAGTCCACTTCTCTGTCTATGAAAGACCAAGCTGCACAACTATTATGCATATGCAGAGGGTCTAGATCAGTTCCATGTTTGCTCCCTGGTTGGAAGTTAAGTCTCTGTGGGCCCCTATGGGACCATAGTTAGTTGATTATGAAGGTTTTCTTGTGTGTCTTTGACCTGTCTTGCACTTAGAATCCTTCCTCCCCATATTCCACAAGATTCCATAAGCTCCCCCAAATGTTTGGCTGAGAGTCTCTGCATCTGTTTTCATCAGTTGCTAAATAAAGCTTCTCTGATGGTAGTTATGCTAGGCTCCTATCTGCAAGTATAGTAGAATATTATCAACAGTGTCAGAGGTGGGTTCCCACTCATGGCATGGATCTCAAGCTATGACAGTCATTGGTTGGCCATTCCCTCTATTTCTGCTTCATCTTTACCCCAGCACATCTTGAGGGCAAGGCAAATTGTAGGTCAAAGGTTTATTGCCTGGGCTAATGTCCCAATTCCTCCTCCATTGCACGTCTCACCAGGTTACAGCAGATGGCTGGTTCAGGCTTCATATCTCCCATTGCTAGGAGTCTTAGCTAGAGTCACCCTCATAGATTCCTGAGAGTTTCTATTGCCCTAAGTTTCTAGCTAGTCTCAGAGACGCTCACTCCTCTTCCCAGTCCAATTGTCTCTGCCAGTATTCTCTTTGTTCTCCTTGTCCTCCCCCTGATGTGATTCCTCCTGTTCCCATCCCCACCCCCACTCTTGACCAGTATCACCCCTCCCACTAGTCCGTTCATGATGCTTATTCTAAAATTACTTTGAATAATAAATTCTCTTTATCATGAGAATGCTAAGAAAAATTTCTTCAGAATAGAATAAATTTTCAAATTATCTGGAAATTTTTTCACTTTGAAATGATATTTTAAATTTCTTACCAGCACAGACAGTTCAAGGGTCAGTCAGGGTTTTCTTAAAAAAAAAAAAGAAAGAAGGAGAGAGAGAGAGAGAGAGAGAGAGAGAGAGAGAGAGAGAGAGAGAG
>JANHMN010000005.1:102607618-102635083 GCA_030674055.1 Rhabdomys pumilio
GAGAGAGAGAGAGAGAGAGAGAGAGAGAGAGAGAGAGAGAGAGAGAGAGAATTCCAGTTGGCAACTCTGAAGAAATGTTACTTGGTTCTAAGAGTCAGATCCCATGTGTGAATATTGGAATGCTGTCTGTAGGATATTGAGAGGTTAAAAAATGTTGTAACAACACTACATTTCCAGGGCCAAATATGTTTGGGAAATCATGAGCTGACCAAAGATCAACACATTTTGTTTTTGTGGTACCTTGATGTTTTGACCATGGTATGTGCAGTGTTTAGAAAAGGACCCATGAACAGGGTCTCTGTAGACATGGCCACCTTTTGGAATACTGGCTCTGTGCATCTAATGGCTGAGTGTTCTGCAAATTAGAGATACCAGAGCAGAAACTTATCCATAGGAGTAATGGATAATCCCTCTACGCATGAAACACACATCCACCGACACACAGGCACACACACATGGCAGGGGAGGTGTGGGATGTAAGGATAAAGCAAGGAAGCAAAAGGAAACTTATCACTAACAACCCTGTGGATGTTGGCAGTATAAAAAAGCAGAAGATGGGCAACAAGGATTTGAGAAATAAAAACATCCCCTAAAATGTTGAATTTGGCAGAGTTCCTTTTACCTGTCACTCCAGTGGAGGATTTGAAATTGTAGCCAAAGATAAGCATCGTTCCTTCCACCAAGGAAAGAAAACCTGTAGGTGTTAAAAGCTGAAGTAATCTCCAAAGATTTCTTCTGTCAGTCTTTGCCTTCCAGGCTAGGCATTATCTTTGTCCAGCTTCCTACTCAAGTTTCCCACTATCCAAATGGTGGGATCATTTTCTATGTCATTTGATTTAAAGAAAACATTTTATTTATTTTTTGTTGACCTGAAAAGCAAGACAAATTTGGGAATGATATCTATTTTGGATGTGCCTGAACAAAGAGACTTCTGCTTCCAAGAAGGGAACTACTATAGCAAGATTATCTTTACTCACATTGGTCTCAATTGGCACAAGATCTGGTTTGCAGGAGAGACTAAGAGAAAACCATTGTAAGTTTGGTATTTGTTTCCTCCAGTTCTCCCAACTGAGGAATATGAAATAGTACTCATTGAGGGTATTTATTATTATTATTATTTTCAAATATTTTGAGGCATGCAAATGATACTAAAACATATCTTTTAAGTTGACTGCATTGATCCTAATTTTTTGGGCTCTTTGTTATATGACACACTTCAAGAGTTTTCGTGAGTATTTGTTAAAGGTACATTTGAAATAGCATCCATTCCTGTATCCACCCAGCTACATTAGCTATTATAAGTCTTTTAAATTTAAATCCTTTGAATGTCACATTTAATCAATAAAATCATAACATTGCTGCTCTTTAATTAGTCCTTGTGAGCTAGTCAGGAGGTGATGTTACATTGTCTACAATCTTTTTGCCACTTGAATATTTCATTTATCTAGTTTAAATTGCCTTAGACTTTCTTCCTATTATCAATTTGATTAGGACATTGCAGATTAAACAATCTACTTTGTTCCCTAGATAACATTGAACTTTTGCCAGAGATACAGTTGGAGGAACCATATTTGGGTTATTTTACATATGTACTCTTTTTCATTGTTGTGAAATTCTCATAAAGTAAAATGAACTGGTTACAGGTTACAATTGAAAAGCTACGCCCATTCTGAATATTTCATATGACTCATAACCCTTTTTGTCCAGCTTTTTGTAATATGATGTTGGCATGGTTCATCCATATTTTGGCATATGCCTATACTCCGTCCCTTTTTTGTTGCTGTGTACTATTCCTATTGTATGGATAGACTCCTAGCCAAGATACAGGGTCTTTGTGAAAATCCAAAGCTTTAAAACCTATTAAAAGACACAAGAGTGGCTATAATGCCTAGGATAACTTGCTGGTATCAAACTTTTCTCATGAAATGGGAGAGTACACACCTGAAGTCCTCCTTACTATTGCAAGCGAGCTCTGAGATTTGTGCAAATGAGCATCAGTGATTTTTATAAGAAAGTAGGGGATTACAGTTATAGCTAAGTCATTTCAACTTCAGGGTTTTTTTCCCAAAAAAAAAAATAGTGTTCTAATGTTTATGAAACTCAACAAAAACATGAAACACATCAAAATAAGTCTAGCATCATTTTCTATGCTCAGAAGTAGAATTATTCAAGCCATGGTTTTCTTTGTCTAAAGATAATTACTTGCATTTTAGAATCCACTAGAATGTTCTGCTGTTAGTAACTGAACTTTCCAAATGAACTCAAGAGCTCATAGGAGACAGACACATATACCTTGCTTTATAGTTTATACAAGCCAGGGCTCACCAGAAAACCTGAGTGTGGAGAAAAAGTTGTGTGCCTACTGGGGAATTACTGAGAAAGCTTATGAATATTTTCCATGGCATCTGCTGGGAATATGGTGGGAAAAAATCGAATAGAAGGAGAATGAAAAAGAGCCAGACAAAACCCCCTTTTAATGTTTATTTTAGAGAGAGGCTAGTAATTGATTAAACTAATCCAATATCTGGAAACATTCTTTTTTAATCTTCACTTTGCCTTTTATGCAGTTTGAAATTTTGGAGACTCCCCTTTGAAGTGTAGCAGGGGCGAGTCTGAAAGGAACAAACAGTTTCCCAGACAGATGTGTGAAGAAATGCCTGAAGCTATGTGCTTCTTGCTGGAGTTAGATGTGACTGGGCCAGGCTGTTAAATACACAGCAACATGAAATATGAATATTCTTTTGCCTCCGTCGGGACTTTTTCAATAATATAAAGAAGGGGGATGGCACAGTGTTACTTTTCCCAAGTCCTATGCTTTTTCTTTAAGTTTGTTTTGTGTTAGTGTATTACACCATTTCAAGAGGGTACTTTTTAAAAACCTGATATTTCTTTTCCTTTTATTTTTTCCCTCAGTCCTTCACAGTGATGATAAAAGCCGCCTTGACATTTTTAAAAACGTTGTTTTGTTTAAATTACAGAGTCTCCATGGCAACGGCATCCTCCCAGGTTCTAATTCCTGAAATCAACCTCAATGACACATTTGACACTTTTGCCTTAGATTTTTCCCGGGAGAAGAAACTGCTAGAATGTCTGGATTACCTAACAGGTATTATCTTACTGTCTTTTATGTTCTCTCTGGTACAGTGTACATTTACTTTGCCATTGGATCAATTATTTTCTAAAACTCATGCATGTGCTTCAGACTTTGAAATGCTATCTAATAGTCCTATAAAGATTAATGTCCGCACTGTATTTTTAACCTAAATAACACAGACTAAGTATAAATTGAGACAAAAAAAAATAAAGAGAATCCCAGTTGCTAAATGTGTCCTTACCACCATTTCCTAGCTTTTAACATGGAGATGGTGAAAGAAGTAGCACTTCTGGCCATTAAAGAGACAGTAAAGTTTCATGAGTATCTTTCACTATGATAGAGCATATCTGAGTCCTATAGTACATTAATGGCAGGAAAATAAAAACCACATGAATAGCTGGCCATCTATACCTCTCTATCTCTTTGTATTCGTGATCTTATCTTGGTTGTCACAGTATCAATTTTGGTAAAACATAATCTTCATTTTAGAAATGGTAAATTTTAGCCATCATGCTGAAGGTCAGATACAAAGGGAGTGAACACAATTAGGATCTGGCTTTGTTCTGTATGAACTGTACAGACCTCTGCATTGTCTAGGAAAAAAAACTGAATTTCATGTTGCTCTGGCAAACATCACATAAATCACATTGCAATTCCAGATGCCATAGTTCATCCCTATACTTTCTACTTGGCTTTCCTTTCCCTTCCCACCATCCCTCCCTTCTTCTCTCCCTCCCTTCTTCTTCCCTCTTTCCTTTCATTATTTTTTTTTAGCTTAGAAAACAATAAAGAAAAGAAACAGAAAGAAAAGTTGTGGCTACCTATATTCCTAGGAGTTAATCTAAATCTTTCCTTTGCTGTTAGCCTTTGAAGCAGAAGCTGGACTCAGTGGTTGACAAAAAGAATGAGGGCCATTTAGACACGTTATTTGTGTTCCTCAAAGTCACTAGGACTACAGGAAAGCACCATGTACACAGTGAAGCCAGATGTGCTCTGTACTGAGGACATAGGGCCTCCTAGAAACCACATCCCTAACTGAGCATGGTGTCAGTTTCTCAACTCCCAGCCAGTATGTGCATGTTTGTGGGAGAGTGATTGGGGAGGGTGGAGCCAAAGAGAGGGAACATTGTGTAGCATTTGTTTTTGTAGTGTTTGGATAAAAAGCAAGGAGTTATGCAGGACATGCGTGGTTTTTCCTTCTATGAGAACTCCAACTGCTCTTTTTAGCCTTATTCTGCATTTGCAAGCAGAGCAAGTTATCCCACAAGACATCTCCTTTTATTGTATAATTCTCTCTTTCAAATGTACAGCTCCCAAGAAAGAAGAAAGAATTTGATTCACAAAGCATTTACTCTAAGGAGCCAAACTTCATTTGAAATATTTATGGGCGTAATCCCTCCTTTCCTTACCTTTTGCCTTTGAGTTTTGTCTAAACTACTACCATCTAGTAGAACTTTCTTTGGCAATAGAAGTGTTCTGTGTCCATGATAACCAACATATTAGTTATTGAAAACATGAAATGTAGATGGTGAATTGTGATTTTTTTTAAAAAAAAACTGAGCTGAATATAATTAGAAGTTAAACAGCTACATGACACAAAATTACAATGCAATATACAACCCACATTTTCTCTTTTTCTACTCTGACATCTTCATTTGCTGTCTTTATACAACATGAATACTCTACTTACTACTGATGTTTTATTCAAAAGTGCGGGGTAAAAGGAAGGAATAATAGCAAAATGTCTTGGCTTGCCGAGTATGGCTTTGTTTATTATAAAACCAAAACTCTTCCACAAAAGATTTACCTAGCAAATTTTCACTAAGTCTCATGGACCAGATCCATGTTACAAGGCCAGAGGAAATTAGAAAATTAAATATTTGCCCAGGAACAAGGTGTTTTTAAAGTACCAAATCTTCTTGCTATACTTGTCTGATCAACAAAAATGTGTCTTCATTCCTCAACAATTAATAGTAAATTCAAAATATATGTTTATTTCAATTTCTGTAGGAAGAGGAACTCGTTGACTAAAAAGGAAACTGTGAAAGTAGTCTGCGCAACATTGTAACACGCATGCCATATCGTCACAATGGCTGTTTATGCCAATCTAAAGGTCATATCAAATACCTGTGATTTTGCTTTTTTGAGCCATTAACCCTAAACTCAGTCCACTTGTAGGCATAACATCAATTCTTGCCAGAACATACAATACTTGGCTGATAACTGCCAAGTCCAAATAGTTGATTCAATATTTATAAGCAGGAAACCAAGTGTTTGTGGCATATTAGGCCACCATTCCTTGTGTAGCATTTGTGAATAAAGCAAGAAAATAACAGTTCTGGTACTGATTGTGTGGGTATTGAAATTGGCAGCATGCTGCAGTTTGCATTTACAGAAAATTAGAAATTGACTTTGCAGGACAAACCCATTGGGTTTACAATCAAAACAGGGTTAGCCTGCCTGGCTGTGCAAACAAGATTTTTTTTTCCTATGACATGCCTCTAAGTGGTATGTCAAGTTAATAACCCTTAGAGGTGACATTTCCTTCCTGGTTACAGCTACTGCCATGTGGCTCACAGCTACTTGCCTATTTTGAACTTGCATTTGCTGTCTGTTTAATCATATATTGCTAGGTAGACAGAAAAAAAATCTATCTTTTCACAATGGTTAATGGAGAAAGTATTTAATTAACTATTTGGCTTATGAAAGACTAAGTTGTTCTTCATGGGTTTATTCAGCAGTGAACTCACAGCAACAATGACCACACAGATGCAAAACAAACACATTTTATGACACAGCTGGACCTGCATGGCATGCAATTCCTGATTGGTATCACGTATTCATGCATATCCAAGTCACGCTACTCAAAACTAAATTTCACACGTGGACTCTTCAGAGGACAGATGCTCAAACACACATTTCCAAGAAAATGTTTGAAGAATTATGATGAATGCTTATTTTATTCTTTCCTATGTACTTGTTTTTCATTTATGGGTATTATTTTGAGATCTACTGTATAAGCTACACTAGATTTTGGATCTACTATAAAACCTAGACTATCCTATATTCACGTTCATCCTGGTCCTGCCTTACAAGTATTGAGATTACAAATATGTACTATCAGACTCAGATGAGTCCCTCTTTTAAATTAATGGAGAGTCTGTGAAATTCAACATCAGACAAAGCTTCTCGTGACTTGTGCTAAATGTCAGGTGTCAAAGTGAAAACAAAGCAGAATTTTAAATTTACCATTTCTATAAAGGCCCCGCCCTCTTAGGGTTTCTTTACAATTTACCAATTCTAATCAGAAACTAATCTAGAACAGAAAAGACCTATGCAATGGTGTAAGTAAATCGATAGAATGCAAACACGTTTCTCTCTTTGAAGTCCAGCTCCTGTATAAGAAGAGTATGAAGAAAAGCTGTGGATCAATTCTCTAAACCATAGGCTGGTAAACTTTGACTGCAAAAGGACATATGGCAGATGTCTTAGGTTTTGCAAGCCACATGCTTGTAACTATCCAGCTTTGCTGTTGCATAAAAACACCATAGATGGAGAATACTCAAGTGAGTCAGGCTATGTCCCAATAAGACTTTATTTACAAAAATAGCTGCTGTGGGCTGGAGAGGAGGCTTAGTGGATAAGAGCACTGGATGCTCTTCTAGAGGACCAAGGTTTGATTCCCAGCACTCACGTGGTGGCTGTAATCCTATGCCCTCTTATGGCCTCCACAAGCATAGCATACACATGATACATAGACATACATGCAGGTAAATAACTATTTACACAAAATAAAATAGTAAAAAATATAATTGTAGTTGGTAACCCTCTGCCTTAAAATATTATTGGCAGCACAAAACACTTGTAGCCATGTCTTTTCTTCCCTAACTATTGACCTCATAAAATTAATCAAGAGTAAGTTATTTAGAAATCACATGTTTTAATAAGATTTAAATTTCTGAGCTGCTGGCTTGGTGAAACAAATAAAACACAAGGTGTCTGTAGTGATAAAAGCAACCCAATGCAAGCATTTATGGTTTCTTAGCAAATGAAAAAATATTTCTAAAAAATGACTGCTTGCTAAATGAGATGAAAATAGGAGTGCACTAATAATTTTAGCAAGACATCAAATATCTATTAAAGCAAAAATTTTAAGTTATTTTGTTGATTTATTAGCAGATAACAGTGATATTTTCAAATATCTGATGTCATATAGATGAGAGGTTGACATAGTGGGTTTCAGGCCAAATCAGGCCCTGTGGCTATCTTGTAAATACATTTTATTAGAGTATGTCTATACTCATTTACGTACAAATTATCTACATCTGCTCTCATGGCAGGGTTAAGTAGTTGCAAGATTAACAGTCTGTCCTACAATACCTAAACTATTTACTATATCCAACCCCACCACCAAAAGTGGATAAAATTATGAAGGTTTGTCTTGGTTACTTTTTCTTTGATGTATTTTCCTCGTATACACGACGCTATTGTTTTCTTACTCTCATAAATATATTCTCATGATAAATTGAAATAATGTCTTAATGACTGGCTGGATTTAGCCACACTGCTTCCAAAAAACAACAAACAAACAAAAAAACAAACAAACAAAAAACTCGTTCCATAAGTAGACAACTAAACACATTGGAAACAAAAAAGTCTTATTTTATATGATAGTAGTTCTAGTAGACCTATTTAGGAAAACTTGCTTTAACAGTTAAATATCTCTGAATTGTGATCCTAATGGTATCTGCTGCTCCACTTATATGCATTCTTGATGCCAACAGCTCCCAACCCTCCCACAATTAGAGAAGAGCTCTGCACGGCTTCCTATGACACCATCACTGTCCATTGGACTTCGGATGATGAGTTCAGTGTGGTCTCTTATGAACTCCAGTACACCATATTCACTGGACAAGCCAATGTCATTAGTGAGTATCTCATGGCTCATTTACTTCTCAGTTTGGTGACTCTTTTCAGATAACCTGGGTGAAGGAATATAAACACCAAAAGGAGATGATGAGGAAGGAATAAGACTGCAATATTTATTGGTTTCTTTTTCCTATATCAAGGAATGGATAATGCTCACTTGTATTACAGTAATGAAAAACAGCTGGTCAAATATCAATGAAATTATCAACCTCTGGAAAATCACGTGGGTGTGGTTTGACAAAACAAGCTGATAACAACATGTACACTGTAAATTTATTTAAAACTTAAATCTATTTATAACTTAAAGATCAAAACAAACTATTTGTACATAAAATGTATTCTTAGAGGTTAAAAGTATAAATATTAATTAGGATGTTGGTTATATTTATATATATATTTGGCATTGTGAATGTTATGACCAACTCAAACAGCAATAGCTGGCCATAAAGGTTTTAGCTGAGTTATTTAAATGTACAAATGCCAAAGGGTTCAAAGAAATTGCTTTCTAGAGGGAAAAATCTAAAACTTTTTTAGTGCTTTCCTTGGTTAGGTTGTGATGAAACACCAGGACCAGAAACAACTTGTAGAGGAAAGGGTTTATTTTATCTCACAACTTAACATTTCTCCATTCAGGAAAATAATGATATGAACTGAACTAATGAGTAGGCCATGAAGGAACACTGCATTCTGGCTTGCTCCTCATGGCTTGTTAAGCACTCATGACCCCCAGCCTGAGGGTGGCTCTGTCCACAGTAAGCTTGGTCCTCCTATACCAGTCAACAATCAAGAAAATGCCCCAAAAGTGTTTCCCACTGATCTATCTCATGAGACATTTTCTCAATTGAAGTTCCGTTTTCACAAATGACTCTAGCCTGTATCAAATTGACAGAAAACTAGCCATCATGGCAATGGATATACAGAACATGTCAGAATAGAGTGCAGTAAAAGTTGCTTTTCCACAGAGATGTTTTGAATATAGTCATATTAATTTACTGTGATTTTAATAAAGAAAAAAAAAAAACCTCTTCTCTCTCAACTGGTCTTTCCTAGTATATGTAGTTCTGAGGTGCATTGAACTTTAAATAGAAATTTGGTTGAAGATTAATTATAAAGGCAATACAGAAAGACATTAGTTTCACATTGAATAATGTGCAAATTAACTCCCTCTTAGACACTTTGCTCAGATATATTTCTCCCTCCATCTTTTCTATTCCTCTCACTCTCTATCCCCTCTCTTGCTTTCTTTCCTTTTTCCCTTCCCCTAATTTGTTTACCTTGGAAGAATTCATATAACTCTTGCAGTTTTTATAAGTGGACAAGTGAGTTGTGAAATGTTATGTCAAGGACAGTTTGGTGACCCATTTCGTAGGGAGTATCAAAGAGAAGTCAAAAGCAGATGTGACTAAAAGGCCTTGGAGGAGAGTTACGGTTAAACTGATTCTTGAAAGGTTGTGGCTACATGGAAGTGACATAAAGATATCTGCAGATAGCTGTGTCAGCTTAAACAAAGCCTACAGGGAGTGAAGTAGTAGAGCGTATATACTGGAAGATCCTACTTGATAATGCCTAGCTAGAAAATTCAGTGCGAAAGGGGAAGCAGTAAAAAATGAAGTACAAAACACAAAGCCATAAAGCTGGCTTCAGAAAGCATAAGCCCAGGGATAAGAGCTCTATCATATAGGGCCATTCAGCTTTGAATTTTATGTTGGGGAATAGAGCTGGGCAGTAATGGGCTCAGGTGGACATTGTATATTGTATATTTTTATACCACATGCAGTGATTTGCCAGCACTGGAAAGAGTGGAAAGGGATAGGATGGGCCTTTTGAGGAACTACCTAAAGTGTAGCAGCAACCAGGTTCTCTAAGTGATACTCAGCTGACAGGAGATGAAGATACTTCTTGAAAAGACTCCTCAGCTTTGGTACCGCCATCACAGTCTTTTACATAGTCTAAATGCCTTTGGAGACAAGTCTAAATTGTGCCCATTGTAAGACTGAGTTCTTCTGAAATCATTCTTCTCCAATTTCACAGGTCTTATTTCATGGCATCAATAAATGACAATTTTATGACCTCTTGTATATTTCCATACCACATGCAGATATTTACCTTTTGAAAACAGTAAATGTAGTAAGAAGCTCTTCTATTTTGGCATAAATAAAGAATTGCCACATCTCTTTCTGAAGCAGTATGGCATTCTATTTCAAATCCATTCTCTGATTTATCTGTCCCATCTTTTATTGATGAATACTAGCCTTTTTCTAATCTCTGCAAACATTGCCCCTATGAATATCCTTGCATATTTCCTGTTCATGCATGCAAAATTATATTTCTAGTATAATCTCTTGAGATATAATTGATAAGAAGAGATTATTTGCATTTTAATTTTGATTGACATTGCCAAATTGCCCTTCAGAGAGGTGACAGGTGGTGCTTTAAATACATTTTAGCAGCTGTAGAAACTTACATTTCACTGATTTTGGACATATGTACTCTAAGCTAAACAAGAGAAACCCAATTTAAAGCAAGGTAAACATGTATTATCTATATGATTTCATAATAAATCCAAGGTCTAATTTAACCATTGCAAAGCCTATAACATGTTAACACATGAGCTGCTCTATTATGTAGTATAGTAGGAAAAACAAAAGACAGGTAGAAAATATATTTTTGTCTTCATAAGGCATTATTTTGTAACATATTGTTATTGTATTATATTGATATTATTAATGATTTTATAATTAATTATATTATAAATATTTATAATTATTAATGTATTATATTGTTAGTGTATTGGGTAAACTAAGCTAAAGAAAGGTTGTATCAGACTTAAAGATGAAATGCAAAAGATGGCAATAATATAGATAAGTGACTATTGATATTATATAAGTAAACATTGGATAAGTGAATAAATAGAAAAAATGGAGTTATTTAATATCAAAAGAGCAATTCTTGGTCCATGTGAGGATTGTTGTATTTCTTTGAAATGATTTTTGTTAGACTTAGAAAACTCATTTGTTTTATATTGAACAGGATTGTTTCCATCAGAGTTTCTTACACAATACCCATATGAAAGGCTCTTTATGAATGCTGCATGTCTGGGGTCCTCTTCTTTGATGGAGTACCTTTTCTTAACAAGATCTATTGTAAAACTCTACTCAAATTTTGAAAACATTTTCAAAACCTGCCCACGGCTCCTTGTGCCACTAGGCAATCTTGTACGTCTAGGTCATGGTTCCCTCTTTTGTTGCAATAAACCATTGTTAATTACTTTTAACTGGCTTAGTGAGGAAGAACTAGATAATATCTTAGAACTAACTGTATTTAATCTCATTTCATTTCTCACAAATATACAACCCAAATGCAAAAATAATGATATTACTTTTATTCTTCATTTTAATTGATAGAATTAAGACTATATAATGTTACTAACATTCTTTGAAACAAATAGATACATGTTTAATTTATAATGTTTACCAAAACCACTTTTCATAGGTTCTTTTAAATTTTTAAATCAGGGCATTGTTACCAGCAAGCTGTTCTTGTCATTTGCAAAATAAGCAGAGGTCACATTTCTTGAGGCTATCATGTGAAATAGTTATATGTATACACTGCAGTCACTTTGAAAGCATTCATGAAAGTTATGAAACATATATTATTTTTATTTGGAAGAAAGAAGGCATGGTTTCCTTCTATCCAAATGGTTAGATAAGACAAAAGCTGTTAGGGATCCATGAAAAGCCTCTGTAAACAGTGTCCGCACTGTATAATATTCTGCAACGAAGTGGTAATTGCCATCCAAGGCTCTCAAATCCCCCAATGTAATTAAAATCATTTAATATGCTACAGTAGGAGAGAAATGCTTCTGACTCATTGTCAAGGAAAAATACTGTTCAAAGTCAAAGGCTCAATTATGGTTCATTACAAGCCAATAATATTCTAGTTTCATTTGTTGTTTTAATATTTCTTCCTACATGGCATTCTGTGAAAAGCAGAGCACTCAGAGAAGTCTAAGAGAAAGTGAAATTTCAATCAGGATAGTTGTGTGGGTGTTTTATAAACAGATGAAGTAAACTTGCCCACTAGTTCTGGCATAGTGTATTGTCAAGGTAGCATAATACCAAGTGCAAGAAATTAGGTGGCACAGGCTGGTATAAGAACAACACTAGCCACACATTTCAGGTATACTCCAAGGCACCCCCAACGTAAATGCCCCAAAAGAACATTGTCAGTGGTTATTTTCTGGCATTTTCAATAAATTCTCAATTATCATCCAGACAATGATAATACTATAAAGAGAAACAAAAAATTGGTTAGTGATTATGAAGGTAACTTGCTCACTGTAAAGCTACCCAGTAAAAATGTACTACTCTGTAATACTCAAGGAAAACAAATAGTGACTTTTCAAGATAGGGTGTGATAGTCAGTCTCACACCCTGGCTTTTTTGTGTGAGGGTCTGATACAATAAATCTTGGTTGAGTTAAGATTTGTGGTTGGAAGCCAAGTTACAGTTTGTACCAATTTCAGACATCTGCTCTGTGATATTGCTGAAAGCATCCCCTACCACATTAAACTAAACTTCAGGTTTGGACAGAGACTAGAAAGTTTATTTAAGCATTTTTATCTCTTTTCCCTCTTTGACCACTGTAGTCATTTCATTGAAACATGTGCAATTAAACCAAGAACAGTGCCCCCCCCCACAAAAAAAACAGTGAGGTTGATAGAACTCTCAATTGAATTTGCTGAATGCTATTATTGTTTTGCATTCAGGCCTGACTGCTTTTGACAAAGACCTAAGGATATGAGCGGATTATACTAAGATAGAAAAGTTCATTTTGTTTTATTACTATTTTAATGATATTATTCAATAACTTCAAGTAAATTATAGGCTTCTTGGGGACTGAATAACAGAGTTCAAAAATGACCCTACTTTGGTTGAATCAAAATCTAATATTTGGCCATGGCAGGCTCCAGAAATAGAGTTTGTTATAGCTGTTTTCTAGGAAAAGGCTTAGTGAGGAAGTATCAAAGGGAATACACAGTATGGAGGTTATCCTTTCACCATAGCATTTAGGAGTGTTTCCTTCCCCTCCCCCCCCCCCGAAATTGAAAATAGGTTCTTTTCTCATATAATAAATCCTGATTAGAGTTTTTCTCTTTGCTCTACTAGACCTAGTTCCTAATCACCTCTTCTCCCATCTGGATTCGTTCCCTTTCTACCTCTCATTATGAAACAACAAGCTTCTAAGACTCGACAAAAACAAAGCATAACAAAATAAAATATAATAAAATGAATATAATAAGATAAAACAAAGGCCATCACATTGAAGATTAGACAAGGAAAACCCACATAAGGAAATGAAACCCAAGAGAAGGCACGAAAGTCAGAGACATGCTCATTCATAAACACAACAGTTTCATAAAAACACTAAATTCAATGCTATAATATATAGAGAGAGGACCTGATGTAAAACTGTGGAGGACCTGATATAAACCTGTGTAGGCGTTTTGCATGGTGCATCAATCTGAATTCATACAAGCTTTACTCGTGTTGACTTATAGTCTTACTTTTCCAGTATGGCCCATCCCCTCTGCCTCTTACACTCTTTCCACCTTGTCTTCCATGGGGTTACCTGAGTTCTGGGGAGAGGGATTTGATGGAGATATCCCATTTAGCTGTATGTTCCAAGGTCTATCTCTTTGTATAATTTCTGGCTGTGGATCTCTGTATTTGTTCCCATCTGCTACTGGAAGAAGTTTCTCTAATGATAAATGAAGAAAGCTCTGATCCTAAATTTGTTTACTATCTTTCTCTGGTTCATGGTCACTCAGCCAGTATTAGGCATAGGTTCCATCTCATGGAGTGGGAAGTAAGTCAGCTCAGACATTGGTTGGTCACTCCCACAAGTTTTGCACCACAATTGCACTAGCATATTTTGCAAGAAGGACAACATTTTAGATGAGAGGTTTTGTGACTGTAATGTTTTTAATATTTCTCTCTTGGTAGCCTGAAGAGTAACTTACCGGTACAAAACACACAAGAACATAGGAATGCAGGTTCTATATAGGCAAAGCTCAACAGCTTCATGCTCAGTGAGTTCTGTGGATATTGTCATCAGCAATGGGGCTTTCCTGTTCATGTGCAGACTATAACTCATGATTTTGCCAACTGCCTGTGTTGTTTAGGGGATTTCCATGGGACCCTTTGGCCAACAACTCAATTGGATTTAACCCTGTCCTGATATGGGAATCTCTGTTTGGTGACTCGGGATGTTTTCTTCTTACTCAAAAGAGACTTGGGGAGAAAACAAAAGGCTCAGAGCTACAAACAATTAGAGGAGACATGGATACTGCCTTTACTTATTTTAATCAGTATTAAATGTACAGTCTCACACATTCAAACTGTTCTGAGTCTCAAGTTATTTCTTTGCTTTATGTTAACTTTTCAACTCTCAAGTTCCTGTGATTAAAGAAGTGTTCACAGGTAGAAATAAAAAGAAGTGACAGAAAATTCATGAGACCAAATGAGTCAAAGGTGAACATGAGAATACTATTTTCTCAAGATCCAGAGCCTGTGAAGCTGGGAGATGGTTCAGTGGACAAAGGGCTTACTGTTCAAGTATGGAGATCAGTGGTTGGATTTATAGAACCCACATATAAAACCAAGAAGGCATTGTGCCCTGTAATCCCACCATTTAGGATGCAGATAGGAAATTCCAAGAATAAACTGACTGGTCAAACTATCCAGAACTGTTAAGTTCCAGATTCAAGGAGAAATTCTGTCTTCATAAATAAACTAGAGAATAGTCAGGGAAGGTACTTGATATTAACCTCTGGCCTGCATATCCACATGCAAACAGCACGTACACTATATACATGTGAACATACACCCAAAAAGATATAAAGAATCTAAACAAATTTTGAAAACATTTTTAAAATTTTCTTCCCATCTGTCATAATTCCAGGTGTAATTTTTAAGTTATAAGTTGGAGGAAGCACTTAGTATAATCCAAAGACAGACTTCAGGGAGCCTATGACTTTTACGCAATGCTATGTGAATATTTTTGGCTTGGTGTAGATGTGTACTGTGGATTTCTTCTCACAGAAAGGTTTCATTAGATTCTCAGGGATGTGAGACCACAAAAATAAGGAACTGTTTCTTGAGAGTTGGGTGAGGTATAAGTTGCCTCAAGATCAAAGGATCTAACCCTTTGACTTGCAAATGAACCAAAAAGGAAAGAGGGGGGAGTTGAGTTTGGAGCACCTCAGGAAGTAAAGGGGTCTGGCACTTTCCCAGAGACTAGTACTGAGAAAGGAAACTTCATGACAGCCTAGTCACCAGGGAAATGGGAAAAGGTTGTATTGGAGTGAAGATTGATGAGTGGAGAGAGGAAAGTTGGGACTGATACCAAAAAGAAGTTTCTAGCATCAGTCAGCTGCAAAACAAAATGGGCTTCCCTTTTTCCTACGTGTTCCTCCAAGCCTCATAAATCCTCAGCCCACATCCTGCAAAATACAGCCAGACGAACAATCCTATTCCACTCTGGACCAGTGATCCCAGGGATGCAGCTGGTCAAAAATCCTATGGATATTTTCTCAGGATCCACACTGGGATGCAAGCTGCCCATAAGTAATGCTGTTCAGTCTTCTGAATCCACATTAATATAGAATCATAGACCTCCTTGGGGATCATTTTTGTATCTCTTCTATTAGAAGTTGGATGGAGTTGGGTGATCTGTGCTGGTTTTGCTTCTGCATTGACCTAATGATAAGGGTGTTGTCTCAGTTAAAGTAACTACTACTTTGATGAAACACCACGGCAAAAAGCAACTTGGAGAAGAAAGGGTTTAATTTCATTTATACTTCCACATTACTGTTCATTGAGGAAAGTCAGGGCAGGAAGTCAACCTAGAGTGGACAGGATCTGATACAAAAGCCATGAAGGAGTGCAACTCTACTACTGGCTTGGTCATCCTGATTATATTACTCAGGACCACCGACCCCAGGGTGTTCCCACCCACACTGAGCTGGCCTCTGCCACCAGTCAAAAATGCCCCCATAGACTTTTCCATAGGCCCATCTAATGGGGCATTTTCTCAATTAAAATGTCCTCTTCCAAAATGGCTCTAGTTTGTGTCAAGTTGACATAAAATGAATCAGAATAGCTTCTTTCCATGTCTCCTTTGCTGAAAAAATACTGTCCTCAAAATGGTGCTTTCCTGGTAATAACAGAGAGGCAAGGGACCAACAGAAATCCCCAAACCTACTCTTGGAACAAGTACATTGACATTTGTGCTCAAACTTTCAATTAACAAGTCATATAATCAAACCCAAAGAGGGAGCGGCTGCAAAACCACTTTGGCTCGGGTATGATCAGGAGAGATATAGGAGGCAAAATGCAATCAACTGTGTCTGCATTACTGAAGCTAGGTTTTAGTCAGGACATGAATCACATACCCACAGCATCCGCGGGTCTCCTAGTTCATGAGAAACAAACTTGAAGGACCAGTGTCATCCAGCAGAGGGTAAGACAGAGTGGGATCAATCAGTGATCATTTTTGTTTCTTCCTCACAATGCTTAATAAAACATCATGTGCATATTCAGAGCATAAGAAGCCAGAAAAAACCACCTTTGATCCACCTGTTCACACAGACCAGAGTTTTCAATATAAGCATTTTCAGTGGCTTGTCCCAGTGGAACACTCAAAGGGAACTTATGTAATACAGAGTGAACTCTCCGTATAGATAGCACACTGAGCACTCTTTTATTGGTTATGCCACATAAAAGGTGAGAAAGCTCTTCATTTTCCAATGTGGAAAGTTCAAATAATCTAAAATTCTGTAAACATTGCCTGTCTTGTTGGCTTTGCAGGTCTGTGTAACTCAGCGGATAGCTGGATGATTGTGCCCAACATCAAGCAGAACCACTACACTGTGCATGGCCTACAAAGCGGCACCAAGTATATCTTCATGGTCAAGGCCATCAACCAAGCCGGCAGCCGCAGCAGTGAGCCTGGAAAGTTGAAGACAAACAGTAAGTGCTATGAACTCAGCTAAGCTGTCATCTCACACTTGCTTGCCTCCGGGCTGACATTACTATTTCTTTTACCTTTTCTGTTTTGGGCCTCACTGATAGCCTCAGAAAAGTAAATGAAGAGCCACTGTGAAATACTAAGGTTCCCAGCAGCTAGGTTCTAAAGTTGATCCCGTCTTCTAGGCTGTGTGGCCACTGATTTCTCTGCATACCATTGCTCTTATTTCTTGAGAAAAAAATCCTGGAGAAGTTCTTATGAGAGACAGAACAGGTGCTTATAAAGCTTGACACAGAGGAAGCCTCTGTAAATGGTAGATAGGAACTTTTTCTTTAGCAAAAAAAAAAAAATGTTCATAACTCTTTCTTCAGAAATTCTTTATTCTGTTCAAAAATATAAGTCTGGGTCTGTAATTCTCAATTAGGGGTCAAATCTGTCTTTTTTTCCCACAATGCTAGCCCATGCAGGATTTAATAATGTCTAGAGACATCTTTCTGGTTTATCACAACAGGGGAGAATATGCTGCTGGCATGAAATGAGCAGGAATCGCGCATAGCAAACATCTATGGTATACAGAACAGCTCCCACCACAAAGAATGATGTAGCCTAGGACTGTGCCTTATGGTTCTGTCATTTTCCTTTTGCTGTCGCTGTCTCTGTCTACATGTGTTTTGTTTTATCCTCTCTTCTTTCTTTACATCTTTTGATCTAGAAATATTTTGTTATATAAATATGGTGCCAGTCGTGGGGTTGCTAATCAACAGAAACAAGGAGATTTCAAAAGGAGCTCCCACTTAACTGTATCCTTGTTTCTCAGGGCATAGTAACACATGTGTTAACTTAAGGATAAGCAGAAGGTAGAAGAATATCACTGGATTAAGCATGAGAGAGCTGAGATTCTATATGGCTATAAGACTCAAATATATTTTTTTCCTTAAACAAAACCATTTTATTTTGTGATGATTTTAGGTTCCCAGAAAAACTATAGCCATTACAGAGAGGTCTGTATACCCTTAGTCAGCTTCCCTTAGTATTAACATCTTAGATAACCTTAACACACTTACTACAACTAAGAAGTTAACATTGGTACAATTCCTCTTGCCTACGCCCTAGGCTTTATTCAGATTTTACAGTGTTATCTCTAACATTCTGTTCCTATTGCAGGATCTAGGCTAAGAACCCATATCACATTTAGTGGTTCCCCACCTTTCTCTCATTTTTTAAAAGAAGTTTTTGGTTCTTCATTTTAAAAATAAAGAAGCTGTCAGACAGATAAATTCGAAACAATTTTTAGAACAGAATTATAATATTATGCCATGCTTTGTTAAAACCATATACCACATGGAAATGAATGCATGCACACTCATCTCAACAGCTTTTTATTTATACTTGAGCATGCATTTGGTCTTTCGAAAATGTTGGAGTTCCTAGTAAATTTTAGATGCTACACAATGGGCTGAGGATATTGTGACAACATTCAACTTCTTCAGATGTTCTTTTCTCGAGGAATTTGTAGACTTTTGGAGAAGACAGAATACTAAGCCATAGTTATCATTACATTTCTGAAGTTTATAATGGAAGTAACCCATGAAAGTGCTGGATATTCAATAAAACATAACCATTCATAGCCATGGTGGCTTTTCAGGGTGAGATAAGCTTTAGAGGATGTAAGGAAATGAAGTGTTTCACAACAAGGAAAAAGCATGTGCAAAGGCCCAAGGAAAAGCTGATTATGTCTATGGAACAGAAATGTAATCAACATGATAAAAATAAAAAATTGAGAGGATAACTATACCAGGAAGTTAGAGACAATAAGCACAGAGTAAAGCTAGGCACACTGATGCATACCTCTAATCCCAGCACTCAGAATAGTGAAGCAGGACCCAAATTCAGTCCAGCTTAGACTGTTTAGTAGGATAAAGCCCAGTAATATACATGCATGAGCATGTGCATGGGTGCCTGTACACACACACACACACACACACACACACACATATATATACACACACGTTTTTAAAAAATAAAAGCTAGCCAAGCTTGTTCTACTACTTACAGGAAGATTCTAAATTCAAGCCAACTTAGTCTACAGAGTGAGTTCAAGACCAACCTGAGCAATTTAGTGAGACCCTGTCAGATACAACTCAGGATATAACTAAGTGGTAGAATGATTGGCTAGAATGCCAATGGTTCCAATCCCCAGCATCGCAAAATAAAAACAAACAAAACCAGGTGGTAAGCTCATTATGGGTCATGAGGCAGTTGGTTTTTTTGGGGAATATTGTTTGAGGGGAGATAGGTTGAGAGGTTTATATGTTATAGGCTGGATGAGGATTTGTGAAAGGTGAAGCTTTGTTGCATTGTGATGTGGTACATAAATTAAAATAAGAAAAGCTTTCAGTTAGGGAATATAACCAGAAATTATTATAAGAAATGTCCAACCAAAAAAAAAAAAAAAAAAGAACAGTAGCCAGGATAAAGTCATGTCCTCTGCAAATGGTCTGATGACTTAAGTTCTTTAGTAAAACAATTAATTTCCTTCTCAAGCTAATTTGTCTTCATTGAAGCCAAAGCCTGAAAGTTGGTAAGAATGGACAGTGGTTTGTTTGGGAAAGGCATCTGTGGCCCAGACAGAATTGGCTCAATACAGGGCTTGGGTCCGCTAAAGCTGGCAAGTCCCTGCTGTGTGGATGAGTGGCTGAGAGGAGGAGTGAAGGCAAGCAGGACACTGCAAGTTTTTCTCCCTTACAAACCTCATCTTTCTGAACATTCTGCTATTCATCACTGCCAAGAGGCCACACAGCATCCCAGCCCCTGACTTCTCTTACACCCTACCGCACCTCTACCAAACATATTCCTTCCTTCTCTATCTTTATATATAACACAACAGTTACTGTCGTTTTCCCCTGCTTTTGTGAACTGAACAAATTTTAAATGTTTAGTTAATCTAAGTGCCTAAAGTCATGCTTTTACTTTTCTCAAGCTCAGAATGATGTCTTTAAATGTTTAGAATATTCTACATTAAGACATAAAATCTTGATTTGTTTGTTCTCTGCCCCAGAGTCTATGTAACACAGGTGTATTTTAGGCTCAATTAAATATGGCAGTCCTTGAAAATAAGGTGTTCATTTTTCTTCTCCTTTCCAGGATGTTCTTCAACAAGAATGCATCTGTGCTGGGATCTCTCACTGTTTTGGTTGCTCTTTGCCTGTTCTTTTGTTGTTATAGAGCAACACTGGACCCCTCTCTTAAGTAGAAACTCAAGCAAGCATAGCCACACTCTTATTAGGCACTAATGCTCCTAGCACTGTATACAGAGTTGCTGCTGCTTAAGTATATCTTGAACATCATATAAATTGTCAATAAGTAAATGCCTTTAAAAGCATTGTTTATAAGCCTTAAATTGCTATTAGAATTTAAGATACTCTTCTGCAGTAGAAGTATAACTCAGGTAGTAAGGCTTGTTTTAGACCCTCCCCCCCCACACACACACATTTTATTTGTGTTTCACGTACATAGGTATTTTGCTTGCATGTATCTCTATGTACCATGTGCATGCCTGATACTTAAAGATATTACAAGAAATTAGATCCACTGGAACTGAAGTCATAGATAGTTGTGAACTTCCATGTGGGTGATGGGAATAAAGCCTGGGTCCTCTGGATGAGGAGTGATTGGTCTTAACCACTAAGCTATCTCTTCAGTCTTTGTTTCAGACTTTAAATCTGACTATAAGGATAAACTATTTGTTATGTTTCCAAAAAACAGTGTTTGTTCTTTCACTTCTTTTTCTTTTGTGAACTTATTTCTAGGTCAGCCATTTAAGCTGGATCCCAAATCTGCCCATCGAAAATTGAAGGTGTCCCACGACAACCTGACTGTGGAACGTGACGAGTCATCATCCAAAAAGAGTCATACACCTGAACGATTCACTAGCCAAGGGAGCTATGGAGTGGCCGGAAATGTGTTCATTGATAGTGGCCGTCATTACTGGGAAGTGGTCATAAGTGGAAGCACATGGTAGGCAGCTTCTGTATATTTTCCTGCAAGTGTAAAAGGGCACATGCTACTATGTACCTTGTCAAGGATATGAATTCATAACCAGCATCCATTCTGAAGAACCAAACCTACCTCTACAATAATGCTACATAACACTAAAATCAGTGTGACTTCAACAGCGACCATTTATTAATGCTAGCAAACATATATTTGTTGGTTAGCTGATAAGGATTAATTTCAACTGGGTTTACACTTTAAGTTACAGGTTGAATCTATTTCTGTCCGTCCTATGTATATGTTCCTCACACTGCAGAAATCTAACATGGGTAGTGCAGGCCTGTAGTCTCAAGCTGGAGTTCAAGGTCATCCTCAGGCATATAGTGAGTTCAAGGCCAAAAGAAAATATATGGATAATGTCATTCTCCTTTTATAGATGAGGTGACTTAGACATGGGCCCAAAGTCATAAAATTCATAGTTGGTAGTTACAAATTTTGTGGTCAGGGCTCTAACTTTTAACTAGGAACCCACAAATGAAGGACAAGAAAGTTAATGTCTTGATTTTACAGGCCAGGACATTTTTGTCCCAAGTAATCACCCAAGGCTATTATAATAGGACTACAGCCACAGACAATGCATATATAAATGGGTATGGGTGAGTGCTCGTAGAATTTCATTTGTGAAAACAGGCAAGGGACAAGAGTTGACTCCTGGATTGTAGTTTGTTGATCTGTGCTTTTAACTCCCATAGTATGTCATTACTAGCTAAAGAGTGATAGAGTTTTCAAACGTTATAATTAGTCTTTAGAGCACAAAGTAGTGTACTTTGAGATATGACTGACATGAAAATGAGAAGAGAAGTTGTGAAGAAGGAGGAAGATGGGAGTGGTGACAGTGGTTAAAATTTTACTAAAAAGAAATTTTAATTTGAATTTAATTTGAATTGCAAATAATGCAATGTGTACAAAGTGCACATAGCAGGATACCAATCAACCCAAATCTAAGAAGTAAGCTTGCATTGAGTGGCTATCCCTACTCTCTTAATAATAGTATCTGTATTAGTCTAGCAGATATTTTTTTTTATCCTTTATTGGCCTCCTAATTCTCTTTGCCTAGACAAGTTTTGTGTTCTAACATTCTGTCAAGAGTGCAGAGAACAAAACCTACTTCTTTCAAGGCTGTAGAATTCATCGACTCTTGAAATGTGACTATGCGCCTTTATGTGTATACATACAGAGGCCATCTGCTTTCTAAATTTCTCTCCACCTTATTTTTTTTTGATACACAGTCTCTCATTGAATGTGGACTTTAAGCATTCAGTTAGATTGGCTGGCCGCCAGGGATCCCTTTGTCTCTATTTCTCCAGTGCTGGCATTATAGGCACATACCACCACAATTAGCTATTTTCTCCTTTGCTCTTTTCAAAAATTTAATTAAAATTCAATTGCTTCATTCTTTCCTCAATATTCTCCTTCCTACATCTTCCATGTCTGCCACCTTTCTCCCATATTCATGAGACCTCTTCTTTTTTTTGACTAATTTTAATCATTTTGGTTATATATATATATATATGTAAATATATGTGTATAAATATAACCTGCTGAGTCTGGTCAGTGTTGCTACCTGTATGTTTCTAGGGCTGACCATTTGGCATTAGATGACCAATCAGGTGGCTCATCCACGGGGAAGATTTGTTTTCCCTGTTCTAGAAGTTAATTTTACTTATAGCATTTCATTTATGTGTGGGGCCCCATGAGATTTCTCCCATGTGTGCTGTGATGTTTAGTCTTATTGAAACTGTGCAGTCTTGTTGAAATTTTGAGTATAGTTTCACTGTCATACCTAGCTTTTTACATCGCATCTGGACGATCAAGCTTTAGGTCTCTGAACCAAAGGAACCATTTCCCCAGACTGACATTTGAAACTTTTAGCTGTGTTAGGGAAGATAAAAGCACAAAAGAAAATAGAATTCATGTGCAGAAAAGAAAACATTTCTAGATAATTGGTGTGCTGTATTAATCTTCTATTTTGAAATCTGGTGTCTAAATGATTATAATCTCATTAATAATTATTTGTAATAAATGATACATGATCGTCATGATCTCATTGCCATTAATGAACAGTGTGGAAAATTCTCCCAGACCACTTTAGTTACATAAACACAGATCAGCATTACCTTTAAAACACCCTCCAGATGTCCAAACTAACTCATGTGGAAAAAAAGAAAATCTATAATTAATTGCCATATACTGAGTCTTTGCATGCAGACCGGATTGTATCCATTAAAAATATATATATTATGTAAACAGTAGTTTCACATTTCATAGAATGTAACAGCAAAATCGGGTTGGTCCCTTACAATTAAATACCTGGGATACCTTGACTTACAACAGTTAGTATCACATGTATTTTTCATGAAATATGTGCTTGACTTTTAATTAACATGTACATCATGATCCATGTATTAGGACATGCTAACATTACTCTGAGAAACACAATTTGTGTACTTTTTAATTTCTCCATGTCACACTGTGTAACTTAATGTAAAAATATATGCTACCTGCACCTTTCAAGCTCAATGAACATATGTATATAGTTTCACAGATTAATGATAAATTAATGGTATTTTCTTTGCTTAATGGACCACACACTTGGTTATTTTCTTGCTCTCAAATGCTGTTAACATGTAATTGGTGTTAATGAAACGGTGTTAACTAAGGCATAATAGTGGATTTTTACCAACATTCGTACACTGAGAGTCAAGAGGACAGCATTAGATTTTGAATTTTTCTAATTTTAAATTTCTGTTTTTCTGAATGAAGTCATCCTTCACTGCTACAGGTATTTTAAAGGGTTCAATAGAGGATCAAGTGAGAAATAAACATTAGAGGGATTTTTTTTTTTACTTAAAATTTGTATGCAGCATCAAAAGGGAACAATAGAGTCATTGTTATTTGGGGACAGAACTTGAGATTCCGTGTTACCTATAAAATGAAAATAGTGTCTGCTAAGCTGTAGAATACATCTTCACAGGCTGCAAAATGCATCTCATGGGCCTAGGAAGATGGTTTAGTTGACAAAGTGCCTGACATGCAAGCATCAGGACCATGAGTTAGGATCCCCAGCATCCATGTAAAGCCACACATCGGTTGCATATGCCTGTAACCCTAGTATGGAGGTGAGAGAACACAGACAAGAGTATTTCCCAGAGACCACTGGCCAAAATGTCTAAATCAGAATCTGGATTTAGTTAGAGACCCTCTCTCTCTCTCTCTCTCTCTCTCTCTCTCTCTCTCTCTCTCTCTCTCTCTCTCTCGTGTGTATGTGTATGTCTCCCTCCCTCCCTCCCCTCCTCTCTCTATGTGTATGTGTGTGTGTCTCTGTCCCTCCCCCCCTCTCTTTCTCTCACACACACACACACATTCTCTCTCTCTCTCTCTCTCTCTCTCTCTCTCTCTCTCTCTCTCTCTCTTTCTCTCTCTCTCTATCACACACACACACACACACACACACACACACACACACATATTCAAAAATCTATTGATTAGCTTTTAACAAATAAACAAGTCAGTCAAGGACCCACAAAGACAAAGGAAGTGAGAAGCTTATGAGATCCCTGACAGGACTGGGAATACAGGCCAAGAGTCTATCACTCCAGTATATAAAGTCATGATGACCTGCTGTCCACAGCCAAAGCAGATGCTTCCTGGAGTCCTCTAAAGGAGACTTCAGGAAACCTCATATCCACTCTGCCATTGGGGAAACAATGTCCCTGATCCTCTTTTCAACTTTACGATCTTGTGCAAAGATATTGACCCAGGTTGTACATACAAATGAAAAGGGAGGCTTCTGGGTACTGCAACCCAGAACTCTGTGAGCAAGAGATTGGCAAGAGGAGAGAGAAAATGTGTTGATTAATAGAGAGGCTGTCACACTGATTTAGTGGCTTGTATAAATTAAATCTACGTGAGTTGTGAGATTTTTAAGAGTCTTTTTTTCTTTTTACTCTTCATTCTTTCTTATTTTTTAAACGCTTTATTGATTCCTTGTTTCACATCATGTACTTCAGTCCTGCTTATCTCCCTGCCTCCTCATATCATCCCTTCACCCTTGCAACCTCCTTCCTGAAATAAAAAATACACAAACAAACAAAACAAAAACAGAAAACACCTCATCTTGGACACTGTAATGTCACAGTGTGTCCCACAGTATATCTCTGTGTCTACACATCTTCATTTGTAAATGTTCATTACAATGAGTCATTGGTCTGGTTTGAGATCTCTAGTTCTGTGACACCATTAATATTGGATTCTGACTGAGACTTTCAGTCATCCTGTAGTTGCCCTGTGTCATGGAGATCCTGCAGCTTCAGATCAGCAGGACTGGCCATTTCATGCATCCCAAATATTTACAGATGATATAGATTTTAGGGTGGGCCAACTCAGAGCTCTGGATTTGGGCCTGGGTGGCAGTCAAGCCAGTCAGCAATCTGGCCCTCCCTTATCTGCACCACCAGCACTGCTGCAGCTAGGACACCCAATGCTGCCATCAGCAGGAGGCAGGCTCAACTCTTCTGCTTTCATGTCCTTAGGCCAGCTCACCTGAGCCTTCACCTTCTATAAGGACCAGCTAAATTGTGTTGCCCAGGTGAGGTGCAGGGTCTGATTTCCCAGAGTGCTACAGCCAGCGATAGGGGATGGGGATATGGATAGCTCTCCCAACAATCAAAAGTAGAGAGAGGGCAGGGAGAGGGCATCATCCCCACACCCACCTCATCTAATGATAGATGAGTTGCAGAGCCAACTCTCTAGTGCTCTGGCTCTCAGGGCTGGCTCATCGGTACCTCTTCCACCAGAGTCATCTCTATTGTGCTGCCCAGGCAAGGTGAATGGCCCTGTGGTTCAGCAGGTTAAGAACAGGGCCAGTTCACCAATTCTCATGATTGCAGAGCCAGTGGCATGTTTTTTTTTTAAACACACCTCTTTTAAAGTGATTGCATTTTAGATCCAATATATGTGATTTTTTTTTCTTTGAAAAAATGTTATTGTTAACTAAGACCAGTGAGGTTTTTTTCTCTCTCCTCAGGGTAAGATACCATATGTCAATATCTGACTACACTGATTTCTGCCCAAATATATTAAGAGTTGAACTCAGGGTTATTCACTCTTAATTAATAGTGATGTGTTTGGCTTATAATAACTGTGAAATGTTTTAAGTATTAAAGCACATGTCTCAGTAATTTAAAAAAATTAAGAAACTGAATATTGTAGGAAAATTCTTCAGAATTTTTATTTTTGACTAGTAAGAAAATATTTAGAATGACTAACTGTTCAATGAATTTTAAAATGTTTTATTAATTTCTTTAGAATGTACTTTTCACTCAGACACCTTTTCTTAGCTCCTTCCCTTACTACCTCATCAATCCTCCCATTCCTTCCCACCTGACTTTCAGATTACTTCTATTTTCTTTTTTTTTCCTCCAAAGTTGAATTCATAAGTTTTACTTTTAGACTTTTTTGTTTGTTTTCTTATTTTTTTGTTTTGTGTGTTGTGTGTGTGTGTCTGCCTGTTTCTTTCTGTTCATCTGTCTATCCTTTTGTCTATGTCTGTCACCTGTCAGTCTGTCTGCCCATCTGTCTGTTCTTCTGTCTGTATGTCCCTATCTGTCCATCTGCCTGTCCGTCTGTCTCTGTCCATCTGTCTGTCCATCTGTCCAGCAGTCTATCAGTCCATCTGTCAATCTGTCCATCTGTCTGTACTTCTGTCTCTGTTCATCTGTCTGTCTTTTTATGGCCATCGGTCTGTCAGTCTGTTCTTCTGTCTGTCTTTGTATGTCTGTTTGTCTATCTGTTCATCTGTCTGTCTGTCTGTCTGTCTATCCATCGGTCTGTCCATCCATCTGTCTATTCTCTGTCTCTGTCTGTTTGTCCATCTGTCCATCCATCTTCTGTCTTTGTCCATCCATCTGTCTGTCCTTCTGTCTGTCTGTCTTTCTGTCTCTGTTGATCTGACTGTCTGCTCTTCTGTCTCTGTTCATCTGTCTGTGTGGCCATCTGTCTGTCTGTCTCTGTTCATCTGTCTGCCTGTCCATCTGTCTGTCTCTGTCTCCATGTCTGTCAGTTCTTCTGTTTGTCCATGTGTCTGTCCTGTCTGTCTGTTTATCTGTCTCTATCCATCAGTCTATCCATCAGTCTGTCTCTGTTCATGTCTGTCATCTCTGTTCATCTGTCTGTTCACCTGTCTGTCTGTCCATTTGTCCATCTGTCTGTCCTGTCTTTCTATCTCTTTTCATTTGCCTGTCCATCTGTCCATCTGTCCTGTCCATCTGTCTGTTCATCTGTCTGTCCATCTACCTGTGTCTATCTGTCCATCTGTCCATCAGTCCATCTATCTGTCCATCTGTCTGTCCTGTCTTTCT
>JANHMN010000005.1:102635093-102664336 GCA_030674055.1 Rhabdomys pumilio
TCTGTCCATCTGTCTGTCTACCTGTGTCTGTCTGTCCACCTGTTCATCAAGTCCATCTATGTCCATCTATCTGTCCTGTCTTTCTGTCTGTCTCTTTTCATCTGCCTGTCCATCTGTCTCTGTTCATCTGTCTACCTGTCCATCTGCCTGTCTGTCTGTCCATCTGTCCTTCTATCTGTCTCCCTTCATCTGTCTTTCCATCTGTCTGTCTGTCCACCTGTCCATCAGTCCATCTGTCCTTCTGTCCATCTGTCTCTGTTCATCTGTCTTTCCATCTGTCTGTTTCTGTCTGTCTACCTGTCTATCAATCCATCTATCTGTCCATCTGTCTGTCCTGTTTTTCTGTCTGTCTCTGTTCATCTGCCTGTTGTCTGTCTACCTGTCCATCAGTCTATCTGTCAATCTGTCCTGTCTGTCTCTGTCTCCCTGTCTGTCAGTCCTTCTGTTTACCCATCTGTCATCTATCTGTCCATCTGTCCTTCTGTCTGTTCATCTGTCTATATCTGTTCATCTGTCTGTCTAGCCATCTGTCTGTCTCTTTCTCTCCATTTGTCCTTTGGTTCATGTCTGTGTTTCTGTCTGCCTCTGTTCATATCTGCCTGTCCAACTGTCTCTGTCTTCCTGTCTGTCAGTCCTTCTGTTTGTCCATCTGTCCTGTCTGTCTGTCTGTGTCTATCTGTCCAATCTATCCATCAGTCTGTCTGTCACTGTCTGTCTCTGTTCATCTGTCTGTCATCTGTTTGTCCTGTCTTTCTCTCTGTCTCTGTTCATCTGTCTGTCCATCTGTCTGTTTATCCATCTGTGTCTGTCTCTATGTCTGTTCACCTGTCTGTCCTTCCATCTGTCTGTCCATGTGTCTGTTTGTCTGTAGGCCTGTCTGTCCATCTGCCTGCCTATCTGTCTGTCTCTGTCTGTATATTCATCTCTCTGTCTTTCTGAATGTCTGTCACTGTTCATCCTACTGTCCATTCGTCTGTCTCTCTGTGGAAGCCAGAAGAGGACATTGAATCCCCTAGAGCTAGAGTTCTATGTGGTTGTGAGCCACCTAATATAGGTGCTGGGGACCAGAATGAGGTCCTCTGAAAAAAAGCATGTACTCTTAATAAACCATTTCTCCAGCCTTTTCTGGCATCATTGAGAAGGGAGTCCCTTGGTCCTTTGGAGGCTTGATGACCCAGGATAAGTGAACATTAGGCCACTGAGGCAGGAGTGGGTGGGTGAGTAGGTGAGGGAGCACCTTCATAGAGGCAGGGGGAGTGGGAGGAGATTGGGGCTTATGGAGGGAAACTGGGAAGAGGGATAACATTTGAAATGTAAATAAATAACATAACCAATCAAAAAATTCAGAAATAAAGAAAACACATAACCAAACAAAGTAAAAAAAACTTTTAAAGTGCAGTAGAAAGTATAATCAGAAAAAGTAATGAGTTGTACAATTTCTGGTGAGAGGGAGAGTGTATAGAGTGTCAATTAAACTTGTAACCCTTTCAGTCATCTTATGTTTCAATTTTGATTTTTATACTTACTGTTAGTGTGAAATTTGATAGTAATGTTAAAATAATAGTTACTGAGCATTATATACCAGCCATTGTGATTGTGATTTAAAACACAATTTTCTTTTACTCTTTAACTTGGGGATATGGAGACTATAATTACTCCTGTACTATAGAATGTGCTTTGGTAAGAATGAATGATGACAAAGAATTTAACCTTATGTGGAAATCATTCTCCCTGCTTGCCTTTACCAAAGCACATTCAAAGCCATGGACAAATGGAAGATATGATAGCAATTGCAAAATGTAAAGTCTGTTGAAAGAATAAGCCTATATAGAGTCATGATTTCCAGTATGGCAGCCCCACTCCACATACAAAGCTATTTAAATAAACCTAATTAAAATTCAAATTCATTACAAATGGGGCTGGTGGCTTAAGTCTTACCACTCAGAAAGCTGAAAACAGAAGGGTTGTAAGAGTTTGAGGCTTGTCTGGGACACAATGTGAAACTGTGTTTAAAATAAACAGATGATAGATAGATAGATAGATAGATAGATAGATAGATAGATAGATAGAGACAGATCAAGTTGCTTCCATACTTGTGCTGAGTCTATACACTGGGAATTCTAAAAATAACTAAAAATATTTTAATTGAAATATAAATGTATTTCTGACATCTGTTCTCCTGAACATCGTAGCTCAGCCTGTCCTGTCATGATTATTCTCAGAATACTTACATGAGCCTTAACTCAGGATAACTCTCGTATCACAAAGCCCTACTTGTAATAAAGTTGATTACCTTATATCTTTTATTGTCTTCAGTACATTGTAGTGTATGGTATCAGGTGTTTTCTCTTATGATGTCCAGTGTCATACAAAGTACAGCATTGTGTATCACAAGCTCAGGAGATGATAAAAACTCAGAGGATGATTTTGCTGATAGCACATTGCTTTAATAAGGTTTCTTTAAAAAATCTTAAGTCCAGGCATTCTAAATTATGGATTGTCTGTAAATTTAGAGGTGATTTCACAGGCCCACCGGTCACAGTTCCAAGGCCCAATAGCCATATGGGCTTATTGACAACCTGACTGAACAGAAAAAAACACTTCAATTATTATAGAAGGATCTGGGCTGATCAGTACTGGTCCAAAAAATTTTACTGCACAGGCATTCACAAAAGAGAAACAGAGCAGTAAAATGGGAAATCAATATTCTCTGGTAACATTTAAGCTGAAAACAGGAAGGTAGGCCAACACACTGGTCACCTTCTACCTCTATGTGTTTTGGAAGGACAAAGATACATATTTAAATTTAAATACTCACTTAAAGGGAGTGTGATCATGAATAAAATAGTATCACATTAAAAAACCCCGTAGACCACAGAGCAAATTTTACTCAGATGCAATATGGTTTATTGCTTTTATCACTGCTGATTTCTTTTTTGGATCTGCAGGTATGCCATTGGCCTTGCTTACAAATCAGCTCCAAAACATGAATGGATTGGGAAGAATTCTGCTTCCTGGGCACTCTGCCGCTGCAACAATAACTGGGTGGTGAGACATAACAGCAAGGAAATCCCCATTGAGCCAGCTCCCCATCTCCGGCGTGTAGGCATCCTACTGGACTATGATAATGGCTCAATTGCTTTTTATGATGCTTTGAACTCCATCCACCTCTACACATTCGATGTGGCACTTGCGCAGCCTGTGTGCCCCACCTTTACTGTGTGGAACAAGTGTTTGACGATTATAACTGGTCTTCCCATCCCAGACCATTTGGACTGTACAGAACAGCTACCTTGAGTATCCAGTCCCAGAGCAGCCCAAGAAATTACAAAGATTGAGGCCACTGTTTAGGGGATTGAGAAATTAAGGCTTCAAGAGTGTGATGAAATATCCCCCAACTTGTCCAGAAACCAGCTCAGATAGTGCTCCACATGGGAGATTTCCTTCCTTTTACTGTGTTTTGTATTAAGTACAGGCTTTAATGATTTTTTAATTTTTTTTTTGTATTTAGAGGAAAGTCTATAGATTATTTATAAAAATGCATAATCTGAATTACAGCTGTTAGGAATCACTTGGTTTTGTTCATTAAGAGGCCCATAAGTTTACCAGCCCTTTACCAGTTTCATTTCATCAGTCTATGAACTTACAAATATCCTTTTGTAGATTTGTGTGTTTTTCACTTTCTTCCTGTCTATTCCATACTGAGGCCATGTGAGGTACTACCCCTTAGAATAACCAAATATGCGGCTAAAGGAAAAGTCATTTTGAACCTAGTAAGGAAGTACACAGGCTTCCTTACTCTGATTTAATTTGAGATATTTTAACTGTGATGTCAGAAACTTGTATTGAAGCAAATGGAATGTAGAACAAGGGAGAAGGAAAGAATTACATTTGGACCTCAAGCTTACCAATGACTGATGGGCTGATTTAGGGATTCTTAAAACTTTGGTTATATATTTACCAACTTCTCCAGGACTGAAGTTTGTGGGCTAATATTATGAATGAGATTACAATTAAATGTTGTCATTTGACTTCTACAAATGATTTAAGACTTTATGCTGAGTTGGGTTTTATCAAAAGTAGAATTCTGTTTTAGAGTATAAAACTGTTTAACCTTACTTCTTACCAGTCATTTTTGGGCCTATGAAATTTTTTCACTACATTTAATAGGTGCCCTATTTTTCCGTTCCACAAATCAAATTTTCTTTTCTTTTCTTTCTTTCTTTCTTTTTTTTTTTTTTGAGCTACAGATACTAATATGGCCTGTTACAAATAGCAATCACACTTTCAATTGATCTTGTTTTCTGGGACATCAGCACATTCTCTTGAACACTGTCAAAATATTAGTCACCAAAAAACAGTATTTATGAGTAATGATAAAACATATTACACAAAATACTAGTCACTAGTGTACAGGCCTTTAAAGTTACTGTCTTTTAGTAAGCACATTTTGAAGCTGTAGACATCCCTGTATATCCTAGTATAGTTTATCATAGAGTTGTAAGAAGAAAATTTAATTTACTGTTTCTATAGAGGAATCTGCCAATAGAACCTACTAATAAAATTGCAGATAGAATTCTTTTCATACTGACCTGATATACACTAGTGGTCTCTGAATTAAGATTTTTCTCAGGTGATCTTGGCATGGGACATTGGCATGGGTTCACCTTAACCAAGGACATTGACCTGTATAATTGGTTTCAATTGCTAAAATATTTATCTGGGCCACCACATCAGTCAGCCATTGACTGAATAGATTGATGGATTGAGGCATTGATTTTGGTGATTTTATTTTTAATCAAATCAACTATTTCCCAGAAATAACTCAACACACTCTCCATTTCAGCATCACATGGCCACAATTGATGTGCATGCCAATTTGGACTTAATGGAAGACAAAGCCAGTTTCCTGTGTCTTTCTGTCCCTTCTCTGGCAGATGGCGCCCTTTTTCTTAATGGATAGATTTTATATATTGACTATATTATTTATACCCAGATGAATATTTTGATAGCAACTTAAGACAATTTCACATCTTAAAAATGGACACCTCAGTGGAAAAACTTTCATTTTTCTCTAACAATTTATTAGGACTTTTTGACAGTATACAAATGTGTATTTGCCTTCCCTGAATAAACCGAAAAGGTTGTCTCAGTCATTTTTATGTACATTTTGGGTAACTGGATAATAGATATTTTATTGCACTTTGTACACTTACAGGTTCTAAACAAAAGGATCTAAAACTCAAATTCTGAGTTTTTAGAAACTCATGGTCTCCAGGTAACAATAAATGCTACAGTTTGCCTTATGATGATAACATAAAGCGTTTATGAGCAGGACAATATTTCCATGAATATGTTTTTCGGTATAAAGATGTTACTACTCAGATTTTCACCGCAAGCTTTTGAGGGTGTGTTTTGGCTATTTTTGTAAGGACAAAACAGATTATGTTATAATTTTGTTGTGCAAGTCTTACTCTTAGCTAACTTAAAAGCATTGTGGATGTAGTAGTTACTGTTTCCAGGTTGTCATATTTACAGGAAAATGTGTATATGGTGAAAGACCACAGTGTTTAATTGCTGTAATGATGTAGAAAAGATTTCCATGTGGATTTTTTTTAAGTCTAAAAATACATGATGTAAACATTTGCTGCAGTATAACTCTGCATTTTCTTTAAATGGACTGGGGCCACTCACAGGAAGCATTTATGTAGAGGGGCAAAGAAATGGCAGTGCCAATTAAATTAGTACAACAAAATTGACAAGATGCCAAAGAAGGCTGTAAAGGCTTGGCACCATGTGTATGTGAATGACTCAGTTGCCAAGTGCCCCGAGCACAGAAAGGGCTTAAGCTTGGTATCGTGTTCTTTTTTTCATTATTATGAAACGTAGTAATTTTTGAACATGGGGCCATCATCTTTACTTTTGCACTGGGCCTTGCATAATATGTAGCCAGTCCTTAGAACAGGACTCCAAAACATGGTACTGCTCTTCCTAGTGGATAAGGAGAAACGTGTTGCTTGTTAAAACTTGCTTTAGATTCATACTCAAGTATGAGTCTAAATAGTGGATAAGATGAGAGTGGATGTAGGGTGAAAATTTTTCTCTCCAGCTTTAAAGGAAAGTGACTTCAGAAAGTGACTGTATAGATGACGGTTTCTGTGGGGAGAAAAGCAACCTGAGCATGTACAGACTTTTATTATGGTACTGATATATGGACCTTGAACTTCCTGAGGAATGAGCCAGTGCACTCTACTCAAGATGGATTTGAATCTCAGCTCCAGAGGTACATACAAATGTCTGCAGAGAGATATGTGACTACCTGTTCAGTGCATCTGGTGCTGGGAAGCTGACATCTGGTCTCTCTTGATAAAATGTAAATGGCCTGCAGAAACAATGACACTAGCAAGAGAAGTGTTTTGAAAATAGTGCTTCTCATCAAGTTCTTGGTTTTGCTACCCAAGAAGACATTTGGCCTTATCTGGAGTCAATTTTGTTAGTGACAAGTTGGAGACATGTTGCTCCTGGCATCTTGTGAGTACAAGCCAGAAATGGCATTAAACATCCTACAGTGCACAGTGAAGTTTCTCACCAGAAAAATGATATATCGCTCAAGATGTCATCTGTGTCCTAGTTTAACTACTCTTGAATGCTTTTGATCAGGGACAAACAAAAAGGCACAGAAGTCAACAGGAGTGGCACTGTCATCCCTAAAACTATTTACAAAATACAGAAAACCTGATTTCTGAAGCAATCCAAAATGGTGGGAATGCACATTATTGAAATATGTGTTGTGATTTGATGATCTTGTTGTGGAAAAGAGAGGTTTTTTTTTTTCTATGTCTCCTTGGAGTAGCATAATTTCAATCCCTGGTACTTGAGGCAATTGCCAAGCCCCTCAGTCCAGAATCTATTCTCGATTTCTGTTGCTTCCTAGTTCAAAATAAAATCCTTTTGTGGCACCAAAACATGTCTTTGCCTGGTTTTGTTGCCTTTCTCCATTTTACCTTTTCACATTTATTTGACTTCTGCTTGTCATTCCTACTATTTTATGTTATGCAATTAATTTTTTTTCAACATCTGAAACTGTCTTATCCAGTATCCGCCCTCCCACATTCAAAACCTAGTTACTTTACAAGACTGAAAATACGTTACATGGAAATTTAAAACACTATGATAGCAAACTTTTTAAGTAGTAGAAACAAAGAGTAAAGACTGCTTGATGTCAAGTCTCACAGGGATGATAGAGAAGAGAGGAACAGTGACTGTCAGCAGATGAACACTGGTCATTATAGTGTGGTCTGCAGTCATCCTTCCAGGTGATTCATACAGATATTTCCATGCCCATACCCATGTCAGGAGCCACACAAACTGACTCCTGTATCTTAGAGATGCAAGCCCCTTCTGTCTATGTCAGTGCTAAGCAGAATGAGTTGCACAGAGCCACAGTATCAGGACCATCAAACACAGTGGAAACTCCCTTTCTGTCTCACTTCAGCACTTTTGGTCAGAACCTATGAAGATGGTATCCAGAAATTTGAATTCCAACAAACACTATACTGGATTCTGGTACTAGTGAGAGTCTAGGAGACAGTCTCTTCAGAAATCCCTAACCTCATAGCCCATATAAAAAGGTTTTACCAGCATGAAATGTGTTTCTAAGGCTAAGTACTTTCAAGACAAAGTGAGGTTGTACAGAGTGTCCTCATCTGACTACATAAAAATGTTCATGTCCACACATGATGACTTCTGAATCCTACCCTGACAAGGGTTGGAATGTAATGCAGCAGCATGTACTTTCAAAACACTATTCTGAAGCTCATCCAGGATTTTCAGTCAGTATTACAGCCCAAGTTGGTGACTTTAAAGTTCAGATGGTGAACCCTAGGGTTTTCTGGCACAGGGTCTCTGCCATAACTCCTCCAGTATGTGGTCATAGAAAATATGTCAGTGAATGGTTGTGATTCAGAGCCAATAAAACTTGGCCAGCAAGCTGTAGTTTTGCTGGCCTCCACTGTACTGCATGCTGAACTACCCAAAGCCCTTGAGCATTCTGTACCCTCTCACTCAAGACTGGACTCTGTCCACCTCATGTCTAAGTGAGCTCTAAAAGTTCTTACCAACATTAAATTCCATCAAATCAGGGAAACCACAGAAGCCATGGAGAACTGGTTATGAAGTACTTAAGACGGGGACATTCAATGAATAAGATTCTCTCATTTGACAGACTAGGGTGGGGTATGCCAATGTTCTAATGATTAGTTTTTACAACCTTGATAAAGTCAACTCAAATCAGACTTCTCACTAGTGACAGGTGTGTAAATGTATTTTCTCTGAAAGCATTTTAAGTTCATTCCACTTGAATTTTTGAAGCTTAACGGACACCACTATAATTAATCTCCTTTTAAAGTTACCTTGAAGGGTATGCTGAGCAATTTCCAGGGCAGCACACATTTAATTCTTTTTGACCTAATATGTGTAATATATTTAAGGAGATAGTTGCTTGCAATAATAATACATGGCATTTGTAAATTCCCTTTTCCTTGAGTATCAGCATTCTCAAAAATATATATACACATTTAGATAAAAGTGAGGTGTAGAACTTAAAGAAAATCCTCTCTTGAAGTTGTCCTAACTTAGCATGGACAAGAAATGGAAAGCAATGCAGTTTTCTCTTTGGCTCTCTTGTAGCCATATCCTCCTAAGAGAATTATTAAAGCATGGTAGGAAGCATAGCAATTAACAAGCAAATATGCCATGGCCTAAAACCAATTACCAACTTAAAAAAAGTAGCGCATAAAATGATTTAACAAACATTGGTTCTTTTGCACAGTCTATTTATTCTCAAAACAAAATTTTAATGATGGCTATTAAAGGCTATTGAACTTCACTAGTGCATTTCAAATACTACTAATAATTGTATCCTTAACTAATGGTATTCTCCTTCCAACAACTGGCCTCCTTCACCTCCTCTTCACAGTCAATCTTCCCAAAGGGCTGTTCATACCTGCTACCACTCAGTGCTCACCCAGCAATGTACCTTCCTATATGCCATCAGAAGCTCAAAAGCTTTCATTACACTGATGTAAAGTGGCATCCACACTTAGAAAAAAAAATAATTTTTAAGTATTCACCTGTCCTCATCTTGACATACAACAGTTTTTTGAGATACAACTAACTTCTTTTTAATGTTGCCATAAACAAAGCGTCCCTTCTATTGCCTCAATCACCACTGTGTGTAAAAATTGTTTCTGGACACAAATTTAAACCTCGAGGTCTAAGTTTTCCTCTAAGCTCTGCTGTAAACATTGGCCTGGTGGGAGGCAATCACTTTCAGAAACCTAAAGGATACTTCGAGTTCAGTATTCCAGAATCGCACACATGATCTGTGCTGGCAAACTCCTTCTAGGCAAAATTCATAGATGTATAGTTGATGTCATTTTTGTCCTCTGTGTCCAATCTATTATCAACTCCTTTTAACACCTAAGAATGTTTTTGACCTCTGCACCCAACCTTTCATGTCTCCCATTTCTACCACTCAAGTGGTAAAAATCCTTTCAAGGTTTGCATGTAATTCCTATTAAACTCTTCGATTCCATGGGAATCTTTCTGATATCCCAACTTGAACCACATTCCCCTAACATCCATTCACAAATATCTCTTCATAAACCCATCTTCATGATGTTCTATTGGTTATATATATATATATTTTTTAATCAGTGAAAAATTTGTTTACTATTTCTGCTCACATGCACTTTCCAGAGTGTAATATCTCTGAAACCAGTGACCATGATTAGTTTAGCCACATATTTGCCATATAATAGGTAACTAATAAATATTTAGAGCCAAATTCCAGTTTCCCATGGATGTATTTTACTATTTTCTTTTAAATTTACGTCTATCATTTTTATAATTTTTAATTGATAAGCATTTTTATATAATATATTTTGTTATCATATTTCTACTCCTTCAATTTTTCCAAGGTAATCCACATCCCCCTAACCACCCAATCTTATGTTTTTTTCTCTCTTTATTTTTTAATATTACTTTTATTATTGAGCTTATAATACAGTTATAGCACTTCTGCCTTTCTTTTTTTCCTCCAAATTCTCCCACGTATGCTGGTGAAAGCTATTTACACACTTGTGTTTCTCAAAACACACTCTTTCATATAGATTGCAACCACATACACCACACAATAAAATATATACACTGAAATAGAGGCAAATAAAAAATACTGAGAATGGAAGAAATAGTTTTCACCAGGCAAGGGCACACCAATTTGTTATCCAATTTCAAATTGTTAAACCCCCAAAATATAGATATAAGTAATATTATACAGACTGAATAGCTTTTATTTACAAATATATGTGTATATTCATAGTCATGTAACATTTAATGAAAAGGAAGCAATGAATTTAACAGAAATGATATATTTCTGTTAATATATGAGGGTTTAGAGTGAGGAAAGTGAGGTGGGAAATTATGAAATTATTTAATATTTATTATTTAATAATTCAAAAAAATAAAAATCACATTTAAATCAACTTCTTAGTGCTTTGTGTAAGTAATGTGCATGCAAAGATTTGAATTGCATTCTATCAACTGTCAAATGTGATATTTTGTTCACTATATACTTTAAAATTAAACAATAGTATTAAAATAAATAATAATATGAAAATAAAATCTAGAATATCTACCTTCTGCTAAATTCCATGTTACCATTATAATGTCTAAAAGCTTATCAGGGAAAAAGATGGAACTTTGAAATTTACCCATCAATATTTTATCATCTCCTCAGGTTTTCCTGGAGCATGCTTATATAATTTTGATTTGCTGGCTTAGCTTGGTGTAAAACCAGCATGATCTAAGATAGCACTGACTCCATCTTAAAACAGGTTCCCTTGACCTTGGTGTTCTGCTATGCTCTGGGTATTCTTCTGTCAGCTTGACACATGGATTTATCTGAAAGGTAGAAATATCTGTTGAAAAAATGCCTCCACAACCTGCAGGTATAAAGCATTTTCTTAGTTATTGATGTCGGAGGGCCCAGCCCATTGTGGGAAGTGCCATCACTGGGCTGGTTGTCCTAAGTTCTATAATAAAGCATACTGAGAAAGACACACCTCTATGGCCTCTGCATCAGCTCCTACCTCTAGCTTTTTGCCTTGTCTGAGTTCTAGTCATCACTTTCTTTGATGAAGAGCAGTGATACAGCAGTATAAGCCAAATAAACTCTTCCCAAACTTGGTTTTTGGTCATAGTGTTTCATTGCAGCAATAGAAATGCTAAGACATGCTTCTTTAGTTTAAAATGTCTGTCTTCTGGACCACAACACCATAGAGTTCCATGTTTATTCTTTGGTTCTCAGTAGCTGACTTCTATGTTATTGAATTTCCCCTGACTTGCTTTCCATATGAACTTCGGACTTCAAGGTAACGAGAGCTCACCAGAACCTCTGTTAGTTGCTTGTTCAGCAGCTCAGGTTACCAACTCTGTTTTCTTGCCCTGCTTATTTGCATTACCTGATTTATCTGTTGGCGGACATTATGTTTCCACTGCGATTTCAGAGCCTGTTCTTGTGTTCCCCGGTCTGAGTTTCCTTCTATCTTTTAAACTGGTCATATCTGCATTTCTTCTCAAATACAAGCCAACCTGTAGGAAGTGGAAGAAGCCCTGCATGAATGAAGCCCAGAGTGGCTGTGTATTGTTGATATGTCCAAGGCTTTGAACCCATGGGAAACTGACAAAGCCATTTGTCATACGAGGCTCAGAAAGACAAATTCTTCCTCTGTTCAAATACAAGTGTTTATGGATGATTGTTCAATGTGTACACAAACTAGCAACTGCAACTTCCTCCTCCTGAGTGTTTATAGCCTGAGATTGCCTGCCTGCAGACACCCTCTACTCATACTAGTGACCCTCCCCACCCCATACTGTATATAATAAACATGCTGAAGGTCTATTTTACTGCAGTCATAGGTAAGATTCCAGGGAACACACCCCACTTGACCCCAGGTTTTCCTTACATGTGTTTGTGTGCCAGTCTTTTCTTCAATCCCTAGGCCCAAGTCAAGGTCCCAGGACATGCTACTGGTCTACATTATGCATAATCTATAACAAACTCACTTGAAATAATGAAGACAGAGGCAAAACCAAGATAACAAAAGATAGAACAGCAAACATTCATCAAAACAAATCTGGTGTAGCTCTATTAAGAAAAGACAAAGTAGATTTCAGAACAAGGGACAGTTGTATGAATAAAGGAAAGCATTACATGATAAATATAAAATAACGTGATACCTTGAGGCTTCATCAAACAACCTTCATGGCCACAATGAAACCATAAGTTATCTTTTGACTTTCATAAAAGCTCTTACACAAGTATATGAATGTTCTCTCTCTCTCTCTCTCTCTCTCTCTCTCTCTCTCTCTCTCTCACACACACACACACACACACACACACACACACACATACAGAGAGAGAGAGGAGAAACACAGTCATGCACATCATGTGCCTTCAAAATAATAATAATAATAATAATAATAATAATAATAATACATTCATTAAAATAGTTAACTCCAAAGTTATACAAATTACAAACAATAAAAACTTTTGTCCCATATGTCTATTTATTCTAATATATAATATGCTAAAAAGAAAACTCATAAAGCTTCAGTTCTTAAGAACATGAAAATAATCAATTTATAGAGGCTCCAAAACAAAAAAAAAAAAGGAAGCAACAAGGACGTTACTCACCTGGAGAAAGGTTATCTATATTGTCATTTGTTTATATCACAAAGCATTCATACAACTGTTAAAAAGTCATATAAATAAATTGCAAGCATTATCAGTAGTGTGGTGCCATGGGTGAATATGCAAATACCAACAACCAAGACTTTTTTAGAAGGCATTGCATTAACAACAGTAACAACAAATTAATTGCAGTAACAACACTAACTAGGACACATTCCTTGTGTCCTAGTTAGTGTTGTTACTGCTGCAATGAAGCACTGTGATCAAAGCAAGTTCAGGAGGAAAGGGTTTATTTGGCTTACACTTCCACATCACTGCTCATCATAGAAGCAAGTCAGAACAATAACAAATAGGGCAGGTACCTGGGGGCAGGAGTTGATGTAGAGACTACAGATGGGTTGTATTTGTTGGCTTACTCCTCATGGCTTGTTCAGCCTGCTTTCTTATAGAACCAGGTTCTCCAGCCCTGGGATGGCATCACCCAAAATGGGCTGGGTCCTTCCCCATAAATCACTAATTAAGAAAATGCCCTATAGCCCTGCTTACAGCCCGGTCTTTTGGGGATATAGTCTTAAACTAAGAATTCCTCCTTTCAGATGACTTCTGTAAAGCTGATATAAGACTAGCCAGTATAGGCATCTCTAAAGCTAGAGCCCAGTGTTTACTATATAGAGCATCAAATCAAATCAGGTGTAGCCTGATTTTATGGAGGCATTTTCTCAGTTGAGGTTCCCTCCTCCTTTGAGCTTGTGTCAAGTTGACATAAAACTAGCCAGCATACATTGCAATTCACAGAGTCATATGAAAGGCTGGTATGCTCAGAACATAGAATCCAGTATGATCTCCTGCTCTTGAATATAAGGAGGCCCTGTGACTTGTTTCTAATAAATGGAATATGGCAAAGATATTCTGACTATGCACTAGTGAGTTTATATGAAGCTGTGCCTTGTTAGTACACATTAGAACAACTATCATAGCTGGCTATGAAGTGACAACTGGACATATTGTGTGAGAGTCCCATGGCAGCAAACACTGGGTGGCCTCTGAACCTAAAGACAGATTTTAGTTCACAATTAGCAAGATTCTGGCATTTCCCCAGCCATTAGAAAGTGACTTTTTGCCAGCATGTCTGCTGTTGTATGACATTCTCATCTGAGGCTTGAATTAGGGACACTTAAAAAGCTCTCTCAACATGATACATCTTTTTGAGACCTTGAGAAAAAGACCCTATCAAACCATTTCCAAATTCCTGATTCACAGAAGCAATGAAGAAGTAGATTGATAAAATTAAACTATTGTGAACGCAGAAGTGGAAGCAAAATAAACATTTTCTTCTCCACATCATTTTTGTCATGTTTTTTTTTTAAATCATAGCAATAGAAACTTGAACTGAGACAAATATAGTAACAGAAGTGTTATATTGCTGGCAACCTGACCATATGTTTTTGGGATAGTTGTGGTAGTATTTGAATTTTGGGCTAGGTGGACTATTTATTGCTCAGAGCTTAATGGGCTGACTTTTCTGTAGAAGCCTAGAAGATAAGAACACTAATAGCAATGCAAATAATGGAAGCATAACTTGTAATGTTTCAGAGGTAAGCAAAGACTATAACATGGAATGGTTTGTATGATATGATATGATATGATATGATATGATATGATATGATATGATATGATATATTAAAAATATGTGATTTTGTTCAGCTGGGGATGGAGAATTGGATGTGATTGACATCAGACCAGAATCACTAAAGTGAAAATTTCACTTCTCTGGGATAGTTGAACTTGGTCAGTTGGGGCTGACGAATCAGTGGTGATTAAGAAACCAGAATGGGGATGACATTAGCTGAAATACCCAACAAAGAGGAGGGAGAACCTGTAGAGGCCATATCCAGAGGTTAACAAGGCCCCTGGTGGAGGAATGGGACCACCCACTCATCTCCAAATTTTTTAACCCAGAATTGCTTCTGCCTAAAGTAAATATGGGGACAAAGTGTGGAGCAGAGACTGAAGGAAAGGCCATCCAGAGACTGCCACACCTAGGGATCCATCCCATATACAGACACCAAACCCAGACAGTATTGCTGATGCCAAGAAGTGCTTGCTGACAGGAGCCTGATGTGGCTGTTTCCTGAGAGCTCTGCCAGAGCCTGACCAATACAGATGCAGATGCTTACAGCTAACCATTGGACTGAGCATGGGAACCCCAATGGAGGAGTTAGAGAAAGAACTGAAGGAGCTAAAGGGATTTGCAACCCCATACAAAGAACAACAATATCAACCAACCCAGACTCCCCAGAGCTCCCAGGGACTAAACCACCAACCAAAGAGGACCCATGGAGGGATCCATGGCTCCAGCTGCATATGGCAGAGAATGGCCTTATCTGGCATAAATGGGAGAAGAAGCACTTAGTCCCCTGAAGGCTTTATGCCCCAGTGTAGTGGGATACCAGGGTAGTGAGGCAAGAGTGGGTGGGGGAGTGGGGGAGTACCCTCATAGAAGCAGGGGGAAGGAAAATGGGATAAGGGGTTTGTGGAGGGGAAACCAGGAAAGGGGAAAACATTTGAAATATAAATAAATAAAATAACCAATAATAATAATAAAAAGAAACCAGAATCATTAAGATGAAATCTAGGAAGTGTCTCCTGAGAGACAGCTCACAGAAGCTGTGTTCCAGAGGCTTCCAAGGATGTTCTGTTCCTTGTGATAGCAGCTGAACTTGGTAATGTGTAAGAGTCACCCAGATGGTACTGTAAAAGCGTGAAGGGGTCATGGAGAGCAGCTGAAGTCTGGCAATGTGAGAGGCCAGGAGAGGTCATTGGTGGAGATGCAGTCTAGTTGCTGCACAGATTTCCACATTTTGGAGGTCATTGTACCATGAGACCACCATGAAGAACAGCCATAGGTGTGCAGTAGAGTCATCTGAACCTACAAGACAAGCTGTGCGTTTCAGATGGTAGAACCAAAGAAATGCCACTATCAAGGCCCTTTGGAGCCTGGGGGTCATGAGTGGGTTCAGGAACTGAACTTTTTACACTGTTGAATTTTGGGTTTGCTTTGACTGAATGTAACAGTGCCCTGGTTCTTCCCTCTTAGAATAAAAAGTAAAAAATATTTAGTACCTTATTTTTTTATTTTACAGAATCTCACAGTTGGGAGATTTTTGAACTTTTAAAGAGATTTTGTCGACTTAACAGAGACTTTAGAGTTTTCAGGAGTTTATAGATATTTTAATACTGGATAGTTTAGAGAGAGAAACTGAACTTTTTAATGTTTGAATTTTTAAAGACTGGGACTTTTAAAAGCTGAAATATATTGTGATATGAATAATAATATGAGATCTTAGGGATGAATAAAATAAAAAAGGAAAGGTTATACTTTAATGGTAATTTATTTTTGTGTTAAGATGAAAATGGGCCGATTTTGCTAGGTAGTTTTATGTCAATGTGACACTAACTAGTCATTTTGGAAGAGGATCATCATCTGAGAAAATGCCCCCACTAGACTAGACTGTGGGAAGCCCCATGGGTCACTTTCTTGTCTGATGGTTGATATGGGAGGGACCCAAACCACTGTGGGTGGTACCTTCACTGGGCTGGTGGCCCTGGGTATTTTCTCTGAGGAGAAAGTCAGTAAGTGACACCCAGGTCCTGCCTCCACATTCCTACCCTGAGTTCTTGTACTGACTTTCCTTGGTGATGGACTGTGCTGTGAAAGTATAAGCAAAATAAGCCATTTCCTCCCCAAGTAGCTTTTGGTCGTGGTGTTTATCACAGCAATAGGAATCTTAAATTAGACATGACCTAACAAATATTTAGAGTATATTTCATCCTTTAGATGAGTATTAGATACGTGGAATATTCTTCAGAATAGGTGATGTGCTAGGCCACCAAACATGCCTTTAAAAAAAAAAAATCAGAAAATCCAAAATCTTATCCAATGTTTTCTTTGACCACAATGCAGTGAAACTACCAATCAACAGTTGGAACTTCAGACAGTGTACAAATGCATTGAAATTAAACAACAGTCTATCAAATGACTAATGCATCAATGAAGAAATGAAGATGGGACATTGATTTATTTTGTCTGAAACAATAAAAATTAAAATGCAATGTGACAAAACCTATGAGATACAGCAAAAGCAGTGCTAGGGGAAATTTTATGGCAGCAAATACGTATACCAAATACATATGCATATGAACAACACTAAATAAAATCATGTGTATGTGATGACAATAATTTTAAAAATAGGTGTCATGAATTTGAATGGAGTAGAAGGCTATGAGAGGAATTAGGTGGGGAAGAGGGAAGATCGACCTGATGAAAACACAGTACTCATGCATACATATTTTTAAAACAATATCTTGCAATAGAAAAATACAGAGATATCATGACTTTGTTTTTTGTATAGAAATTTCAAATAAACAATTTAGTAATACAACTCAAGTTACCAGTAAAGCAAAACTAAAGCAAATCTAAGTTGTAGCAAAAATAACAATCAGCACACAAATACATTAAATGCATAATTTTCAAAAGAATGAAAAGGTCATTGAAAAGACTTGGTTTTGAATAGATAAATGTCATCAACAAATATTATAAATTAGAGTAAAAGAGAAGCAGAAACAGACCAAAATAAATCAAATCAGGGCTGTAAAAGGACACTACAAGGAATACCATATAAATAGTAAGGTTCCCTTTAAAACTTATTAGGAAATGTCATATGCCAACAAGTTGGAAAACTTAGGCAAAAGTGCTGTATTTCTGGACACAAATTGAACTCACAGAAGTAGAGAATATAGTACTACATATCAGAGCCAGCGAATGATGTGGGTAGAGGGATGGACAGAGCATGTTCAGCAGGTATGAGGGTGCAGATGGATAGGAGGAATAGCTTCTCATGTTCTCTAGCACTGGGAAATATGATTGATGAAATTCACATTGCACATTTGGAAATAGGTAGTAGAAAGGATTTTGAATTTTTTCCAACACAGACAAGTAATAAATATATGAGGCTACCGATATGCTGATTACCTGATCTACTCATTACACCTTGTGTATGTTTTTGGAATTTGATAGTGTATCTCATAAATATATACAATTACCAAATGACAATTGAAGTATTTATATGGAAACAGGTAAAACACTTGCTCAGCATACACAAGGACCAACGTTCAATATATAGAACCAGAAAAAGGTAAATTTTTGATGATTTGCAAAACTTCAGAATAAATACATAATAAAAGTTTATTTTAAAATATAAAATAAAGATTTAAAAATCAGATGTAAATTTTGTTGTTATTTTCAGACAAAAGCAACATTCTGTAGCCTAAGCAGTCTTGGAACTCACTGCTTAAAACAGGCTGGCCTCAGTTTAAGAGCAATCTTCCTGCCTCAGCCTTACTTCCAATTGCTTAGATAGTAGATGAAAGCCACCACACCTGGTTGTAGGTCCTAAGCCCTTCACCTGGAGTATTAGAATGGAAATTTCACAATCATTTTTTAATGCAGAAAATAAATGTCTTTCAATGAGACAATAACCATTTGTCAGGTTTTTGCTTTAACATTTTTTTGCCCCTCAACATAAATATTAGCTTTCACCTCCTGAATCAATCATAATTCACTCCTATTCCCATGTTTCTATTAACACCACCCCAAGATAAAGACATGAGAGCAGACTGTATCAGGTGGGACAAGCAAGGTAAAGTTAGTCATTTATGGAGTCTTTCAGAGTGTCAGCTGCTCCTGGATTCTAATCTCAGCACCCAATAAATAAGCAGGTGCAGATGATGACAGAGATGAATTGATTGGGTTCACATCTCCGTGTCAGGTTTTGGGGTGAGTACATTTTGGACAGGCCATGTTGAGAAGCAGCAAAAAGCTTAAGCACACATGAATAGGCAGCTGTCATCTTGGAACAATGAGCCCAATCAAAGTTCCTGACCACCGTCCCCTGAGAAATTGGTGCAGGCAGAGAGAGGCTGGCTGACCATGTCTCAGCATCTGTTATCAGTTGCTCTTTTCTCTCTTTCTGCATTCCACACATGGCACACAAGATATTGTGAAATGGAGCCGGTTGCTGCTGGGCTTGTGTTGGAAACCTTCAAATGACTGACTGGAAGCAGAAGTGCCAGGGCATGATCCCGTGACCCCAAAGTTCATGGGGTCAACCAGACTGCATAGGCTGAAGCCTTGATCACATCAGAAGACTCACCTAACTCATCAAGCAATGCCACTGAATTCAGGGACCACCATACTCCTGCACCTTCCGGGGCTGCTTCTAGACCCTGAAATGTATGTAGTCCTCATACTATCAATATTTTGATGGACTTGTTTAAGCAAGGGTGTTGCTCGCTGACAGAGAGATAAGAATACAAATGTCCTGGCAAGCAGTAGCATGGAAAATGCCCCAGGCTAGGAGCAAAACACAGCACTGCCACAGGTTGCTTGCCTGCTCCCCCACTGAGAAGCAGGCCATAAAGGCAACCCCGGGATCATAAGCTCCTGCTGAAGGACTTCAGAGAGCTATCAGGTGGCAGGCTTTCAAAGGCAGTCCTTCTTCCTGAGGGTTATGCCCTCAAACCCAGGAAGCCCTCAAAGACAGCTCTGACTGCTTCAAAAATCAACACAACTCATGACAACCTCTGAGACACAAATGTGATCAATTTGCTCTATTGCTACTTCACACAGCCATCAAAATCACCCCATGGTGGAAAGGCCAGAATAAGTGCTGGAGACAAAGTTTATCATGAGGAGACTGAAATCATGACACCTTTACAGCAGTTAGAGAAAATAAAATGACTGGCTATTAAAATGTGCTGGTTAATTATAGGAGAAAACCAGGAAGGTGTTCATTCTTGCTAATTACAGCCTGAGTATCACATTTTTAATTTCTGATTTAGGAAGGATGTTAAGGACTTTACCTCTGTGTTTTGAGTCTGATGATGTTGCCAAGTCGATTTTATTTATCTTCATGGCCTTGTAGGACAGAAAAGCTAGAATTTATTGAGGATACTTGGTGTAAATGCCCCCTTTTCCCCTTGCATCATCGGTTGTGGGGACAAATTGTTGCAGCTGTCCTTTTAGGACTTACTTCTGGTAAAATGAGGAGCAGAATGATTCTGGCTGGCTGCGTTGCCCAGGGGTACAGCTAGAAGGTAGAAGGTACAGCATTACCTCTGGGCTCCATCTACTCCATGACAGGAAAGATTGAAGGAGACTAGGCTTTATTAACACTAAATACCACCAAACTAACACTCAGAACAGCTGTTTCTCCCATTTCTGCAATTTGATGAGGGAATTTTTGAGTTGTGATCTTAAAATTATTATTGATGCAAAGAAGGGATTATATATACTAAGAACATTTAAATAACCCTTACCTAAGTTCCAAAAATATTCCTTTGCACTAAAAAGCAAATTATTTCTTTACCTTCTTATAGAACAGTTACTGGTCATATGTCTAAGTTTCAAATTAAACCTTGAGGTAAGACAGTCTGTGATATCTTCACACAGTCACCTGTGCCTCATTATTGCTGCACCATTAAGAACTATGCATTGTTCTAGATAGGAAGCTCCAGGTTATGTTCAGTCTCACTGTGTAGCCTGGCCTGGCCTCAAACTTATGATTTTCCTGTATTTTTCTCTAGAGTGCTGAGATAACAGATGTGTCTCTACACTTAATAGAATGCTGGGAGAAAGCAATTATTTGAAAGAGGATAGGAGCTCCAACTATTATCATTGTTGTTGTTGTTGTTGTTTCCTTCTTGCACAGTTTTAGAAGAGTCTGTAAATGTCTGCCTTCCTCTGAGATTTCTTTCCCTGAGAATCGGAATTATCCATGATTGTTACTTTTTAATATTGTTGGTATTAAAAGTCCTTTGTTTTCTGTATGTCTGTAGTGAGAGTTTCCTTAAATAGAAATGAAGAAGAGCCGGGCAGTGGTGGCGCACACTTTTAACCCCAGCACTTGGGAGGCAGAGGGAGGCGGATTTCTGAGTTCAAGGCCAGCCTGGTCTACAGAGTGAGTTCCAGGACAGCCAGGGCTACACAGAGAAACCCTGTCTCGAAAAACCAAAAAAAAAAAAAAAAAAAGAAAGAAAGAAAACAAAAAGAAAAAGAAAAAAAATGAAGAAGAAAGGGGAGAAGGTTGGAAGGACACAGAAATAGATGAAAGGAAAGACTGTAAAGGGAAAAGAAAATGGAAAAGGCATTGAAGAAGAAAGTCATCAATGATCCATTTATATTTTCCACTAAGCAGATTTTGTTCCAACTTCTATAGAATTTATGAAAGTTAAATATTAGCCTAACACATTCTCATTTGTCACCATATAGCCCAAGAATTAACAGTCTTTCTGACAAACAGTGTTTCATACAGAACAAAATGACATGGGTGTGCTGTCTAAGGTGATCTGAGAGAAAAGCGACACAGAGTAAAAGTGATCATAATAACATGTCAGCAGATGCTCAGCTTTTCAAGTTCTACTCACTCTTATTCAGCTAGCACTAGAAAAGATAACAAGGTTTCCAGCACAGCATCCTAGAAGATGTTCTTTATTCTAAAAGAACAGACTTGAGAGTCCTTCAATATATCCTACTGCCTTTAGGTAAAGCTCAAAATTTCTTTTTCCCTCAACTACCCAGTTGAAGGCAACTCTCAACCTTTAAGTGTGTTTTTGTGTGTGCCTGTGAGTGCACATGCGTGCACTTGTGCTCCTGTGCATATTATGCTGGGTACTGAACTCATGGCCTCACATGTGCTCAGCAAGCACTCCATCACTGAGGTCTTTCTCTAACTCATGGAAATGTCCTTTTTATATGGAATTGGTTTTTCAATTCTCACATGCCCTCCATTTTCTTCAGTCAATGAGTATATTTTATTGAGGAAAACTCTGAAAACATATAGGAAAGGATGAAGTAAAATAAATGTCTGCATTGTTCCAGGAATCATTTAATCAACAAACATTTTCATTTCTGGAAAAAAAACCAGCATTTCTGCTTCATATTGCTTTATGAATCATTCTGCCTTAACATCCTGTTTCAAGACCTAACTCTTTATTTGCCATTAATGAGAAGTGCTATATATTTTTGAAGTGTGTTTAAAAGCCTTATTTTAGGATATGGGCCAAAAGGCAAGGCTCTCCAACTCATTAACCTGCTCCATAAACTTTAAACCACTGTTTCCTATGGGAGGAAAACATACCTGGGAATAGAGTTACTATTTCAATTCTTCTTTTTTTATAACTATTTCAAGACCAGGTTCTCCTCATTTCATCTGAATAAAAATTACTCAGGAATGTTTCATCCCTTGTGCAAAGAGGAAGTTACCAACTTCATTCTGGTTAAGAAATCTAATTGCTTCTATCAGTCACAGAACCAGGAGCTAATCAAAACATAAGAACCAAATAGAACCTGCCACAATGGTGCAAGGAGTTAAACTGAAGTGCTGCCCATCTGAGTGATTAAGGACTTCAATACTCTTGAGTCTGTTACCTCAGGTAGATTTCTCTGTGGCTTATGCTACACGGCAAAGGAGCTGTGGCTCTGTGTGGTGCTCTAAACTGTCAGTCATTTCCTTTCTAACCCAGAAAGCAGATTATTGAGTACAGTTGGTACATAAGCCTTTTGTTTTTCTGCTTTACACCTGTCTTCTTTGGCTAGGAATTATGGGGGGTTTGCTCCAACAGGCTACAGCCAGAAAGCTATTTCTTCCTCTCCTTTTTCATGCAGGAGAACATTGGAGCTACTCACAATGTGACAATCTCAGTTCTCAGGGAAGCCACTTAATATTAGAGTTTGCTTCTTTCTCGTAGAAGACTGCTCAAAGACCAGAAGGGTGCCACTTTCCTGTCCATAGGGCTGGGTCAATGCCCATAATTTAATGACAATCCAGGGCCAAGTGCCAGTGTTGACTGAGATAGTTGTACTTTTTGCTTGGGGCTTTTTAGTCACAAAAGGCTTTCCCAGGCATTGTTCCCAGGCTGTTTCAACCTTGGCCTGTGGATTCTGAGGTAAACTCTCTGCTGTTATCAGTGATCAAAATGTTCTGGCAACAGCAACTGAGTTCTGGGTTCTTATGCACAATCATTAAAAAGCTTGGCCTTTGTTTTTAGGGCTTTGTGTGCCCTCCCCAACTTGGGAAGCATATACACATAAGAACACAAGACAGTCAACAATTGACAGATATTGGAAACACAGAAAACCTTCTTGGTCCACTATTGCTGATCCCAAGATGCATGTAATTGAAAGCAATTGTGGCTTCTGAGTTCCATAGTTTATTAAATGACAAAACTGGGAATGAAGGGTTTGTTTTTTCAGGTCCCTGTTAATCTCATTTCCAGGATGCTGTTCTACTAATATTTCTTATTAACCATTTTTTTTTGAAAAAAAATAAAACCTTCTGACCAAATTCTCTCTAAGAAGTTTTATCTGTGGAACTACAGAGCATGCAGGCTTTGATCAGGAAGTTGAATCTCAAACTGACCAAAGAAATTATTAACATCAGCAAGGAAACTGTAGATATGTGACTGTTTTCAAAAGTCATTTTTATTTGATTAAGAGAATATGTTTTAGTTTCAGAATGTTTTCAAAATAAAGAATAGCATAAAGGAAAGCAAGCAACATGCCTGTGATTACAAATGCAGAGAAAGCACCAGTTTTGTTACTAGGAGTCTGGGAAGACATGGGTCTACCAGAGGTAGTAAGAAGTAGGGATGGAGAAAGGGAGAGAGAATTTCTTCTTTGTATTTCTCAAAAAGAAGTTGATGTGTCTTTTGTGTTAATTTGGACCCAGAGTGTCCAGTTATTGCTGCAAACATCATAATGAACTCTGCTTTTTATAGCAGAATTACTAATAAATTTGATGCTGCTCACATTCCACTTCCTAGAGTAAGTCATTATAAAATGTCAAAATTATAGGAAGTGAGAATATAGGCTGAGTCCTAAGGATGTGTGTGGGTGGGGCATGCGCCCATGCGCACGTAAGCGCACTACCCTGGGCAGACTAACTCAAGCCAGTAATTCTGTCTCTACTTGAGGTGACTGTATTCCTAAGGAATCATTGGTAATGTCTGGAGATATTTTTGGGTGCCATAATAAATTAGGAAGGGATATGGGCAGCAACTAGAGATGAACTAAATATCCTGTGATGCCAAGGGCAGCCCCCACAGCAAAGAATCATCCAAGCCCACATGCTAATAGCACTGAGGTTTATGATCAGAGAATAACAATATTAAAGGTCAGTGAGATTCAAAGACAAGGGAGCACAAACTCCCTTCCCTGTGGATGATTTGGTGAGAGGCTGGATAATCTAATAATGTCATACAGTGTTTAAAAGCAGTGACAGGAAAACAAAATGACAAACAATGTAGTTTAGCAAATGGTATATTGTAAGTAGCTTAGTAAATAGCCACTGTTATCATTACCCCAAACCAGTAAGTTCAGATACTTGATTTCCAAATTGTGAGGTACAGTTGAGATTTCTGCTAACAAAACTCTCTCAGGAAAAAAAAAATGAATTCATTTTTTCAGAGTTCACTGGAGTTCCAAACAACAGCAATGCATCATGTGAATGGAGCTTCTTTTAGTGATAAGAATTCTGTAATCACCACATAATCAAATGATGTAAGAAATCCTTTTAAGTTAGAGGTTGCTTTGCAGATGTTAAGCACCTTCTGGTGACAAACACTAAATGAATTTAAGGTGAATTTTGTAACGGTATTCTATAGCATCTTTAAAGCCGAGTGTATCACTGCTTTTAAAATTCTAGAGAGCTATCATTTGGCTGTCCTTTCCAGCATTAACTAATCACCAGAAAAATATACAAATGTCAATTACAAATCATATCAAAGATGGGAACAGCTGGAATCAAATTCAAGAGACTGCATCATTTTATCTTCTTGACATTATTCATTCTACATGCATACCACAGGCAATCTGGAGCAAAAAATAATTTATGCTGCAATAGAAACATTAACCATTTAGGGCTGGGAGACTCTCTTTCAGCTGCCTTCCCATAACCCAGAACACCCCTAGAGATACAAGTCCAAGAATTATCTGAAAACATTTTATAAAACATCCATAAATTGACTATGAAAGCAGGAAAAATGTATGTGCAGAGCTGAGTTCTCTAACAGTCTAAGTCAGGAATCAAAAAACTACAGCCTGCAAATAGCCCACAAACTAAATCTAGCCAATTGCCTGACTTTCTACTGACTAAAAGCTCAGAACGATTTTTATAGTATTTAATGACTAGGGGAAAAGTTCCTGTGATTACAGGAATGGTATTTTGAAACATGTGAAAGGTCCTTAACATTGAAATTTCAATTCCCATGAACACAGTTGTATTGTTATACAGCCACATCTGTTTGCATTACATTGCTGGTAGATGCATTCCTATTTCAAGGGTTCAGTTGCTTCAACAGAAACTATATGGCCCACAAGACCCAAAACAGACACTATCTGGCCTTTTGTAGAAAAAAAAATGTCCATCATGACCTAGAAATCAAGAGCTGCAATACTATATTTCTTCTATGCAAAAATTATTTGCTTCATCAGTTGTGTTCCAGTCATATGACATTCCATTATCTGGTTGCTAATTATTGTTCCCTTTGAAAAGCACTTTTAGTGGGAAAGGGAGAAAGTCATGTCTAGCCAATTTCTGCTATTTTCATCTTAATGTCTCTTGCTCTGTACCCATGACTTCAAGAGGAGCTTCGTACAATGAGTTATTCGTGTATTCATTCAACAAATACTTGAAGGGAACATTCTGTTGTAGGTTCTTCATAAGCTGGAGAAAATCTTGCTTCCTTCACAGTGTAAATATATAGTATAAAAGGCAACTAACTAAATAAAAAAAGCAACATCAGATTATAGTATATAACAAGCAAAATGAGAAAGGTATTTGCCAGGAGCGGCCCATCAACATAGACCTAAAAATGCCTTGTGAATAACTTTGAGCTCAGAAGAGACATAAAGATTAACACTAGATCATTGGACACCAGAGCTAGTTGTGGTGCTTCACGTCTACAATTTCAACATCTGATGAAGCTGAGCTAAGAGGGTGGGGTGTAGATTGAAATGCTTCAGTGGAGAATGTAGAAGATGCTATTCTCTATCATCCCTGATGCCACCTTAGAAGAACACATTTTCTTTCCCACCTCTACTGTACCTTCTCTCCAGAGGCTTGTTGTATACAACAAGCTGGACTCAAGTTTGTGACTATCTTACCATTACTTCCCAAGGGAAGCAGGAAACCTACTTTATGCCTATTTTAAGAGAGACACTTTTGGAACCTAAAAGAGCAAATAGCATTAAAAATTTTAAGAGACCATGGGAAAGTACACTGTGGATTTTTGCCATGGAATGCCAGATTAGCCTCTGCGAATTCAGATGGTCCCACTCTTGCAAGTCACTTCCTGAACTTTACATATAATCATTATAGTTTTACATGTGTTCACAACTTAAATCGTTTAGACAACAAATTCATGATATTTTTGTTTACAATCTTTCCCTGTTTGCCAGTGATGAGTATATTTCTTGATAATGTCAAATTCAGTTCAGGTACTTTCCCAAAGGGAAGAGGAATTCCAATCTGAGTTGGACTCAAGCATTTGTCTGATTTCTTTTCAGTTAATGATATTGACATTTTACTATACTAGTTCATTAGAGCATGAAACTTTCTGTCTTGTTTTTGAAAAGACTATTTTAGTCCTTCATATAAAAGTAACTCGATACCACAGGGACATAGCAAATGCAGGGAAAGAATCAACCACTTAGTGGAAACGAAACCATTACAAGCCCTGAATCATTACCTAAAGTGGCGCACACTTAGACCTCTTGCCACATAGACTCCATTCTTTTTACTACAGTATCTTTAAAGATCAATGTAGTTTTTTCGGTTATATTTAATTGCAAAATGTTTGTTCTTTTTTCCATAGGTCTAGTGAACAAATGTGTTGATTTTTCTAAAACAGTATGTACCTAATAGACACTTTCTGTTTTTCTCAAGACTAAACCATGACTGTTTTCTGTCTCATATGTTCTTTTTCAAATATATCTCAGGCTCATCTTCTGTCAAGACTGGACCTCTAAGTTTCTGTATCTTGTCTTCTGCTGGCCTATGACTAGAATGTTTTCCAAGCCTACTTATCTGAGGATGATCATTCTGGAGGGAAGCCCAAGGAGCCACAGAGAGGCCAGAGGTAATATTCTGATTCTCTGAAAGAATCAATGCTCAGAGACATCAGACAAGTGGCTTCTTAGATAATTTTAGTCCCAGTCATTGAATCATTCACTGCTTTTGAAACTTCTAGGTATCATGGAGCATAAATGAGCCATACTTCTGTTGCCCCCACTGAGCAAGCAGTGAGCACAATGAAATGGTAGTTTTACAACAAGAAGTTTCAGGCATTCTGCTAGACAGAAACAGAAACAGCCTTCTCAATGAATTCTCAATTCAGTGTATACAGATGTGTTGTTCTCTCAGTCTATATATCTGCAGAGGACATACAATGATCCATCCAGCAAGGGTACTGCAGATGGGGAAACCAGGACCTGAGAAATAAATCAATGGGTCAAGTACTTGTCATGCAAGCACGAAGACCTGAGTTTGGCATTCCAACACTCATGTAAAAATCCAGGTGTGGTATATACATCTATAATTCAAATACTGGGAGATTAGATACAGGAGCATTCTTGGGGCTTGCTGGCCAGCTAGTCTGGCTGAATCAATGATCTCCGGGTTCAATGAGTTCTTTAGTTACTTTTCTATTGCTGTAAAGAGACAATGATAAAGGTAACTTAAGAAACATTTTAATTGCAGATTGGTTTACAGTTTCAGAAGGTTAATTTATTTCCATCATAGCAGGAAGCATGACAGCAGGCACATAGGCATGGCACACTGGAGCAGTAGCTGAGAGCATCCATCTTCTCCATAAGCCTGGGGCAGAGAAGGAGACTGAGCCTCACATGGGCTTTTGAAACCTCAAAGCCCACCTCTAATAACTCACCTTCTCCAACAAGGAAGCACTTCTAGTCCTTCCCAAACAATCCACCAACTGAGAACCAAACACTCAAATATATCAGCCTATAGGGAACATCTTCATTCAAACATCAGCAGCAAGAGATGCTGTTTCAAATAAGAATGTGGAGGGCAGTAAAGCAAGATATGTAGAATAGTAGAGAAAGACATGTAATATTGACTTCTGGCCTCTATCTACACACATGAACATACTTACCCAAAAACAAACACTCATGGAGATATAGGTGGTTTCTGCACTGCAAGCAATTGCAGTTTAGGCCAAAATGCCTGCTTATGAACTCATTACATCAAGAATTGATTTTTAAGTCACATTAACTCGGAAGAAGAGGAAAAGGAGGAACAGGAACAGGAGGAGGAGGAGGAGGAGGAGGAGGAGGAAGGAGAAAAGGAGGAGGAGGAGGAGGAAGAAGGAGAAAAGGAGGAGGAGGAAGAGGAGGAAGGAGAAAAGGAGGAGGATGAGGAAGAGGAGGAGGAGGAGAAAAGGAAAAAAACACACCAAGAACTTGATACCTGTTCAGCATCTTTTTTAACATTGTATACAATGTTTCTTGATCATATCCATCCCTTCCTCCCTCTCTCCAGCAACCCTTCCATCACCACTGCATTACTCCATTATTTCTCCCATCTCTTTCTCAAGTCCAAGTCTCTTTTTTATATAACACACCATCATAATTTGTGTTTCTATTACTGTAACACCGTGACTATGGCAACTCTTATAAAGGAAACTATTTCATTGTGGCTGGCTTACAGTTTCAGGGGTTTAGTCCATTATCATCATGGTGAGAAGCATGGCAGCAAGTAGGTAGATATGGTGTTAGAGAAGGAGCAGAGTGTTCTACATCTTGGTCCAAAGGCAGGAGGAGACTGTGTGCCACACTGGTCATAGCTTGATCATAGGAGCCTTCAAATCCTGCCCCCAGAGTGACATGCTTTTTTCAACAAGGCCATACCTATGCTGACAAGGCTCCACTTACTAATATTGCCACTTTCTATGGGCCAAGTGTTCAAACAAATGAGTCTATAGGGGAACATATCTACTCAAACCACCATACCCACTAACTCCTGTTGGTGCTCACTGGCCTGCCTGACTCAGTTCTTGATCATGGTTGATAAGATGATTCTACCAGGCAACATTTCTATAACAATAGTAGCAAGACAGATTATGGGAGTAACCAACGACTTGATTAAATATGAGGATTGCTCTACTATAAAGAATTGCTACTTTGTACTATAAATATCATTAAAACCTATAACTAGGAAAAGCATGGACCCTAAAGGGGAACATCCAAAAGTTATTTGTCTAAATAATCATATCATCCAACTGTTTTTTTATAAATATCTTTCCATTCATAGATTTGTGCTATTCTCTACCTTGATCAGAAAGGAGCTTCATATTAGTTTTGTGTTGAGAGAGAGAGAGAGAGAGAGAGAGAGAGAGAGAGAGAGAGAGAGAG
>JANHMN010000005.1:102664346-102676839 GCA_030674055.1 Rhabdomys pumilio
GAGAGAGAGAGAGAGAGAGAGAGAGAGAGAGAGAGAGAGAGAGAGAGAGGGTGTAAGGTGAAAATATGCCACAACAAACCTGTGAAGGTGAGAGGACAATTTGTAAGAGTCACTTCCCCCCTCGACTGTGTGGACTATGAGAATCAAACGAGTATCTTCAGGCTTTATGGCTAGTGACAGTACTTGTCAAGACATCTTGGCAGTCCTGTCCAGCATCTTGAAGGATTTATTTGTCTTAAAGTATTGATTTGGGTGTTAGTGGATATTTTGGCAGTAGTATTTTCAGGTTAACTGGTAGAGAAACAACTGGGTCATTAACTAATGATTTTATCTTGATTTTGGTAACAATGTAGGATCAAATAAAAATCATCACAAGGTGCATGTAACTGGAATTGTGAACCTGAGGTCTCCTTTGGACATCCTCTATTCTCTGTAGGTTTTAGATTTGTCTGAGTGTGAAGAAAGAGCTTATGAACCTTATATTCATACAAATCTATAAGCAAAGAGATTTAAATTAATTTTGAAGCAGTTATACTCAAACAGACTAAAGAGCTGCAATCTACTGATCACACAGATGAAAATTCTATAAACTGAGTTGTTGGCAAAACAAAACCAAAAGTCATGAGTCTGAGAAGGGATGCTGAAGAATTGTTAAAATGGAAGGGAACGAGACAAGAGAGAGTGTATGAGAGAATTGGAGTGCATTATGTACTTTATGAACTTATCAAAGAGAAATCATAATTTTTATATGCATTAAAGAGATAGTTTCCAGAAACAACAAGAGAACAGTAATTTGCAACTCTTATCAATGCCATGTGGGCATTATAGCCTGCAATGGGGAGTCCAGGGGTGCCCAGCTCAAACTAACTAGTGAAACTAGCCTTACCAGTGAGCTCTGGGTTTAATAGAGACCCTCATTTAAAAGAATCATGGTGAAAAGTAATTAAGGTAGATTCCTGACATCAACATTGGGCCTACACACACCCATGAACCTACATACACATGTACATACACATATGCATTCATACTACATACTCCTGAGAAGTAAAATGATAAGTACTAATATACATAAAGTCATCAACTTAAAAAGTTCAGAATTAAATAGGAGAAATAAAATATGAATGAAAGACGTAATCAAAAATAGAGTAAGGGAAGCAAATATGGAGCTTCTCATGATGAAAAGAAACTCTTCAGTCCATCTAAACCCTACCCTATTCTGGAATTACTTTTATTATGTCACTGTCTATATAGGAAGAACTCCTAAGTCTTTGCCAATTTTCTAACTTTCAGGGATCTTGCATATACAAGGAAAGGAAATTCTTGAATGCTGGTACTAATATAGTAGGAGAAGAGAGGCCAGAAAGGCTGAGATGGAAGATAGTTTATTGTGTTAATAACCTGTTCCCGGCATGCAGAACCTGTTTCAAAGTAAGATGAGACACACTTTCTATCACAGATAAATGGGAGATTGCTGACACAGATTCTGGACTTCTCAGGAGTGTTCCAGAAACCTTTTAGGAAAAAAACATTTTAAATGGTGTCTGAATGGGCAGGCTAGGAAAGGAAGTCAGGCTAGGAAAGGAAGGTAGGTCTGATAAATGGTGGCAATGAAATGATTTGTTCCTTCCTCCTTTAGGGGGCCCATATGTTGAGCTGGTTCTCAAGTCTAATTAGGTAAATGTTTGAGAAAATAAGCAATTCGCCTAGAAAAACTTTCCTATTTAGTGTTGCTCATAAAATCTTTAAAATAGTAAATAAATATCAAGTATTATGTAAGCTGCATTAGTTAGCTTGTACTTCACTGTGACCAAAACACACACTGAGCCCACTTTAAAGGGAGAAAAAAGCTGGGCATTGGTGGTGCACACCTTTAATCCCAGCACTTGGGAGGCAGAGGCAGGCAGATTTCTGAGTTTGAGGCCAGTTTGGTCTACAGAGTGAGTTCCAGGACAGCCAGGGCTACATAAAGAAACCCTGTCTCGAAAAACCAAAAATAAAATAAAATAAAATAAAATAAAATAAAATAAAATAAAGGGAGGAAAAGTTTATTTGGACTCATGCTTTCAAAGGGATGCAGTCCATTATAGTGAGAAGGGCACAGTAAAGTAGTCTCTCATGATGGCTTGGGGGTGCTGTAATAGTTGCTCATATTGTGAGAGACCAGGAAGCAGAAATAACAGGCCAGAGCCAGAATAGGATATAACTTTCAAAAAACAAAAATAAAACAAAACAAAAAAGTGATGGAGAGGGAGGTACCTACTTCAATCAAATAGGCTCCACTTCCTGAAGGTTCTACAGACTATTGTAAAAGCACCAGGAGAAGGGCAACAAGTGCTCAAGCCCTGCTATAGGAGAAACATATTACACTCAGACTGTAACATTGTAGCATCATGTAGGCAGAAATGAGATGGTCATAATTCGTACCATTTAAGGTTTAAAAAAATTGTTCTGCCAGTGACACATTCTGCCTCCTCCAGTCTTATTTTTATAGAGATGTTTTGACTCCCTGTGTGTTTGGAGATGTTTAATATATTTGTACATTAAAAAATGGTAGAAGACAATTAAGTAGTTGGCTTGAAGTTGAGGTCTCATCCAAAATCTCAGCTCAGCTGGAGATGAATCTGCTTCTAACTCCATATACATGATGGTTACTGGTATTTAGTTCGTTATCAATAATTAGACTAAGAATCATCATACCACAAAAGCTATTAACGAGTTGCCACCCTCAGTTCTTGGTCAAGTGGTCCCGTCAAACATAACGTAGCAGTTCGTTTCACGAATGTATACAAACCAACAAAACTGGAGCAACTCTAACAAGATAAACACCATTATCTACTCTGTTGGTTAGAAGTGAGTGTCTTGATTCAGTGTGCACTCAAGGGGAATGAGTTATACATCATTGTTAGTAGAAGGCAAGGATCATTGGGGACCATCTTAGAAACTGCCAACTACAAGGGCCAAGAGTCAAGGAGATATGTGGTCACCACAGTCAGATTTACATAATGCTAACGTTCTTGACTCAGGAGTAGGACATGTGATTAGGTACCAACCAATCAGATCATCATCTTTGGAAGGCTTGTAATTTGTAATTAGTCCCATATTGGTATGTAACCCATCCAGCAACAATAAGATGTACCTTTGACTCTTCCCTCTGGGCTTCAATCTAAGAGAGCAAAATCTGGACCAACTGCTACAGTCTTTAGATCACATGAAGTGTGAGATGGCAATAACTAAAGGCAGATTCGGCTCAAAGACCATAGATGAAACAAGTAGGAGGTGAAAGGATTGCTGGAGAGACAAGTAGTTCATCATTAAGCTCCTGCTGATAGAGTCAGGTGACTTATTTATAAATGTCCACATTTCCATTCTAGCCCTTTTGAAAAGCTGAGCTGAGCCTTTTGGCTGGGGCAGATACCTAGTTGGTCTGCTTCCATGAAGACACCATATCCTGAGCCATCCTAGAAGAACCACTGCACTCAGAGCAGCCTGTAAGAACCCTTTCCCACTACCCTACACCCTAGAGCTATAACTGGGAGACTAGGGTGCTCAGGACCCATCAGCTATCCAAAGCCTGCCCCCCGGAATACCATTCCCCTCCCCACTTCACTTGGTTCTTTTGGCTGGGGCTGCCACCTAGCTGGTCTGCTCCCAAGAAGACACCATATCCTGAGCGATCATAGAGGAACCTGTTCCTTCAGAGCACAGAAGGAACCACTGCACTCAGAGCAGAAAGATTTCAGGATCCCAAAGTAGGCCTGAGTTCCAGCAGTTCTACCACCCAGGAGCTCAGGATCACAGAGATATCTGGGCTCTGAGGAGTTCTGACACAAGCAAGATAATAGGAAAGTCAGGCTCCAGTCAGAGACAGTAAGTGCAGGTAGTGCAAGAGTTAAACAGATGGCAAAAGGCAAGCACAAGAACATAAGCAACAGAAACCAAAGTTACTTGGCATCACAAGAACCCAGGTCTCCCACCATAGCAAGCCCTGGACACCCCATCACACCGGAAAAGTAAGATTCAGAATTAAAATCACTTCTCATGATGATAATAGAGGATTTCAAGAGGGACATAAATAACTCCCTTAAAGAAATACAGAAGAACACGGGTAAACATGTAGAAGCCCTTAAAGAGAAAACACAAAAATCTCTTAAAGAAATGCAAGAAAGCACAACCAAGCAGGTGAAGAAATTAAACAAAACCATCCAGGATCTAAAAATGGAAGTAGAGACAATAAAGCAATCTCAAAAAGAAACTAATCTGGAGATAGAAAACCTAGGAAAGAAATCAGGAGTCATAGTTGCAAGTATCACCAACAGAATACAAGAGATAGTAGAGAGAATCTCATGTGCAGAAGATACCATGGAAAACATTGACACAACTATCAAAGAAAATGCAAAATGCAAAAAGCTTCTAACCCAAAACATCCAGGAAATCCAGGTCACAATAAGAAGGCCAAACCTGAGGATAATAGGTATAAATGAGGGTAAAGATTCCTAACTTAAAGTACCATTAAACATCTTCAACAAAATTATAGAAGAAACCTTCCCTAACCTAAAGGAAGGGATGTCAATGAATATACAAGAAGCCTACAAAACCCCAAATAGACGAGACCAGAAAAGAAATACCTCCCATTACATAATAATCAAAACATCAAATGCACAAAAGAAAGAAAAATTACTAAGAGCAGTAAGGGAAAAAGGTAAGGTAACATATAAAGACAGACCTATACAGAATTACACCAGACTTTCCACCAGAGACTATAAAAGCCAGAAGATCCTGGACAGATATCATACAGACCATAAGAGAACACAAATGCCAGCCCAGCCTACTATACCCAGCAAAACTCTCAATTAGCATAGATGGAGAAACCAAGATATTCCACTACAAAACCAAATTTACACAATATCTTCCCACAAATACAGCACTTCAAAGGATAATTGATGGAAAATTCCAACACAAGGAGGGAAACTACAACCTAGAAAAAGCAAAAAAGTAATCTTCCAACAACCCCAAAAGAAGATAGCTACACAAACATAATTCACCTCCAATGACAAAAATAAAAGGAAGCAACATTCATTTTTCCTTAATATCTCTTAATTATCAATGGAACCAATTCTCCAATAAAAAGACTATCAGAATGAATATATAAACACGACCCAGAATTTTACTGCATACAGGAAACACAACTCAGTGACAAAGACAGACACTACCTCAGAGTAAAAGGATGGAAAACAATTTTCCAAGCAAATGGTCCCAAGAAACAAGCTGGAGTAGCCATTCTAATATTAAATAAAATCGACTTTCAACCAAAAGTTATCAAAAAAGATAAGGAAGGACACTTCATAAGCATCAAAGGAAAAATCTACCAAGATGAACTCTCAATTCTGAACATACATGTTCCAAATGCAAGGGCACCCACATATATAAAAGAAACTTTACTAACGCTCAAAGCACACATTACACCTCACACAATAATAGTGGGGGATTTCAACACCCCACTCTCAGCAATGGACAGATCATGGAAACAGAAACTGAACAGAGACACAAAGAAATTAACAGAAGTTATGAATCAAATGGGTTTAACAGATATCTATAGAACATTTCATCCTAAAACAAAAGAATATACCTTTTTCTCAGCACCTCATGGTACCTTCTCCAAAATAGACCACATAATTGGTCACAAAACAGGCCTCAACAGATACAAAAAGATTGAAATAATCCCTTGTACCCTATCAGACCACCATGGACTAAGGCTGGTCTTTAATAACAACACAAACAACGGAAAGCCCACATACACGTGGAAACTAAACAATGTTCTACTCAATGATGATTTGGTCAAGGAAGAAATTTAAAAAAATTAAAGACTTTTTAGAATCTAATGAAAATGAGGACACATTATACCAAAACGTGTGGGACTCCATGAAAGCAGTGTTAAGAGGAAAACTCATAGCTCTAAGTGCCTACAAAAAGAAACTGGAGAAAGCATACACTAACAACTTGACAGTACACCTGAAAGCTCTAGAACAAAAGGAGGCAAATACACACAAGAAGAGGAGACAACAAGAAATAAACAAACTCAGTGCTGAAATCAACCAAGTAGAAACAAAAAGAACTACACAAAGTATCCAAAAAAACAGGAGCTGGTTCTTTGAGAAAAGCAACAAGATAGATAAACCTTTAGCCATACTAGCCAGAGGGCACAGAGACAATATCCAAATTAATAAAATCAGAACTGAAAAGGGAGACATTACAACAGAAACTGAGTAAATTCAAAACATCATCAGATCCTACTACAAAAGCCTATACTCAACAAAACTGGACAATCTGGGTGAAATGGACAATTTTCTAGACCGATACCAGGTACCAAAGTTAAATCAGGATCAGATAAACCATCTAAACAGTCCCATAACCCCTAAAGAAATAGCAACAGTCATTAAAAGTCTCCCCACCAAAAAAAGCCCAGGACCAGATGGTTTTATTGCAGAATTTTATCAGACCTTCAAGGAAGACCAAATACCAATTTTCTTCAAACTATTCCACAAAATAGAAACAGAAGAAACACTGCCCAATCCGTTCTATGAAGCTACAATTACGCTCATTCCTAAACCACAGAAAGACCCAACAAAGAAAGAAAGCTTCTGACCAATCTCCCTTATGAATATCGATGCACAAATACTCAATAAAATTCTGGCAAACCGAATCCAAGAAAACATCAAAGCAATCATTCTTCATGATCAAGTAGGTCTTATTTCAGGAATGCAGGGATGGTTCAATATACGGAAATCCATCAACATAATTCACTACATAAACAAACTCAAAGGAAAAAAACACATGATCATATCACTAGATGCTGAGAAACCATTTGGCACAATTCAACATCTCTTCATGGTAAAAGTCTTGGAAAGACCAAGAATTCAAGGCCCATACCTAAACATAGTAAAAGCAATGTACAGCAAACCAGTAGCCAACATTAAATTAATGGAGAGAAAATTGAAGCATTCCCACTAAAATCCGGTAATAGACAAGGCTGCCCACTCTTTCCCTACATATTCAATATAGTACTGGAAGTCCTAGCCAGAGCAATGGAAAGTCAAAATAAAGTCAAAGGGATACAAATAGGAAAGGAAGAAGTCAAAATTTTACTATTTGCAGATAATTAGTAAGTATACTTAAGTGATCCCAAAACTTCCACCAGAGAACTCCTAAACCTGATAAACAACTTCAGCAAAGTGGCTGGATATAAAATCAACTCAAAGAAATCAGTAGCCTTCCTCTATTCAAAGATAAACAGCCTGAGAAAGAAATTAGGGAAATGACACCCTTCACAATAGTCACAAATAATATAAAATACCTTGGTCTGAATCTATCCAAGCAAGTGAAAGATCTGTATGACAAGAACTTCAAGTCTCTGAAGAAAGAAATAGAAGAAGATCTCAGAAGATGGAAAGATCTCCCATGCTCATGGAGTGGCAGGATTAATACAGCAAAAATGGCCATCTTGCCAAAAGCATTCTACAGATTCAATGCAGTCCCTATCAAAATTCTAAATCAATTCTTCATAGAGATAGAAAGAGCAATTTGCAAATTCATTTGGAATGACAAAAAAAAAACAGGATAGTGAGAACTATTTTCAACAATTTAAGAACTTCTGGGTGAATCACCATCCCTGACCTCAAGCTGTACTACAGAGCAATAGTGATTAAAAACTGCATGGTATTGGTACGGAGAAAGGCAAGAAGATCAATTTAATAGAATAGAAGACCCAGAAATGAACCCACACACCTATGGTCACTTTATCTTTGACAAAGGAGCTAAACTTTTCAGTGGAAAAAGGACAGCATTTTCAGAAAATGGTGCTGGTTCAACTGGAGGTCAGCATGTAGAAGAATGCAAATCTATCCATTCTTATATCCTTGTACAAAGCTCAAGTCCAAGTAGATTAAGGACCTTCACATAAAACCAGATACACAGAAATGAAACTAATAGAAGAGAAGGTGGGGAAGACTCTCGAATACTTAGGCACAGGGGAAAAGTTCCTGAACACAATACCAATGGCTTGTGCTCTAAGATCAAGAATTGACAAATGGGACCTCATAAAATTGCAAAGCTTCTGTAAAGCAAAGGACACTGTCAATAAGACAAAATGGCAACTAACAGATTGGGAAAAGATCTTTACCAATCCTACATCCCATAGAGGGCTAATATTCAATATATACAAAGAACTCAAGAAATTAGACTCCAGACAACCAATAACCCTATTTAAAAATGAGGTACAGAGCTAAACCAAGAATTCTCAACTGAGGAAACTCGAATGGCTGAGAAGCACCTTAAGAAATGCTCAACATCCTTAGTCATCAGGGAAATGCAAATCAAAACAACCCTGAGATACCACCTAACACCAGTCAGAATGCCTAAGATCAAAAACTCAGGTGACAGTAGATGCTGGCAAGAATGTGGAGAAAGAAGTACAGTCCTCCATTGTTGGTGGGATTGCAAGTTGATACAACCACTCTGGAAATCAGTCTGGCTGTTCCTTAGAAAATTCGACATAGCATTACCTGAGGAACCAGCTATACCACTCCTGGGCATATACCCAAAAGATGCTCCAGCATATAACAAGGACACATGCTTCACTATGTTCATAGCAGCCTTATTTATAATAGCCAGAACCTGGAAAGAACCCAGATGTCCTTCAAGAGAGGAATGGATACAGAAAATATGGTACATTTACACAATGGAGTATTACTTAGCTATTAAAAATAATGAATTCGAAAAATTCTCAGGTCAATGAATGGAACTAGAAAATATCATCCTGAGTGAGGTAACTCAATCACAAAAGAACACACATGATATGCACTCACTGATAATTGGATATTAGCCCAAAAGCTAGCAATATCTAAGATACAACTCACTGACCATATGAAGCTCATGAAAAAGGATGACAAAAGTTTGGGTGCTTTAGCCCTTCTTAGAAGGTGTAGCAAAATACTCCTGGGAGCAAATATAGAGACAAAGTGTGTGACAGAAACTGAAGGAGGGACTGACCAGAGACTGCTCAACTTGGATATCTATCCCTGTGCATTCACCAAAGGCAGACACTGATGTGGATGCCAGGAAATGCGTGCTGACAGGAGCCTGATATAGCTGTCTCCTTAGAGGTCTGTCAGAATCTGACACATTCAGAGGTGGATGCTCACAGCTAACCATTGAGCTGATCATGGTGTTCCCAATGGAGGAGTGAGAGAGAAGACTGAAGGAGTTGAAAGGGCTTGTGGCCCTATAAGGAGAGCAATAATACCAACCAACCAGATCTCCCAGGGTCTAAACCACCATCCTGAGAGCACATAGGGAGGGACCCATAGCTCCAGCTGTATGTGGAGGGGAGGGTGACAGTGTCAGGCATAGGTGGGTGAGGAAGTCCTTGATCCAGTGAAGGCTGGATGCTACAGTGTGGGGGAATTCGTGGGTGGGGAGGTTTGAGTGGGGGCATATTCTTATAGAAGCAGGAGAAGGGGGGGTGGGATAGGGGTTCCTGGGTGGGGGAAAAAGGGGATTACACCTGAAATGTAAATAAAATATCCAATAAAATTTTTTTTAAAAAATGAAAAGCTGAGCTGTTATTGAGGCCCCTTAATTAATTAATATTTAATGCTGCTTTTCCAATAAAAAACATTGCACAAAACATAGTCCAAGTAGACACAGCCTAAGATGCACAAATTTCTAAAAATAAAGTTACATATAATCCTCTGAGGTGTTTGCTGGTTGATATGTAGAATTGAGGATTTAAACATAATCAGCATCATGAAATGCAATCTCCCTTTCTTTGCTCTTAATGCTTTTTTTAACCAAAAGTGTTTCATAGCCTGAACTCTATAATGAGGGAATATTTATATGACATACCAAAGCAGATGTGAGCCTCGTTTTATGAAATCCAAACCCAGATGGTCTTTTCTTTCCATTGTCTTATGTAATTTATATGAAAGCAAAACATAAAAAAATTCAAATGTAATTTCTTTTCCACCATTTATGCTTAATGACCCTGTAATCACTTTCATAGCCTCAGTTTCTCTGTTGAGTCTCCAGAGGCTCTGTGGATTAGCTCATGTCATAGAGGTGCTTTACAGCACTTGGAAATGCCAGGCCAGAGTGGAAATGTTGGTTATCATGAAACATGCATTTCCAATTTAGGCTATTCCGCCATGTGTCCTCTGCCGAGTCCAAAACACTCTTCTAATTTGAATCAGCCCAGAGGACATAAACTAAAAGAAAGACTTGTCAATAGAAAAAAGAAAAAGAAAAACACTGACCCTGAGCTCAACTTGTCTAAAGGAGGGATTTTTATTTATTCATTTATTTTAAAGAATATTGTTTTATTTTGTCATCTCTAGGGAAATGGATAAGGTGTCCAGGAATTTCTTTTTGCTTGAGGATTCCTGGAATATGACTTCTTTTACTTGGCTTAGTGACAGTTTCTGCCACCTTGCCAGACATTACCTTGACAACCAATTCATGCTACATTCTTGAGAATTCCTTAGCAGGCTCTGAGCAGAATAATGACACCCATTTAGTTATTCTCTATTTAAAACTGTATTTGTAAATGTCAGCTTCAGACACTCCAAAGGGCATTTGAAACTTCATGGATCGCATTAACTTGTACTGTGTGATGTAGTATATTTCCTGACACCTCATAAATCCTACAGGATTCATATATTTACAATGTAGAGATATGGAGGATTCTCTTTGAAATTAAAGTTTATTTTCTACTTGGTTCTTCTTAAATCTGACCCCTAACAATCCCAAGCATGACTGAGTGATTGAGTCAGCAAGAGATGACTGAATTCAGGATTGACCAAACACTGATGATATAGATACCTGAAGAGTTTGAAGGATGAGCAGGTTAGTAATTCTGGGTTCCACACGACTCTAGATGGTACTTGTAATGGATGTCTAGGAAACCAAAAGAAAATTTCCCTGGGAAACTGGGGTTTGGATATTTCCACAAGTCAAGTAGAATTGGCATTTGAATGCTTTGATGAACAGAGAATTTCCAGTGTTTTTTTTTTAAATCAAGGCATTTGTTGCTTTGTAATTTCCTCTTTGTGCTCCTAAATCTGAATGCAAAAAATGAAGGAAACAAAAAGCATGTTTCACCCCATTTTCATACAGCAGCTAAGAGAAACAAGAGAGTTAATAAAAATAGAATCACACACTATTTTACTTTGAATCCCTCATAGTACTGTGAATTTTATGGCAGATGCTAAAACTGTATGCAGCCTGAACTATGCTGGAAGATTGGGTCAAATGGTTTTTGTTTAGTTTAGTTTTGTGTTGTTTCAGGAAATATACCTTAAAATGCCTATATTTTTCGTTCATTACTGGTCTGTCCTTCCAGAAACACCTTGATTCTCTTGACAGCATTTGTTAACAAATACAAGTCACTAAAAGCCAGTTCTCTGTTGATCTTCTTCTGGGTTCCCTCCCCTTCATGTCCCTCAATCTTTCCCCCAACTCAAGTTGGTCAAGCACCATCCAATTAGAATTCATGGACTGGGACAAGGCCCTCCCCCCATATGTAGCAAATATACAGCTTTGTCTTCATGTGGAACTCTCCAACAACTAGAGTGGGAATGTCTCTAACTCTGCTGCCTGCCTGTGGATCCCATTCCCCCTAGCTGGTTTGCCTTGTCTGGCCTCAGTGGGAGAAAGTGATTTTTTTTTATAAAAAAGGCAGTTCTTCTCAACAAGTCTAATGACTTCATTTAGATCTGAACACCAGAAGGGTTGCTTCTATTTTTCTAATACTTACAGGAATTCTCATTGAGCTTCACTGTGAATGCAGGATTCTAAGGAAAATTTATGTGTACTGAGCATTATAAAAATCAAAAGTATTGACCATGCCTAGTGTGTGATTACATTTCACAGTGGGATGGGCCCAGCTCTCTGGGGAACTGGGAAAGGAAATGAAAAGCACATGATTGTGTCAGAGGTCACTAGGTGGATCCTCCTCGTGTTCTGGGAATCTTCACACCCTGGGTGAACTATCTGGATCATCAATATCTCTGAAGTCTGCCTAAATTAGATTTAGCTCTGCATAAATATTATGCCAATAAATTCTTCCTTTCTCCATTCATTTATTCAATTTGCGTACATGTGTGTTATATACATGTATATGTGCATGTATGTATGGTGCGTGCTTGTGAGTGAGTGCACTTACAGCCATAGGTGTACATGTGGAGGCCATAGTCACTGTTTTACTGCTGTGAAGCATGTGAAGAGACACCATGACCAAGCAAACTCTTAAAAATGAAAGTACTCAATTGAGGTTTTCCTTACAGTTTCAGAGTTAGTTCATTATTATCAAAGCAGGGAGCACGGTGGCACTCAGGCAAGGTACAGTGCTGGAAAAGTATCTGGAAGCTACATCTTGTTCTTTGGACAGCAGAGAAAGAGAGAGAGAGAGAGAGAGAGAGAGAGAGAGAGAGAGAGAGAGAGA
>JANHMN010000005.1:102676849-102690334 GCA_030674055.1 Rhabdomys pumilio
AGAGAGAGAGAGAGAGAGAGAGAGAGAGAGAGAGAGAGAGAGAGAGAGACTGAGGCATGGGGTTTTTGAAACCTCAAATCCCACCCCCATTGACACACTTCCTCCAAAAGGTTGTACCTACTCCAACAAGGCAACACCTCCTAATCCACCCCAAATAGTTCACTGTGAATTAAGCATCCAAACATACAAACATATTAGCCTATGGGAGTGATTCTCATTTAAACCACCACGTATATCTTTATATCTCTCCCCTTACTGCTTTGGGGAAGATTCTTTCACTGACCAAGAAGCTCACTATTAGCCAACAAGATCTCTGTATCTTCATGTCTCTGCCCCACCCCCATTATAGGAGTGACCAGCTTTTTATGTGAGTGCTAGGGATTTGAATATATGTCCTCATGTTTATAGAATAAATACTCATAACCACTGAGCTGTGTCCCCAGCCTTATAACCACTTTTCAATATGTAGCTAGATGTTGCTGCATGCTGTGGTGTCCACTCAGGTGTCCCAAAGCACTCCTGGTGACTCCTGTGTCTACCTGCTCACCATTAGAAAGAATCCTCTTCTTCCATTGAAGAAGAAACAAGGACATTTGGCAGCTGGATGATTTGTATCTCACAGGCAGCTTCACATATTTTTAGAGTTATATCAGTGACTAAAACCACACAGTAAATACCTCCAGATTCACAGTACTATTAACTTTTTTGAGAACACAAACCTTCAAATCTAAGAAATGTTTTCATGATTTCCATAAAACGTGATTGATTTTAATAACTAAATTACCCCCAAAGAGAGCCTTAATGAGTACCACAGCTCCCCCTCGATGAAAAAGCACAATTCTGAATGTTTAAGATCTTGAAAACATAAAGGTATACTATTTAATCATTTTTCATGTTAATCATTTTCCTCATGTATTTTTACCAGCCTGCTATTTCCATAACAAATGCATTTTGGTAATGAAACCATATTTTCCCCTTTAGAAATTTTGTTTTAAACAAAGCCTCGCCCATAAAAGAGAAGATAAGCATCTAATTGGCGAGCCCTGAGAGTTTCAAGTTCAAGTTTTTATCATGCGGCTTATTACCTTCTTTGGCTGAAAATGTCTGATGTCTGCACACAAAAGCAGACTGCTCTCAGCTTGTCATGTTTTTAACTTTAGTCTCTGCTGTTAAAAAATGCATTGTTAGCCATTGAAAAGCTTCTATTGTCAAAAGGGAATCTAATAACCTTTTCGACTTATAGGCCAGGTGTCCCACAGTAACAAGCAGTAGGGGTGGGGGCATGTTGTCTCTGCAGCTATGCCTTGGTTAGATGGCTTGGCTGCAGTCAAGATGCTAACAACTTCTGGTTAGAGGCTGGCTGGGCCAACCACACCATCTCACACAATGGAGCTAGGCTGGGGGTAATGACTGTGAGGCTGGAGAAATACAATAAGCTTGATCTCTCATGTGGGAAAATCCATGGTGTTTAATAGCTTCATAAAGTGGCATGCTTTTGTCTCTATGTATAAAGTCACCAGTAAATTCTTACGTTACCACCATTATAAAATGCAGCAACGGAAACGTTGAGCTGTGCTATTTGATCCCCAGTGGCAAAGGTTAGGAGGAACCAAAAATCATAATGACTTCCAAGAAAATACTATTCAAGTGTAATTTAAGAAGGCTTAGAGGCCATAATTTTCAATGTGATGCTAAACATGCTTTCATGACACACACACACACCCACAAAAAGAGTAATGCTTCACAAGGATAATTGACAACAACAGAAAACATGAAAAGTCAATAGAGAAATGAAGAATATAACACTCATTGGTGCCAACTGGCTTACCACCCGAGTGCAAGAAAAAAGACCATATGTTAGATATGCTTCTCTGATAATGCAGAAAGGAACTTTCCACACAGAAAGGCATTGATTCCTGCAGCAACAGCTGCTTTCAAGTGTAACTGAGATGTACATTTCTGTTTAATTAGCATGGCCATTGCTCACTCACAACAGGTACATATGTCAAGTTGATAGGAATATGCATAAAGATGCTGATATAATTTTCCCCCTCCACGGGTCATGTCACTTCATGTCACATGAAGATCATCTGTGAGGAAAAGTTCACTTTTTGTTTGTTTGTTTGTTTGTTTGTTTGTTTTTCAAGACAGAGTATCCCCGTGTAATATCCCTGGTTGTTCTGGAACTTCATTTGTAGATCAGACTGGCCTTGAACTCAGAGAGACCCTGCTGCCTCTGCCTCCTGAGTGCTCAAATTAAAGGCATAAGCCACCACACTGGGCATCTGTACCCACTCTTATAAGGATACTGGTGTGACACAGTAGATTTCTGACTATCTCACTGGGGGAGTTTAATAGAGGAATAATCTAAATATATTCATTTATTGTTGAATATATGTCATCATATATATTGCATAAAAATCTGCAATGTATTTAATAACTTTAAAGCACAAATTTTATTTGATAGTCTAGAACAAAGGACCAGATAGTAAATACTTGAGACTTCTCAGGCCATGGAATTTCTGTGTCAACTAATTAATTCAGCCATTACTGAAAGATCAGTAGAGAAATGAAGGTTTCCTAATCATCACGGAGATGAAAAACAAAAAGTATCGCAAGCCATGCATAATCAAATTGTGTGGCTATGTTTCAATAAAACTTTATTTCTATGAATGTCCTACAAGTAGAATTGGCCTGAGTAGACTCCTGGTTTAAAGTAGACCTGTCCAAGAAAAATATGATGTGAGCCACATTGCTAATGTTACACTTCCTGTCGTCATCACAAACATATCAAATAAATAGGTCAGGCAGGCATGTTACCTGTAAGCCCAGGATACACATGGAACATATGCTGAATATGTTCATTCATAAGAAGAAGGATTAGCAACACAGGGAGGACACTGAAAATGGTAATAAGGAGTGCCTAGTGTCAAAGTATAAAATTCTGGACAAAAATTTTATTCTGAAGCTCATCACTTTGCACATTAATATACAGTAATAGAAACAATAAAGGAAAAGTAACTACTGACATCCTGGAGCTGGTGGGTATTCCAAGCAATTTTCTAGGAAGAAATGGGTGTTTTACTGATGAACACGAACAATTTCATCAAGTATCAAGATTAAACAAAACCATTACATGTCTATAATAGAAAAAGATACAATCAACATCATGTTTGTGCTCAGACAACCACACAGGCATCATTCCGCCAATATCATCCAAGCCACTGAATATAAAATCAATCATCCTTTCCTGGCATATATAACAAAGGCTTTTTCTTTATATATTACAGCTTAACCTTAGTCTTATCTCCCCACTTTTAGGTAAGATTTATTGAGATAGCCAACTGTAGTATTTGCTCTTACTTCTTGAGGTTATGTGACTCAGAACAAAGTCAAATTCATGTCCCCTTTCTTAGTTACACATAGCATCTACTTCATCATGGCTAGGAAGGTGACCAGAAGAAAACTGATTTGTCCAAGGTTACATAGTTAGTGGGTGTTAGAGCGGGAATGTGGTCCTATTGTCAACAACAATAAATCCAATGCTTTGGCATTTTTTAAATGTGCTTTTCTGTTAAGTGACTCACATTATGCCATTTCTGAAAGGAAGCAAGAGATGAGAAGAAGAGCCTGAGAGTGTTGGTGGAGGAATGTCTCAGGCAATGTGCTTTGTTTCAAAGTGAATAAAAGACAACTTTCGGGAGTAGATGGTAAATCAAATTCATTTGGAAGTTGAAAAAGTTGGACAAAGTATGAAAAAGTTGTAGATGTAGGCCTAGAGCTGTTAGAAGGCAAGGATAGCCTGGTCACTAAGACAAGTTAGTTATTGCCACACTACTTAGCTGATTTCTGGCAAACCTCCTCATAGGCACAGTGCAAGGCTGTGAGGGCTCGTAGGGTCACAGTGCTCTGGGGGCACAGCCAATGACCTTGAGGGCATTTCAAGCAAACAGAGGCCCTCTAATCCTCTAAGAACAATAATAAAATCAGTCCTCATGTAACAGTGCTCATAAAAGGTTAATGGAAGTAACTAGACAGAAGCAATTAGTCCCACAAGAAGGCCATGGAAGAGTTTTATGGAAGTGTCTATTATGCTTAAGAAATGTTCTTTTTCCCCCACCAAATTTTGTGCCTCATTTCCCAAATCAGATTAGAAGTTATTCAAACATAGATGCTCTAGTATAGTGTGGAAAAACACACATTGGCTTTTCTTAGTCAAGTTGGATGAAAGTCTTCTTAAGTTGGCTGAGTGAGTATGTCAGCACCCAACTCTGTACAGTTGTGGAAATTAAGTATATTTGACACAGGACATAAAACATATAGTTGCTTGGTAGATAAGATACATTATGAAAAAATAAGAGGTTGCTCTTTTGAGTCACTAGTATTTCATATATTTTACTTATGCTAGTTCTCAGATTATTAAAAGATGAAATATCTCTCTTCAAATGAACTGTCAGTATTTTACTGACAATAGTAATATTCTCCAGTAGATTCACTGAATTGCGGTGAATTATTTTATGTATATCAAGAAAATAAGACAACATATATAGGGAGCTATAATCACTTCAATCATAATGTCTTCATCTTAAAAAATTAGCTTTGATTTCTATAAAAAGTACACTTTGCTAACCAGATAATTCGAGCTGTTTCATAGAGTATCATTTCTGTTTTTTTTTTTTTTTTTGCAAATATTAAAATCCTTGTCATTTTGTAGGTAAGGAGTGTAATTCACAGAGGGGATGATTATCCCTCCTAAGGAGAAAGAGTGCCAAAATCTCTTGGAAGCTTTTGATAATATACTTGTTCCTGGGAAATTCTGATTACTCCAGTTTCAGTAGGATCCCTTACCCTACCAGCTGTTTCTTTGGAAATTGGGTCAGTTTGGATACTCTCCCAAAGAAGATGAGAATCTCTGGCTATGAGATTTCCATGGGCCATCTTGAAGTTCAGGCCATGTCTCCAAATGTTTATATTTAGCATGCCTGACCTGATGCCCAGATCTTGCCATTTTCTGAAACAAGATGTCAGATAGTAAGACTATTATCTCATTCCAATAGTGCTGATGAAATGGTTGGAAAGTCTTTGCAATTTGAATAGATAATTAGTCATTTTTAATAGCCTATGTCTTCTCCGTTTTGGCAAAATCCTCCTGGCTCTGCTACTATAGATAAAATCTCAGGTTATTTTCAAATGAAGATTGAAGAACACATTTCTAACACATGAGATACTTTGGCATTGCTGTCTTTTCCATCTCTCATTTTAATTGTCTTTGTTTTTAGAAATTTTCATTTTGTCATCTTTTCCTGAAAATTGTATGAATCAAACTCTGTTCCATAGCATCTCTCCATCTTTTGTAAAAGTGGATTCCAATAGCTCACTCATGTAGGGCAGACGAAACTGTCCATGTCTCAGAACAATTAATAGGTAATGATATGAAAGACATTATTTCTTCCTATTTCAAATCCTTTTTAAAAACCACTATGAATATTAATCTCATTTGCATGACATCAGTGTTATATTCTAAATGTTTATGGGTATTTTAAAAGAGATATTAGCTATAGAGCAATTTTCAGTTCATAGCAAATAGACTAAGAGGTACAAAGATTTTCAACGTGCCAACTGTTCTTACAAATCTGCTCTCATTTCAATACCATCCACCAGACTGGTGCATATCTTACAGTTGATAAACATATATTGACTCATCATTATCACTAAGAGTCCTCGTTCATATCAAATTTTGGTGTTACATATTCTGTGGGTTTGGACAAAGGTGTAAGGATGTGTGTGCATCATTATAAAATATTGAATGGTTACCAGTGGGTTTCTTTTTTTTTCATATCTTTTTTCTGTGGTTGAGTATAGTTATATCTGAGTAAATCTTTATCTCTCTTCTTTTAGATCATGGATATATATATATATATATATATCCCATTCTCTCTCATCACCCTCCTGCCTCTGTATACTCCCACTGATAGGCTTTTTAAAAACCAAATTCATGTATTTTATTTTGTTTTCTAAATTACCAAATTAACTAGAGCTGTTTGTGTGACCATGAGCTTAAAACTATCCATTGGAGCCTGATGGGACCACCATTGTGTACATAACTGAAGACATGTTGAAATATTGATGTCCAGCTTTATCATCATCATCTTTATCATCATCATCATCATCATCATCATCATCATCATTTGGTATCATAAATACTAGATATTCAAACTTAGGCCCTAATGCTTGTGCAAGCTTTTCTATTAGAGAAAATGACATTCTTAAAGTAAGGATATGCTTCATAAAAGTACAGAACACACCTTTAAATAAAAAAACTCCCTTGTGTAATAAAATAGAATAGGACATTTCCTATTCTTGTGATTCTTATATTTTGCTATGACTTATTTTTGTACATTTATACTAATTGGTTTTCTTTTAAGTACTCACCATGGACTTATAATAAAGCCCTCCACATACCCAACTTTCTAGTAAAAATAAAATGTTTCAAACTCACTTGGCTTTTCCTCCATCAAGAAATAAAGTCAGACGTAAAATGTCCTTTTAATGGACAATAGAGTTAGTATCCAGGTATTTGGTAACCATATTTAAGACTTATACATGTGTACAAACAGTAAGCTGTCAGTTCACTAACGTTTAGTGACAGAGCTGAAATAAAATCACAAAAATGAAACTTACTTTAAAATTTTCTTTCTTCTTTTTTTTAGCACAAGAACACAAAATACTTTGCATTTGACTTTTAAATAGTGAAAACAGGAAGAAGACATTCTGCTGGGCACTGTGGCATTGTTTAAATTCTACTCACTGCTAGGCCTCTAAAGTGATTACAGTTTTCATATTTCTATGTCTGCATCACGATGTAAATATTTATTGGAAAATAAAACCTAGACTGTTAAGACATACCCTAGTAGCAATTTTTTTTAAAGTTATCTCTGTGTTGTTGCAACAATAAACACAATTCCAAAAACATACTCAACCTTAACTATGTGCAATTCAAGGGCTATACATTTTCATGTAGTTCAAGAGATGAATATTTCTCTACACCAATATGTATATTTTAAAGAAGATAGTACAAGGAAAGTAACAAGAAAAAGAGAAAAGCTCAGGAAATTCAGGAGGCTTCTTAAAAACAAGAAAGATTTTATTTAAATTCAAAGAGAACAATGAGATGCAAAAAAACGTTACTCCATTCTGTTGTTGGTCTTTCTTTCTGTTAATACTGTCCTTTGATGCACTAAAAGCTTGCAAAACGTTTGATGCGATCCAAATTATTTTTATCTTGTTGGCCATGCTTTTCATGTCACATTCAAAACAGTGTTATCAAATTAGATGAGATGGAGCGTGCTATATGTATTAAATAAAGAGTCAATATCTAGAATGTATAATAAATATCTATGGAACTAGAGAAATGAGTCAGTAGTTAAGAAATCTTGCTGTTCTTCCAGAGGACATAAGGTTGGGTCCCAGCATCCATATCAGGCAGATCACAATCACATGTAACTCCAGCTCCAAAGAACAAAACACCCTCTTCTGTCCTCTGGGGACATCCATACAACATGTGTGCATGTACACACAGGCACATACAGCAGTGGAAGAAGGAAAGAAGAAGGAAGAGGAAGAAAAGGAGAAGGAGGAGGAGGAGGAGGAGGAGGAGGAGGAGGAGGAGGAGGAGGAAGAAAAGGAGAAGGAGGAGGAGGAGAAGAGGAGGAAGAAGAAGAGGAGGAGGAGGAGGAGGAAGAAGAAGAAGAAGAAGAAGAAGAAGAAGAAGAAGAAGAAGAAGAAATCTAAACAACAAAAAACTAAAGACTAATTTAAAAATAAGCCAAGGATTTGGATGAACATCTTTCTAAGAAGATAAATAAGTAGTAACCACATACACAAAAAAAAGAGGTATGAATTTGAAAGAATGCAGGGGGTGGTATATGTAGGGGTTTAGAAGAAGAAACAGGCAGGGAGGAATGTTTTAATTAAATTATGACCTCAAAAATAAAATAAAAAAACAAGGCAAAAGAAAACAAAGCAAAAGAAAAACAAAGCACACTAGTAGGGTTAAATAGTATTAATAATTCTAGAAATGTAAATCAAAACCATAATGAGATAACACTTTGTACCTATTAGCAAAGGCTTTGTTTGAAAAAGAAGACCAGAAAATAAGTGTTGCTAAAGATGTAAAGAAATTGCAGCCCCTATGCACTGCTGGTAAAAATGTTGAGTGGGTGCAGCTATCATAAGAAGTGTCTTTAAAAGTTAAAATAGAATTACTATATGATCCACCAAATTCACTTCTAGGTGTATATTGTACACAAAACAATTGAAGAATGAACTAAAACAAATAATTGTACACATGTCATATCAACATTATTCACTATAGCCAAAATGTGGAAAGCTCACAATAATCCATTGAAAGATAAATAGATAAACAAAACATAGTATACATATCAATGCAATATGATCTGTACTATTCAAACTTTAAAAGGTAGGAACTGATACAGAATACAAAAGTGAACCTTGAAATTTTTAAGCAAAAATAAGTCAGTTATAAAGGATAAAGTATTGTGTTCTTATTCTAAACACACTTTGCATCTTCAATCACCAAGTTTCTAGTAATAGCAAGAATTGTGGTGTGCAAGTGTGGAGTGCTTGCTTAGCTTGTATGAGGCCCTGAGTTCAATCCCTCGACTGGTAAATAAATACATAAATAGGTAACAAAGAAGTTAGCTCCATTAAGCATCAGGTTTATATAAGTCAGTAGATGCCAGATTATGCTGCAATAACAAACAGCTGCAACATCTAAGTCCTTAATTCAACAAAAATTTCATTCTTACTCATTATATATTCAAAATAAGTTTGAAGTGCTCTTTTCTCATTGAAATCTCTTGGGAAATCAAGTTGATAGAAAATCTACTTGGAACATGTAGGTAAGCGCAAATGCTAAGATACTCACCCCTAACGGGTCTCTCCAACTCTTTTTAATTTTTTAACCAACTTGGTTATCTGCCCACATATACCACTAGGGCAGGCAGCAATAAGATTCTATGGCATGTCAGAAAATATAGACTTAAAATGTTTTCAAGGACATCAGTAACTTCTATGTTTGGAATACTTAAGCTATAAACCTGTTAGAAATGTTGTATAAAAAGATAATAGGAGGACACTTAAAGTTCTATTTTGTATTATATAGTTACCAAAAATAAGAATAGTTCATGCCAGAAGTTTTCTACAAACAGTATTTTGACATTTTCAACCTCCCCCTTTCTTTTTATCCCCCTCTTCCTCCCTCACTCCCCCTCTTTTTTGGAAGAAAATTAAGAAGTGAAAAAAATCATGTTTATGAATCAGAAAAATGAGTACACTTTGGCATAAAGTGAAAACCTTACCAGTGATAACTTTGTATTTGCTATCCTGAATTTGTTTCCATAGGTTGTGCCACATTCAATAGACTTACCTTTCCTCCTTCCATTCCTCTCAATGACTGGAGAGTAATATAAACTTATGAGAGGACAGATGCTGGAATTGTTAAAAGGGTGAGACAGAAAGAGCCATTCTCCTTCTTAATAGACAGGAAGGAAGTTGGATCGTAAAAGCTGCAACAGTTTGAAGTCATACCCACTGGTATTGATAGGTTACATAAACTACTACACTGCGATGCTTCCTTGAGACTCAATTCTCCCCTGCTTTTTTTGATACAGGAAAGATTTAGACAGACTAAATAGCTCACTCCTGGAACATGAAAAAGAGATTAGTACCTTGCTTTGATAAGTCTCATTCTGGAGAACAGAGAAACTTCGCCACAAAATAATCGTACCACAGGGCAAAAGTGAAGGGTAAGGCATAGGTTCTTCCTTTCCTCTCCCTGAAGTGTTATTTTTGTGCAAACAGTTTAATTTGGTAGGAATATAATGTGTTGGGTGGCCTTAGGAGAATTTTATCCACTGATTTGAAATCATAAAACTATCATACAAAGCAGCCAGCATTCATTTATTCAACACATATTCAGTAAGTAAGCACCAAGTCTTGAACACAGTAAGTGCAACGTGTGTATTACCCACCCTTTGCTCCTTGCAATCCTCTTCCTGTAGAGAAACTACTATTATCTCTTCTATTCTGCCCCCTGCCAAATTATGTCACAGACTGCATTTCCACAACTTGAATATAATGAACTCAGTTTTTCATTAAAGACAGTGAGCAAGAATACGTAGGTATATTCTTCCCTTTCCTAAAATCCCCCTTTAACTCTGGTGACTGTAAAGACATTTGCTAAATGAAGGCAGAAACTCAGTACAACAAAGAAAAAGACAGGAGATAATAGGACCAGAATTTCAGCAGCTGGTGAACAGATGGATATGCTAATTGATTTAGCAGGCTCGAGAAAGTGGGAACCTAAATCAGCAATGGAAAAAGCTAAGGGAAAACCCGTTACGGAAATCCCAAAGGCACAGGAATTGATTGGCCCAGGTACTGCAGCAAAAATGTGCAAATGTGAGGCTAATGACAGAAGGGTTAGTGGAATGTTTATTTAAGAAACAGTTAAAACCCCAGATCCTCTGAGTAAGCATGGATATAGTGTTCACCAAAACCAGAACAAAAAAAGAATGCTTATTGTTAACAAAGAGGCAGATAGCCTCCAAACTGGTAGATATAGAACAATGCTTCTCAACAAAGAACATTTTTTTCCTACAGGAATCATTTAGTAATATCTGGAGAGATTTTTTTTTTTTTTTTTTTAGTTATTAGAACTAAAGGAATTAATGCTACCTATATCTAGTAAGTAAGTAAAGGACACGGATGCTGTTAAACACACTATAGTACTCTGCATAGCCACCCATAGCAAATGTTCATAGTTCCAAAAATGTCACCACTGCCCAAAGTGAGAAACCCCAGGTGAGGAAAAAAGCCCCAATTACAAAAAATGTATTTGGTAAACTTGTCTCTTCTAAATACTGAGACATCAACATGGCAACTTCAGCCAACTTCATACACACAGCTTCCAAGTACTGGATCTCATTGTGCTGATGGGAAATGGGAATGCAAATGTCTTCCCAGAGAAATCTTGACAGCTTAACAGAAGAGTGTCTAAAAGCCAAGCCCCAGAATCTCCCCCAATAAAACTCTGGGTCTCTTGAAAGAAACCCAAAGTAAACAATTTTACCATGAGCTCAAAGTTTCCTGCCAGTATCATGCCCTCTCTTACATCGCAGCCAAAGGTGACAAACATTTTGAAGGAGGGGGCATGTGATATTAAAGATAACGTAAAGGAAAAATAATTGGACCAAAATAAGACTGCATACAGGGAAGAAAGCTTCACATGTTAGTGCATTTAGAGAAATAACAAAGCAGGAATAGATGTTATGAAAAAGGAATGCTTTCAGAATTTAAAATGAAAAATGAAGCAATAGAGATAATTTAAATTATTTGATGGAAACGAGAAAATATGACAAAATAGCTTTGGAAAAGAAAATTAAGAAAAATGGGAAGAGAGTTAAAGAAGCACAAAATTTAAATCAGGAAAGCCCAGAGAACAATGGAGAGATAGATAGATGATAGATAGATAGATAGATAGATAGATAGATAGATAGATAGATACATAGATAGATACATAGATAGACACATAGATAGATAATTGAAAAAAGCTAAGTAAGTATTCCAACAAAACTCCCAAGAAGTAAAAGAAGTGATGGAGTGATTTTTCTAATAAGAAACACTTACCTGGCAGGGCAGCTGGACAGAGGTCATGCAGGCCTTCAATCTCAGCATTTGGGTGACAGAGGCAAGTGGATCTCTGTGAGTTCAATGTCAGCCTGGTGTACAAAGTGAGTTCCCAGACAGCCAGGACTACACAGAGAAACCTTGCCTCAGAAAAACAAAATAATAACAACAGTAAAAACAAACTAATAAACAAAAATACTCAAAGCCCTCAAAACTTGGATCCAGTGTTTGACAGCAGATATAAACTAAGCTATCTCATTTTGAAATGTTCAGCAAGGGGAGGGAGAAGAACAATGTCACTCAAAGGACCAGCAACAAGAATGTTATTGAACTTCTAAATAACAACACAGGAGCTAAAACAAAAAAAGCCATCCCTTCACCTTTTTGGGAGAGGTGACCTCTAGCATGGGATTCCGTAGGATGATAAAGCTATTAATAGAGGCCATGTATGTGATGTCTTGAAATATCTACATCTGGGGCACACATTCTCAGGAATCCCCTAAGAGATGCACTCCAGTAAGCAATGCAGATGCAAGGAGATAACACAAGAAACAGGAGACATGAAGTGAGGGCTAGAAGAAATCTCAATCAACTGAGGAAAGGAGACATTTGGTTGGAGGAAAGACAAAGCAGGCAGAAGATCTAGAGATTTTCCTAGGGGGATGAAATAGAATTGCTGATGTGTTAGAATATAACAAGGAGAGAGCTATACAACAAATATAATGTTGGAGAACACATCAAATGCATGTATAGAAAATCAAGCTTACCAGATAAATAAAAAGCTTTATAAAAAAATCTCTAGAGAAAAAATTCTGTGGAATCAGCTATCTAAAGTTCGACCATCTCTCCTGCATAAAGCCAGAATCATGATCGGACTAGTTACAGAATGAGACACTGCCAAGAGGAAAGATTGTCTCTAACTTTAAGAAGTGTACAACCAATGGAGGCAAGACATAGAAATAAACAGTCACTCGTTGTGGGGAAAATAACTCGGGGGGATCCAGCGGGTGAGAGGTCCCACGGGGGCCTGCGGCAGTGTCTCGCCTCACTTTCCACACTGCCGGCGGAAGGTCCCACATGCATGCAGCTGCTCCGGGCTGGCAGCTGCAGTTCAAGGTTCCAAAGTTCCAAAAGCTGGCAGTCTAGTGGCAGGCGCAGGAAGGCCCAGGCAACACGTGGAGTTTTTCAAAGCTTTTATTGTTCATGGTGTGGTGAATAGGTGTAGATGGTATGCGCTTTCCCCACAAAAGCCAGGCTCCCCTAACTTTTTATAGGGAGGGGGAAAAGGGGAGGGGATAGCTTAATTAGCTACGCCCCCCCCCCACCTTTAGGTAACTCATTAATATTTTAATCTCTGGAGGTGGAGACCTGCTCTCTACCTGTGTGCTACTTGACCAAAGAAGCAGGTTAAATAAAGTTACCTCATCCAGGGCCCAACAACTCATGTGAAGAATACCAAAGATAAAAAAAATGCTTTCTCCTTGGCGAAGAAGGCTGAAAGAGTCGAAATGATGACGTGGGTGTTCTCAAGTTGGGATGGAGGTTAATGGAGGGGTGTTTTGATGGGAGTGGAAATTCATAAGCACAAGAACATCAGAGTTTATCACGAAATAAATGTGCTTTCCCCTCAACATGGTGGATACTTCCTCATCTCAAGATTATAATCAACAAATTAAATGGTTATCTAAAGGCACATAATACAATTAAGATGACTTTGTGGACCTGGGGTTGAGTTGCTGATTCCTCTCCTCTCCTCTCCTCTCCTCTCCCCTCCCC
>JANHMN010000005.1:102690734-102750715 GCA_030674055.1 Rhabdomys pumilio
CCCCTCCCCTCCTCTCTTCTTCCTGTCCTCCCCTCCCAGTTTTCCCTTTCTCATTTTCCCTTTTCCTCTTTCCCTTTTCTTTTCTCTTCTTTTCTTTTCCTTTCGATTATTTTCAAGACAGGGTCTCTGCAGTCCTGTCTTTCTTGGATCTCACTATGTAGACCATGCTGGCCTCACACTAGAAGAAATTCACCTGCCTCTGCTTTCTGAGTGCTGGAGTTGGAGCTATGTGCCACCACACCAGGCAGGTTGCTAATTTTTCAAACCAAAGAATAAAATAAAATAAAATAAAATAAAATAAAATAAAATAAAATAAAATAAAAGGCTAGGTGTGTGGTGCAGTGGTCCAGTATATACAAGGTCATCTAACACCATCAATGAAGAAGAGAAAAATGAAACACCCATTTATTCAACCCTAGACAAAATCTATAGGAAACTGGATAATGCTGAGAGCAGGAGACATAGTCTTTCCTGGGTAAAAGTCACCCATTTGGTTATACAATGCTAAGTGATCAGCCCTGAGATCATATAAACATATTGTACAGGTAACACTGTAAGGACCGAGCATATTGTATTTGTGTATTTAGAAGTGTGTGTGTGTGTGTGTGTGTGTGTGTGTGTGTGTTAACAAAGAAGATGGTCATAAATTTGAGACCAAGTGGTGGGTGGTTAATGGAGGAAGAGTGATGTCATTATAATTTCAAAGGACAAATACAATAAAAAAAAGAAGAAACTAATGCTGAGAATCTAAACCACCAGCCTGGGACTACATAGGGAGGGACCTATGGCGCCAGCTGTATACGTAGGGGAGGATGACTTTGTGGGGCATAATTGGGAGAGGAGGTCCTTGGGCCCAGTGAAGCCTGGATGCCCCAGTGTGGGGAATTCAAGGACAGGGAGGTGGGAGTGGGTGGGTGGGCGCACATTCTCATAGAAGCAGGAGGAAGGGGGATGAGATAAGGGGTTTCAGGGTGGGGGGAATGGAGAAAGGGGATAACATCTGAAATGTAAATAAAATATCCAAAAAAAGTCTTCTGAGCCTCAACATTGACCTCTGAACATCAAGAGTGAAGGGAGGTCACACATGTAACTAGATCACTCTACACACAGACAGTTGGAGTATTCAAGTGCTGCTTATGACAGGCTTGGCACAGTGCTAAGCTCATCTCAATTACCTGAGTGATTCCTTTTGGTAAATTGTATTTCCTGAAATTCTATTTCATCAGAATTACAGCTATTTTCCCATTTGGTGGATGCTAAACTTTCACATAAGAATACTTGCAAAAATTTCTGAACGCTAGTTGTGAATTTCCTCTTAAAGGTTGCCATTGAAATGACAGCAGAAAATAGTAACAAAAGATAAACAAACAAACAAACAAATGGCCTCCTGCATTTATTGTGTCAAAATGGGCATATTCTTGACTTTGTATTCTAAAAGCAACACAAACGTTGGAATTAATCTTTATCACTAAAAAAAAAATCATGAAATAAGTAAAAAAGAGAAATACAGTAGACCCCAGACAACTGAAAACATGTGACATAGCATCCCAGGTGCTTCTATAGTCATGAGGGTTTATTTTTAAAACAAAGCTAAACTCATTTAATGTTTTCTGAATGGGATCTGTTTTTCTTTTCACAGAGTGAAAACCCTCCCCCACCAGTTCAATCAACTCCCTTTCAGGACTTTCGACAAAAAAAAATATGCAAAAGGCAGAATTGTCTTAAGTGAATGAGGGGGTAGAATTAATGACTTCAAAGTGTACTCTATGGAAAACTTCCTTGCTTAGAACACTGCTCGGCCTAGGCCTAAAATTGAAATCTAAAGATGCTGCTAGACTGTTTGAACAAATTTAAGTAGCTTGAAACTGTCCCTATGTCTCTTATGCTCTCCATACTAGAGGGGAACAAAGAAGAATAAGTTTTTCGTAAAACCCTAAGATGTGCAGTTCAGAGTTGCACTAAGAGGTGAACACACTGGAGTGTATGTAATCGGTATGTAACAGATTGCCTCTTAGTGCAATGCAGATTCAGACACAAGAAATCTACATTTGCATAAAGCAGGTTGGCCTTGCTACAACTGGTCCATGGAGGCCATCTAAAACAGACTGAAACCACAGAGCTAAAAACGTTTATTATCAGGCTCATTACATAACATTTTGGTCAACACAAACTAGAGTATTAAGAACTCAATTATACAACAGGAAATCTGTTAAGCACCTAATGCTTTGGGTGTTCCAAATACCTTCTCCATAAAATATTTAAATGGGCGTAACTTCTATTTATTCCAGCCACCTAAGGGACTACGTATGGAAAAGTTTTAGATGATTCTAAAGAATACACCCAACTTGGAACAAAGCATAATGATACCAAAAGTGATTTAGATGTCAAATCAAGACTTAGGGAGCAGAAACAAGATGGGATGACTCATGCCCATAATATCATCAAGTGAGAAGCTGAGGCAGGAGGATTCCTGAAAGTCTGAGGCCAGCCTGAGATACATACTGAGTTCCAAATAACCCTGGACTATGGGACATAGGGAGTGGGGAAGAGAGCTAGGAACCCAAATATTAATATAGAGGGAAACCAAATATTTGTAAACAATTGCTTTAGAATGGCAAAGTAGAAGTGAACATAATGAATAGTCTCTGAAGTCAACACCATCTCATTAGTATTTACAGTAGACGTACCTTTCCCACCTAGTGGAACATTTGTCATTCTCTTAACCTTTTATGGGGTGGATTTCTAAAACCCACACCGGTGTCAAAACATTGACCATAGAAGTTTGGATTTGATCAAAGTTGAGTGAATATGACTTCCTCTGCTTTTTGTTAGTTTTGTTTTTAGTGATATGCCAGTGTGTGTGTGTACCTGGATGTAGTATGTGAACTGTATGTGATATAAGAAGTATATGGAGCATATGGTATATTGCACATCATTTTACAGACAAGGCCATCCTTTCTAGTCTCAAAACACTGTGGTGTTAATAAGTCAGTGCTGAGAAGGTGTCCATATCATTGGCTTAGATACCACCATGATCCTTCATACTGTGTGTTCCTGCTGAAAACCAGAGGTACTCTGGACAGTATTACCAGCAAACCTGGCCATTCTCTTTTATGAATCCATATTTTCAGATGCTCTACCCTCCCCCTTTAGTTTTTAATGTCTGAAAGTGCTACAAATGTGCTTGTAATCCTGTTTCATAGTAGTTGGAAATAAGACACAGAACTCTAGTGACTTGCCCTAAGTCAGACATCAAAGCAGATACTCAATTAGAACGTAGATCTCCAGGGTGCTTTGTTAAGCTCTTCCCTTTATTAAATGTTACACATAATAAATTTCCAAGGCAGCGCCATTCCTGGAATGTACAGTGTACATTACCCAGCACCCAGTGGACTTAACTTTGCCACAGATGCATTAAGAGTCGATTTTGTGTTTGCTTTTCTATTGGTTGGTTTTTAGAAGAGATATTAAGCTTTTCACTCATGTAAGACAGAGTGTCTCATTCTCTCTAACAAATCTTTGAGTATGCCTGCTCTTTTTTCCATGCTTCAACTCATAGAGAAGATTCTTTTCCACAGAGTCTGTCAGCCTATTGTAATCAACAGGGTAAACTGTCCAAATACAGAAACTACAGATCCAAAAAAGTAAACAAGTTATTTTCCCCCAGAGTCTTTGAATTTCTGTGAATTCAGTTAATAGTGAAAACACATTAAGCTCATTTAATTTTACCATTTGACAAGCAGTATGCTAGCCACTTGATGTGAATTTATTTATACCCTGAAATCACAGCTCCAAGAGATAAATACTGTGACCATACACATTTTATATACAAAACACTAAGGCTTGGAAAGGACAAGTTATTACCCAGCATGAGTCAAACCCAGGCAGTCTCACAGATAAGCTGTGGCCCTGAGCTATCTCTATGTCGTCTTTCTTTGGTTACCACCAAGCACGTGTGTTGAAGTTACTTTTAAGAACTGTCCCAATTAACTAGTTCAGCATGATAAACTACCCTGACAAGAAGTAGTTTTAAACCATGCATTCCTACCTTGCTGACTCTGTGGATAAACTAGACCTTTCTGTTGGCATTTGCCTAGGGCCTTAGACAATCATCATCAGGTGGTATGTAGTGAAATCATTTGAAGCCTTTGTACTTATGTGGTGCCTAGCATGGTGGGCACTGTTGACGATGGACAGGAATCCTCTTCCAGGTATATGGATTGTGCTTCCTCATATCAGGGTGAACATTCTTCTCCTCTGATGTACCCAACCTGTGCTACATAGGCCACATATGCCTTAAGATATCAAGGAACATGGCTCAACACAGAATTGTAAACCTAAATATTATGAGATATTTTGTGATTTTTTTAAGCAGGGTAAACTAAGCAAATGACGAAGTGGTAATGTCAAATGGTTAAACAAATCTGCTTAACCAAGAATTCCAAGATTAGCTAGTAATACTTCATATATTTTGGACTTAGAAATTCTACAGCATTCACTCCACTTTAAGTAGAAATTTCCTCTTTTGACTATGGTCTACTAGTCTTAGGGGTGGGGGAAGTTATTTCCCAAAAACCTTGGTTTCTTTGTTATTTTTAGTGGGAAAATATAGCTCAACTCTGCAAATCAAGATGAATTATGTTTTACAATATAGGGATTCAGTAAAATCCAGTGTTTTCCCCCACTTACTCTCTGCTCTGATTCAGTCATTCAACACTTCTAATACCAGATGCATAAGGGTTCTTCCACACGTATCACAGGATTCTTCAGAAGATTCTGAGAGAATTATGCTTTGCAGGTGAACATTTTGAACAGCAATGGAAACAAAAGAATCAGGGGAGTTTGATTTTTCTGAGCTTTAACCCTCCACTGTTAGATTCTTAACCAAAGCTTAAATCCTTTGGTGACAATCAGAATTACGTTTAGTTTTTCTGCTTCAGGCATTTTTGTGATTCTGAAGATGGTATCAGACCTTCGTCTGCTGCCACCTTTGTTTTCTCTTTGCTTCATAAAGCTAGCTTTCTATAGAGGGATCCAGAAGGTAAATCTAAGAACAAAGATGCTTTTAGCCGAAATCCTTGTCTCTGAAAACACCTGTGCCTAAAAAGAATACAGGCTTTAAGCCATCACTGCACCATGGATCACTATGTTGGCAGCAGTCTTTTGTCTCTGACAGATAATGTAGACGAGAGGATTCATCCAGTCTGGGACAAGCATCTGTTGAAAAAATGCACTCGTACAATAGACTCTTGTTTTTTATAAAAGAGGCATTTGCAGAAAGAAGGAAGGAGTTTGTGTATATGCTTGTTTGTTTCAATACAATTCAAAAGCCTATTGGCCTATTTGAAAAATAAGACTTAGCCCCATAATAACAATTATTAGTGGCAATGGGTATGTCCACTGGACACACTTTCTTCCAGTTGCTTGAGATTAAGCTATTAGAGGTTTGATTATTTTAGCAAGAATGCGAGAATGGACATGCTTCTTCTGGTTTGTTGTCTTAGTGTTGACTAAAAAAGAGTGGCAGTGTCACATACCAAAACCAAATTCTCCTGGTGCACTGAACGAGTGGAAGCCATTAAGAAGCTGAAATGTAAAACCTGACTTTGTTAAGCTTAAATTGAATCATCGTGCTGAACTTAATTATTGGAACAGCTGCTATTAACAAGCCAATTCTGCTTCATGTTGGATTTCCCAAAGCCCCTATCATCTTCACTCCAGTCTTATCTGGACTGATTTGAGAAAGTCATTTGCTTGTAAGAAATTGTTTTTTCAGGGAGTGTTAAATATTCCAAACTGGCAATCTAAATCTCTTTTTGAGTGAAAGGAGCATATCAATGCTTCTAAATGGACACATCTCTAATAGACCTTGGCAGGGCCCCATGTCTTAGACTTGAAATTCATTCTTTCTACAATGAACCCCTACTTACCTCTGAATTTCAGATGCTTGTTCTCTTGTCTGGATCTTTCCCTCAATTGACATGACCTAACTGGCATAGTAAAATTGTCTTTGCCCTTTTAAACATGTGGCTTTCTCATCCAAAATGCCTATCCTGACCTCCTGTAACTTGGTGCTTAAGCTATTAAGACACATACACAACCTACAATGTAGCTGACAACATATGTACTACTGTATTTTCTGATTACAGAGATAATATGTCTCACCATTTACCTTCTTTGCTTCTGTTTTTATCTTTTAAATGTTTAGAAGGTCTTTAAGATGGGGACTAAGACTTTACTTTAGCAAATATTTATCGAATGCAATATTCTATTTATATAATTTTTTAGAATAAAGAGCATTACAGATTACTCTAAATTTGTTTTGTTTCTTACAAATAATCCTTTTTCAAGTACTAAGATTTCTTTGTGACATTTGCTGTTCATGCTTTTATTTTTTGTTGAAAATTTTTTTTTTGCTTTTCCCAAATTTCTTATTCTCATCTTTTCTTTCATACTCACATTCCTCTACATCCTTTAAAAGAGCATTTTTTTGAAAAATGTCATAATTGGATTAGTAAATTAAATCAGATGCTATACAAGAAAAGTTTGCTGTATAAAGACATTGTATAAGGAACTAAATCATTTCCTTATTCATACATGTAAAGCAAAATGTTTTGAAAAGCAGGTTGATCTCATTTTTCCCAATGTAGGGCTTTTAAGAAAGGCTTTTGTGATGCTTATTTCTGTTCCAGTCCTAACCATGTTTTATTTTTGGAAGATAGATTTTGAAAATGTATCGTAGTTATTTGGTGTGGTGATTTGATTGAGAATGGCTCCCGTATAGCAATATGCTTGAATACTTATTCCACATTGATATAACTGTTGGGAAGGATTAGAAGGTATTGCCTTGTTGGGGGAAGGTGTATCACTGGAGGTGAAATTGAAGGCTTCAAAATCCTCCAGCAATCCCCCCAACCCATGATCTCTACTTGCAGATCAGAATGTGAATTTTCAGATGTTCCTGCCATCATGTCTTTGACCTATCATTATGGATTCTAAGCCTCTGACACTATAGGTCCAAACAAAGATTTTCTTTTATAAGTTGCCTTGGTCATGGTTTGTGTCAGCACTAGAAAAAGTAACTAAGACACACAGCTAGTGGACTAGATTCCCACAAGAAAAGGATTTAGGCCAATACTGATGGATCATTTGTGTAATTCAAACTTCTTGGAAGGCTGAGGTAGAAGGAGCAAAATCCCATATCCTTTCTGGGCTGCAGAGTAAGCTTGAAGCCTGTCTGAGCAAAATTGTTTCACAAAGTAAAAAGAAAATCAGGAATACAGCTCAAGTGTTTGAGTGCTTGCTCAGCATGTGAAAAGCCCAAAATTCAATCTCAGTACCACTAAGATGAAATGCAGAGGAAAGTTGTTTCTAACTTGAGGAGGGGTTAGGGTATCTCAGTCAAGAAATAGAAGACTGGCAAGGAGACACCATTAAGAGAAAGAATTCAGAAACTGGTGCTTCTCTAAATGTAAAAAAAGGGGTGGGGGTGCCAGACTGAGCCAAAAAACAAAACTAATTTAAAATTAATAATATCCAGGTAAATTTAAATTTCAAATAAGAAATACTTTAGCATAGTATGTCTGAAATACGGCCTGAATATACTGAATCTTACAGTAGATGTGACATACACTAAAAACACACTCATTCTTGACCTGGAATTGAAATACATATGAAAGTTTGTATTTTTCACTTGAAACACAAAATAAAAGGCTATTATTTTAAAATATGAAGAAACGTTTTGCCACTCTGAATGGATTTGTGACAGGCTTTCAATTTAGAACTATGAGTGCATAGATCCACTATCCTAAGTCTTTTGTGCTGGGATTTTGAAGTCAAGTTTCACTTACATGCTGTGATGTTTAATAGCCTTTGCCAGTTACATAGAACAAAGAATCACCTAGGATGAGCACTTTCATGAGAGATCTGTATTAGGTTAACTGAGTTGAGAAGGCTCACCCTAAATTTGAGTTTGCTCATTCCATAGGCTGGAGTCTTGGACAGAATAAAAAGAAAACAAGCTGAGCCAAAGCACTCATCACTCCTTTCTAACGGTGGATGAAATATGACCAACTACTCTAAACTCCTGCTATTATAACTTTCATACCTCAAAGGATTGAACCCTCCAACTGTGAGTCAAAATGAGGCCTTCCTTCCTTAAGTTGCTTTGATTGGATATTTTTCCACAGCAACAAGATAAATAACTAATACTCATCTGCTATTACTCTTTGCTCCTTGGGGATGGAGGAAGGATTGTTTTAAGCAAAGAACTAAGAAGCCCCATAGAAAGTAATAAAAGTTTGATTTCCTGAAAGTCCTAAAAGATGAATCTCCTTTGGGTAGAGAAGAAAGGAATACCTCATCTAGGCTGAAGGTGCTAGATAATACAGACAGAGAGAGTAGCATGAACTGTAGAACTCAGTAACAGCATGTGACCATTCCTGGGAGATACTTAGAGAAGGATATATCACCAGAATGGTGCAACTTAGAACAGATTTTTCTCAATCTCAGAGCTACTAACATTTTAAACCAGAATTTTTAATCATTATTGGGGCTGTTCTCTGTATTACAGGTTGTTTAACGGCATCTCTAGTCTCTCCCCACTAGATACAACTGACAGGTAACCTGCTCCCCATTTAAGGATCCCCATTCTGTAGAGACAGAAGGTAAAAGAAACAGAGCAAAATAGAGTGAAAAAAACATACCCAAGAAAGTGAGGAAATGGACAATGGTTCACAGTAAAGGAGTCATACTAATAGAACAATCCCACAACTGGATACAGGAGATGATGGTTGCAATGAATCCTATAGTTCACAAAAGAAATGGCTGAGATGACACATACAAACTGTTGTAACAACCAGCCTCAAATCATGTTGCCTTTATATTATAGAGGTTTCTGAAAGACATGGACAGGTTCTACCATCTTTGCTTCTTTCTCTTTACTGCCTGGCCAAAGAAAGCAGCTATATTTGTTGAATGAGGGTGTAGTCACTATGTTGAATTAACTTGCCTTTGTTTACAGCTCCCACAAAGTGAATGACAGCAAGCTATCCCTTCTTTAATAAACAGCAGAAGAGATGATGTGGAGGGAAACATGACCGAATTTCCACATATACCTTCAGTTATTACCCCAACAGCAACAGTACCCGAATGTCTCCAGATATGATACATTCTTTTGAAGGAAGGTGTATATTTCTACTTGGTGCCAAGTACTACAGTAAGCACCCAAATAAAATGTTTCTGTCTTTAAAAATGTTTTTTTAAATTAAAATATAATTATAGAATTTCCCTCCCCTTTATTCCTTCCAACCACTATGAACCCCCCTTGCTTGCTCTTTAAATCAAAGTTCCTGTAATTAAAAAGAGCCACCGGAATGATTGACCAAGCATGCCCTTATAATAAACCAAGATACAAACTGATGCAAAATAAGTACCCCTCATTGTGGTAACTTAATACTGCACAGCAAAGGTTCTTAACTTCCTAATGCTCTGACCCTGTATCACAATTCCTCGTGCTGTGGTGACCACCACCCCAAACCATAACATTATTTTCATTGCTACTTTATAACTGCAATTTTACTACTGTTGTGAATCATAAATATCTGTGTTTTCTGGTGATCTGAGGCAACCCCTGTGAAAGAGTAGGTCCATTCCAAAGGAGTCACGACAAGCAGGTTGAGAACCACTGCTATAAATGTTTCTATGCTGACAAACAGAGGTCTTCTTCACACAACTCTTCTGTCAGATCTGCTTCAATTAGGCTATTTTGTGATTTCACAAATGTCTATAGCTTCAGAATCTCCATGAATCTTAAACTACACTGCTGAAGCCTCTCTAAAGAGGGCGAATGAGGAAAGGGAATGTGAAATCTCTTCCAGAATGTCAGTAATTATAATCAATCTAGTTGTTGAACCACAGATGAATGGATAACGAATATGCATTAAGCATGTAAGTACGCACACATATGCACATGCACATATAAATACTATTCAGTTCTAAAGGAAAATGATGTTTTAAAAAAATTCAGGAAAATGGTTAGACTTAGAATGTTAAGCAATATCACACAATCTCGGAAAAAAACAACACATATGTTCTCTCTCATATGTAGAATCTAGTCAATAATATACGTATATGTATAAATAGATGTTGATGTGGGTAATGTATAACTTAAAGAAAGAGACCAAGAAATAAAGGGAATGAGGACAACATGAATTGGGTAATGACCTTAAGTTATGAAAGGGAATACAAAGCTAACTTTTTTCCTAATTACAATTTTGTCATGTTTTTTTTTTTTTCTTTTTTGGCTTTGGCAATGAATAAGTGCAAAAAAAATATATTTAATATGAAAGGGTAAAATTTAACTTGAGGTTCCACCACTTCGCTTTCCAATGTCTATTCTAACTGTATAGAAGTTTATTGAGCTTTATAGAATTTAAGTATGATTAATTTTGGTGTGTGGTGTTTTTACTTATTTGTAAGATTTCTTAAAGTCTATATCATGGGCCAACATAAAAAAGGAACGTGTGGATTCTTCTGGATTTTTAGGAAGCCAGATCTGCAAGGGCAAACAGAATCACATAGCTTCAAACCCATCACACAGATACAAGCCTATTGCTCATTTCATATGCCATTCAATGGCCCAGGAAAAGATGGAAACAATTCATTCAATCATGTACCAACGTCTTCACAAGTCAGTCAGGCATGGCAAGGAAACTACTGTTGCTGAAAAAAAAATGAAAGCAGGCAGGGGAAGATAAAGAGGGAAGGTAAAAACAGAGTCAAAGTTAGAGAAGTTGGGGGCTCTAATAGAAAGGAGAGAAGCATTGAATGTCCTGTTAAACTAACAGAGAAAGTAACACTTAACAATAGAGGTAGAGAGGAGAAATTATGCAAAGATCAAAGAGGGACAGTTCATGGAGCTTTCCAAAGAGAACTACCACTACTTTCTATGCCTCAGTTCTTTGTATTTCTGACCTGCAAATCATAACAAGAAACCTTGAAAGTGTCTGATGAATATATAAGAATATGGTCTTTCTGTAAAAGTCACAGGGAGGAAGACACTGAATATACCTAATATTTATCTAAATTTTAATCACATAATGGACATCTCAAGAAATAATGATGAGACTGTTGGGACAAATCCTTTGAATTGCAAAGGCTTTTGATTGGCAGGGAACAGGAGGTGTGATTACTGCCCTTCACAACTTTGCTGTTCTTTCAGTAGTACAGGTGGCACATTTAGATCACTTTTGATGAGAATAGAAATATGAAACCTAAATGATTGTGAACTTAGTGATATTCATGAGAAACATGCTTTTAAAAAGGGAACATATAGTGGGTGGAATTACTAGTTCACACCGAGTTCTAAATGTGCCAATATAATAAAGATAAATACAAGACACTGACATCTTAAATATCTGCTTTACTCTTTTTGGTTTTATTTGTGGCATCACGGAGTTGAAGAAAGGTATGTGAAGATAGAAGATGTTCCTCTTCCCTGCATAGAGCTGTAAAAATGACATTTTGAAACAATAAACTTAATACTGTACTATGTGCAGAGTGTGCAAGGTTGGGACAGAAGCAAGCAGTGTGCATTTATTTTGCTCATTTTCCTTTCACTAACTCCCTGTATCACACACATAAGTATTAACTCACACTGTTATTGTTCTCTGTATACATTTCTGTGCATATAGCATATCTGCATCTGCCCTAATAATTCTCCTAGATTTCATTATTTAAATATTGTTTACTGTTTCTCCCATACAGGCCCAAAGTAAAAATTTATTTGCTTCATTATTATGTACTTCTCAATTTTATTACATTTCTCAATTCATTACAAACGGCTTATAGATCTCTCCTGCCATAAGCTACACTTAAATTTTAAATTTTCATGAGAATCATATACAGATCCCAAACACTCCTACTTCATAATTGTTTTGTTTCTTCAAAGGAGGCTCTTATAGTGTTTTAAGAGCAGAAAAGAGAGCAGTAGAGTCTAGTGTCCTCAGAAATTTTGGGGTGTGTTCCCTGTTTGTGCTGCCTTAGTCAAACTCAGTTCCTAACACTGAGAGTAACTGAAGACTGCTAAGTAGAAAGGAACTCTTATGTAAATCAACAATTCATTAACCAGTCATATTTGATTCGAAAAGAGTAATGTTTGTTTGTACAAATAAATGTGATCTCACATCAGTCCCTTTAAAAAGTAAACATTTCAATTAATTAAATTTGTTCTTTGATGATTCCATATATTATATAATGCATTCTAATTATCCTCTCCTCTGAGCTGTCTTATCTCTCTCCCATTCTTATCAGTACCTCTTCACTGTTACCAGATTCTTTCCCAGATTACATCATTTGGTTTTGTGACTGATTTAGTTTAACCAGAGAAATCTACATGACCATTAGATTGGGAGTGCCAGTGTAACCTGGTAAGGTCACCAGTGTGTATACAACTGAAGGCAATGGCACTCACCCTGTCACTGTTTCTCAATCCATAAGAAGCAAAATAATCCAACAGTGGTGCATAGGAGCCCCTAAGTCTCTCCTATATCCATGCCTAGCTCAGTCCTCCCTGTCTTCTTACTCTTGTATGCTTTCTACCATTTCTTCTGCAATGATCCCTGATCTTTCAAAGGGATCCTATAAATGTCTTATTTAGGAAGGAACACTGATCTGCCACTTGAACCCCTTGGAGGCACAAGTCTGCATTCACCATAATTCATTGAAAAGAAAGCATGTTTTTAATTGTACATGTATTACTGATGCAGTGTTCTCATTTTAAATATAAAAAGGTCATGAAAATGTAGAAGACATTTCATAGCTGGTGAAATGAATGACTTGCTCATATACACTTTAGTTCCTCTCTGTAACTCCTCTTACACATCCTGAACAGTCAAAAGAGATTTACACTTAAGAAGACCACATATATTCCCCTGGGAAACTGTCCTGCTTGATTCCATTTTGCCAGAAGGCTTGACATCCATCTATACAGTACCATTCTGACTTCCCTTTCATGACTCAGGAATTGAAAGGCATGACCAGGAATGGGAGATGTCTTTTTTAGTCATTGCAAGCAGGGACAGTTGAATTTGGTTTCATTTAAAGTTAATTGCACATTTTGACTGATTTCGGTTTTGGCAAAATCTAAAGCATATTTTGAAAATCGCTTTCCCCATTAAATGCTAAAACCCTTTATTTTTAAAAGGAAATGTAATCCATATGTTTGGAATTTGTTTACATTAAAATTATAAAATGTATGTATATTTTATTCATGTCCCAGAAGCTTTCTTCACTATTTTGTAAATTTCTTTTTAAAAATCAAGAAGTGATACATTGCCAAAAACTAATGGGAACAAATCCATAACTATTAGAAATATCAATTTATGATTCCTTATGGTCTGATTTAGTAAAATGTATCGTTGGGTTTTAGTCATCTTCTGGAGAAAATGATGCTCTTTTTTTAAAAGAAAATACCCATAACTTGTCGTGGATTCATTCTTCACATGGAGAGAGGTTTGTTTGTTTGTTTGTTTGTTTTTCTTACTTTTATTAAACTGTTTGACCAAAGTCGATTTGAAAAATCATAATTTAGGACATGAACTAGCAAACCAGAAGCTGAGAATTTAAGATGTGCTGTTCATTTAAAATATATCTAAAATTGGAAGTTTCCACTTTTGTAGTTTTCTTAGTTAAACATCTACTGGACCAGGAGTAAACTCTCAGATGCTGAAAGTGTGCACTACTCATTCATAGGACTTGAGCTTGGTTTTCAGAACTCACACAGTGGCTCACAACTCCAGCATCAGGCCAGAACTTCAAGGGTACTTGGACTCATGTGAACAAACCCACATGAAGAGACACCTATATACATAATAACAAAATAGTAAAAAGAAATATTTTAGAACCTCTGTGGTTGAACGAGGGAAAGGCTGGAAGAAGCTGAGGAGGAGGGCAACCCCATAGGAAAACCAGCAGTCTCAACTGACCTGGACCCTTGTGATCTTTCAGACACTGAGCCACCAACCAGGCAGCATACACTAGCTGGTCTGAGGCTCAGACACATGTAGAGCAGAAGACTGCCTGATCTAGACTTAGTGAAAGAAGATACACCTAACCCTTCAGAGACTTGAGGTCCCAGGGATTGGGGAGGCCTGGAGGCAGGGTTGGGGGAGGAAGATGGAATGAGGAACAGTGGGAGGACAGACCAGGATGGGGATAACGATTAGATTGTGAAAAATAAAAGTAATAAAAAAATAAGAATGAAAAATCTTTTTAAAAATCTCCTACCTGACAATAATAAAATAAGAGAGGTGGCAAGATAGCCCTAGCTGTTCTATTAAAATGAGGCTGATCTTTGCCTAAATATCATGAAATTTTGCATTTGAATAAGAATAGAAAAACTATTTCTGGTATAGGCCTTGCAAGTCATATTCTTTCTATTACAACAACTCAGTTTTGTCATTGGAGTACAAATCTCGATATAGACAATATATGAATAAACATGTGGTTGTGTACCAATAAAACTTAATCAATGCTTTAAGAGCTATATAATATATAACATACACATTATATACATACTTAGAGCTACTTTAACAAATATATATAATATATAAATATATAATATATTATAATATATAATTTCCATATATATGACTTGTGAAATTTAAATTTCTGTGTATTGACTACATTCTAGAAACTTTTTTGTTGGTTTTCTTTTGTTTTGTTTTGTTTTGTTTGTTTTAGACAAGGTATCGGTATGTAGTTTTGACTGTCATGGAATTCACGGTGATGACCAAGTTGGCTTCACACTCACAGAGATCCACCTATCTCTGTCTGGGATTGGAGGTGTGTGCCACCACATCTGGATTTTACTTGAGATTGTATCTGAAAAACAAGAACCAACTTTGCATTTCTCCTTCCGTTTGAATTCTTCCAACTTATGTGAAATCTAAAAACTTAAACTTGTAAAGAGAAGAAACTTTATCCTTTGCACTCACAGACAATCACAATCAGGAGGCAAAAATTACTGGGGAGGTTTAAGCCTCCTGAAGCTGGTATATCGTGCACTTTCAGTGGCATAATCAGCACATTCTTCATGATCTCAAACATATTAACATTTCTGAGCAAAGCTAGTTTGACTAGGCTAAGCTATGGTGTTTGATAGCATGAGTTTGGTGTCTCTTCTCACTTTTATACTTTTTATATACTCCTTCATACACTATGGTGATTTGTGGTCAATGGTTGCATTCTTGAACCTTGGATCACAGTCTTATGCTATTATCATGCAGTAGTAGTTGACAGCATAAGCTGTGGAGCCAGGCTATGATTAATAAAATACACAAGCTAAAACTTACTAGTTGTAACCTTGGAATTATATAATGTAAGTGCATCTCTTCTTTCTTATAGCATACAATTCTCAGTATTTGTTGGGGGCACATGGCTCTGAATAAATAAGATTAAAAGCTACATTTCCTGGAGGCTGGAGAAATAGCTCATCATTTATAAGCACTAGTTGCTTCTCGAGATGACCTGGGTTCAATTCTCAGTACCTACATTCTCAGCAACTCACACATTTTGTAACTCCAATTCCAGGGGTTATGATGCACTCTTCTGGCCTGTTGGGCACCAGGCACACAAGCGGTGCATACACTGTTGTTGCAGAACAACAAAACATATAAAATAAAAATAAAGTTTAAACAAGATTTAAAAGCCTACATTTTCAATTTTTACTGTAAGTAGTATTACTATGTAATTAGTTTCTGGCCAATTAGAATAAAACCAATGTCTTGTCAATTCTGTTTTCCACTGTTTAATACAATGTGTTTCATTCACCGTGGGTAATTTTCATCTATTTGGGATTCTGTGGCTGCTGTGTATTGATGCCATTAATCATTCATAAAATTTTCATCTCTTCAAAGTGAGTGATCTACAAGACTTTCTCTTTGGCTAAATGTCTTCAATTAAACAAATATTAAATGTATCACTTTTTTCTTTTTCACTTGTTGATTTTCCATTTGTGAGCTTTCTATGCTACATATTGAACAGTTTCTGTGAACTCATTCTCAACCTCCTGCTAAATCTTGTTATTTTCAGTGGTTTACAACAACTATGTATTATGGCTTTGACTGTTTGAGTCAGTGGTTCTGCTGACACTGTCTGAACTTGCTCATGCATCTGCAGTTAGTTTTCTGGGCAGTAGATATAGAACAGATTAATTGGGTTGACTGCTGCATCTTGCCCCTCCTCTACATTCCTCTAGCAGTCTAGCTTCATCATTTTGCCATGATGAAGGCAGGAGCACATGAGCAAACAATGAAACAAGTAGAAACACACATGCGAGTTGTTCTCAATGGATGCTGTCCTTTGAAGCAAGCTGTTTGGGAAAGATGCTAATATCAAGTATTTTCTATGTTGCTAAGTGTTCTTTTGTTTTCTTGCAGTAGCATGTTAATTTCCTCCTCTTGTCTCCTGATCATTACACCAGGGACAGAGCCACAGAAACAAAATGGATAGAATTCTAGTACTTATAGGAAAAGTTTGCTTTTTTATTATTATTTATATTCAGTAATGATTGTTTATAATTATGGGAAAGATAAACTCATTTCCAAATGTTTCTCTTTAATATGTTCATTTCAGTTCATTGCCCAGGTAAGTGACCAAGAATGAAACCTATAAGCATTTGCATATTAAATTAAAAGTTTCCACAGGGTTTAAAAAGAAGTGATCAGAGAGTTCAGACATGCTCTAATGCCTCCTCCAGTTTATAAGTGGAAAACTGCCCACTTGGACATTAGGACAGGGATCAAGGAATGAGGAGGACATATTGGAGGATGACAATCAGAACAGGAGCTTAAAGGAGATGGATTTTTTTCACAAATATTTTATTGATGCTTTACTTCCCTTTTGTTTACTGTGATGGGGAATTTGCTCTCCAAAGTATCTCACATGCTGCTAATGTTGAGTGTCTTTTTTACTTTTTTGCTCTGAGCATGATCTTATTTTAAGTACTTACTTAAGTAGTAAAGGAAAAGTTTCTAGGATGTAGTCAATACACATAAATTTAAATTTCATTGTCAAAAAAATTAATACGAAACAAACCAGTTGAACTGGGCATATGATTATCACTTGCAAATATATTTCTATGAACAATTTCCCATTCTGTGACATAATTTGAGTTATTACAATGATAAAGTTGAAGAGGGCTAAGAGCACAGATGATGTAGCAGACAGAGTTGAATTTACAATATTCTTATCATGCTTGGTTCTCGGAGTTGAACTGATGGTATTGTATCACCTTCATTGATATATGCAAAAAGGTTGTTAGATCAGTAAACCTAACCTCTGAGTCACTCTGTGTCCCATGGTTCCTAGGCTTCCTTGAGAAAATCAAAGGTCTCAGCTACTGAAGGGAAGAGAAGGGGTCCAGTGGGCCTCAATATTTTAAATTGGGACATATGGCTAAGATCGTGTCAACACAATCTAATAAGAAGACATAAAAACCTGTTTCCTGCTAAACTTATTTTTCCTTTTTCTTTTTTCTTTTTTCTTTTTTTAATAGATATTTTCTTTATTTACATTTCAAATACTATCCCCTTTCCTTCCCTCCCAAACCCCCATCCCATCCCCTTCCTCTATGAGGGTGTTGCCCCACACACCCACTCACTCTCGACTCCCACTATCGAATTCCCCTACACTGGAGCATCAAGCCTTCACAGGACCAAGGGACTCTACTTCCATTGATGCCCTACAAGGTCATCCTCTGCTACATACGCAGCTGGAGCCATGGGTCCCTCCATATGTACTACTTGGTTGGTGGTTTAGTCCTTGGGAGCTCTGGGGGGGTCAACTGCTATTATTGTTCTTCCTATGGGCTTGCAAACCCTTTTAGCTCTTTCAGTCCTTTCTCTGACTCCTCCATTGGGGTCCCCATTGGGGACCCTGTGCTCAGTCAAATGATTGGCTGTGAGTATCCACCTCTGTATTTGTCAGGCTCTGGCAGAGCCTCTCAGGAGTCAGCCATATCAGACTCCCAACAGCGAACACTTCCCTGCATCCACAATAGTGTCTGGGTTTAGTGACTTGATATAAGATGAATCTCCAGGTAGGGCAGTCTTTGGATGACCTTTCCTTCAGTTTCTGTCCCACACTTTGTCTCCATATTTGCTCCCATGAGTATTTTGTTACTTTTTCTAAGAAGCACCAAAGCACCCATACTTTGGTCTTTCTTCTTCATGAGCTTCATGTGGTCTGTCTGTGAGTTGAATCTTGGGTATTGTGAGATTTGAGGTTAATATCCACTTATCAATGAGAGCATACTGTATGTGTTCAATTCCCAGCAACCACGTGGTGGCTCACAACCATTTGTAATGGGATCCGATGCCCTCTTCTGGTATGTCTGAAGACAGCAATAGTGTATTCACATACATGAAATAGATAAGTAAATCTTTTACAAAAAGATTTTGAACTTTATCCACTTTGTGGGCTGGATCCACACTTCATTTCTGACCCCTATTCCACTGAAAATAATTCATTTACTGGTCATTCCATGAACTGTATTATTTTTTTGCCTTTTTACTACTTTGGCTAGTGCTATTACTAATATATGTATACAAAGATATAGTTGAGTACCTACTTTCAGTTGTTTTACAATATATTCGTAGAAGGGAAAGGCTGCATCCTGAATATATATTTTACTGGACCATAACCACACCCATATGTTTATACTTTGTTACGATTTTTTTCAACTATAATAGCAGAAGTTAGTACTTGTAACAGGGACCATAGAGTCACACACACAGAAGTAATTACTGTCAGTCAGTCTTATTACAGGAAAATGCTGTTGACTCTTGAGATACAAGAGACTCCACCCCCAATCTTTCTGACCTCTATGTGATGTAAGTTACTTCCTTTTATCCTCCTTTATGTGGTGGCAAGAAACTGGAGTTTTTCTTCCATCCATGATGATTAACACCATGTCAGGTTCTAAGTTAGAATGATAAATGAATGCCTGTGAAAATCCCTCCTATTCTCTCTTCTCTTCCATTTGAACCTTTCAGATCTTCTCTCAGTAAACAAAGAAAGAAGATGAAGTGGGTGACAGAGGAAGAAAGACAAATGAGAAAAATGTTGATGCTAGGGTTCTACCCCTAAAGATCCTGAGTCCAACCCTTGATGAACTTAGTGTGGGATAAAGGCTGGCTTCCAGATGTTTGTAGCTTGCAGAAACATTCCAACATGTTGTAAACTTTGTGGGGAACTGTGCTAGAGTTCAAGAAGGAAAGCTTTGGAGTTGTATCAGCAGTGGCCATTTTCAGAACAGGTCATTGGTAAATATGAATTAGAATTAAATTAGTTCAAAACTCCAATTGGCTCTCTACCCATCAAGTGACTTCTATCAAATATTCTATATCATGCAACTAATTTAGGCTATCAAGGGAATCAACTGACTCAAAGATGAATGTATTTCATTCCCCCTTTCCCAGGAAACTATCCAGCCAAGCTGTGACATGCTTCCTGTCTCTCACTGTATCAACAGCATCAGGCCACTGGGACCTCATCTTTTTTGAGAGCAGAATGTACATGTTGATCCAACACTTCATGTTTTAAACTTGTCTCTTTCTATTTCCACATTACACCCTTATTATATTCAGATGATTCAACATAAGGCCAAGTCTGCAGATGTTTGAAAACTTCCAGATGAATCATGAACTTATTCTTCCTTTAAACTAATGTAAAGATGCCTACATTCATGCTCTTTATTGTATAATTCAAATGTATTATGATAAGCCTACATGTTCCAATTTCATCTTCCATATCTTCATATTAGAAGGCATATGACTGTTTCTTAACAAAAGTAAAATTCTTGCCTGTGAGCCAACCCCTGACCAGTGTGGCTGAGTCTATGACAGCTACACTCTAAACTATTGCCTCCAGAGCCCTGTATGCCATTCTTTCAGAGGTTAAATCATTGTTACAACTCTCCATTCCTTGACCACCATGTCAATGACACTGCTTGTGGTCTGTCTCTTCATTAAAACCTATTTCCTCAAGAAATTGGTCCTGTTTACAGCTTATATCACTTTTAAAACAGTGATTGTAATTTAAGAGCACAGACATTTCTACATGTTAAACATGGCCTGCCCAAACATGATTAATCTTAGTAGTCACTGCTTTAGTCACTGCTATTGTCACTGGTCCTTGGACCAGAAGCACCAGCATTACAACCAAAAAACCTATGACAAGTATAGATTCTTGGACCCCAACACAAAACAACATAATTCAGGCTGACTTGTCATGGAATAAGGAATAGATGCTCTTTCTAATGTCTCTAATGATAGTGTATAACTAAGAAGAGTTGGAGATTAACTATGGTGATCTGGCAACATCTATGATCCAGCTATCACCAGAAGTGTTACGCTAGCTAGGGAATATAATGGTATCACATGTCAGTGGCATGGCAGAGCAATGACTTTGCTCAGTATGCTTTCAAGCACCCCCAGAAAGCTTGTATTTGGTGGCAGTGGGGTCCTTCATATGTCTTCATCTGGACTCAGGCTTGGTAAGAAACAAATACTGTGCATATACTTATCTTGACAGAAGTTAGAAGCTCCAAGAGGGCTGACTTTTTTTTAAAAAAAAGTTTTAACCTCAAAACCCTTTTTATCTATCTAGTTCATTGACCCATCATGGCCACATAGCTAACTCCAATGAAATAGAGGTTGATAGGGCCATAGGTAGAGAAGGGAGACGACCCGCAGAACAAGAATCTAACTTACATCGCTGGGACATTGAATAAATATACCCAATACAGACCCTAATATCTATTAAATGCAAATTAAATTCTATAAGACCAACAATGGTAATCAAACTAAAACTACACAATATTAAGAAGAAAACATGCAGAATATAGTCAGTTTTTATTATTCTTTCCATTTCCTATGAGAAACCCTACAAAAGAGTTTCCATTTGGTTCCTTTCTGGTTCTACTTCTAAAGAATGGATGCAGTATAAAATTTTTTATTAAAAAAATCAAGTCATTTGGTCCTTTCTCCTGGGGCAGACTCCTAGTTGGTCTGCTCCCCTGAAGACACCATATCCTTATCCATCCTAGAGGAACTACTATACTCAGAGCAACGGGTAAGAACCTTCTCCCACAACCCTATGCCCCAGAACTGGGGACAGCTGGGAGACTGGGTCACTCAGGACTCATCACCAACCCAAACCCCGACCTCCGGAATACCACTCCCCTTTAACCCTCGCTTGGTGCTTTCTGTTGGAGCAGACATATAGTTGGTCTGCTCTAGTGAAGACACTATATCCTGACCCATCCCAGAGGAACCACTGTGCTCAGAGCAGCAGAGGAACCACTCCACTCAGAGAAGTAGAGAATCCGTTACACTCAGAGCAGTTGAGGAAGCTGGGCACCCAGGAGCTCTACCATGCCCAGGATCATAGGCTTTCAGGATCCCAGAGGCAGCCTGAGTCCCAGGAGCTCTTTCACCCGGATACTCATTTTCTCAGGACTTCAGGATCACCAACACACCTGGATTCTTAGGAGTTCTGACACAAGCAAGATAACAGGATAGACAGGATCCAGTCAGAGACAGTGAGTGCAAGTAGCATTAGAGTTAACCAGATGGCAAAAGGCAAGCACAAGAACATTAAGCAACAGAAACTAAGGTTACCTGGCAGCATCAGAACCAAGTTCTCCCACTATAATAAGTCCTGGACACTCCATCACACTGGAAAAGCAGGAATCAGATTTAAAATCACTTCACATGATGCTGACAGAGGACTTTAAGAAGGACGTAAATAACTCCCTTAATGAAATAAAGGAGAATGCTGGTAAACAGGTAGAAGCCATTAAAGAGGAAACATAAAAATCCCTTAAAGAAATGCAAGAAAATAAAACCAAGCAGGTGAAGGAATTAAACAAAATCATCCAGGATGTAAAAGTGGAAGTAGAAACAATAAAGAAATCACAAAGAGAGACTACCCTGGAGATAGAAAACCTAGGAAAGAGACCAGGAGTCATAGATGCAAGCATCAGCAACAGATTACAAGAGAGAGAAGAGAGAATCTCATATGCAAAAGATACCATAAAAAACATTAAGACAACTGTCAAAGAAAATGCAAACTTCAAAAGGTTCCTAACGCAAAACATCCAGGAAATCCAGGACACAATAAGAAGACCAAACTTAAGGATAATAGGTATAGATGAGGGTGAAGATTCCCAACTTAAAGGGACAATACCGTCAACAAAATTATATATATAAAAAAAACAAACAAACTTCCCTAACTTAAAGAAATAGATGCCCATGAACATACAAGAAGCCTACAAAACTCCAAATAGAATGAAAGAGAAAAAATTCCTCCAGTCACATAATAATCAAAACATCAATCACAAAACAAAGAAAAAATATTAAAAACAGTAAGGGGAAAAGGCCAAGGAACATATAAAGGCAGACTGATCAGAATTACACCAGACTTCTCACCAGATACTATAAAAACCAGAAGATCCTGGACAGATGTCACACAGACCCTAAGAGAACACAAATGCCAGTCCAGGCTACTATACCTAGCAAAACTCTCAATTACTGTAGATGGAGAAACCAAGATATTCCACGACAAAACCAAGTTTACACAATATCTTTCCACAACTCCAGTCTCACAAATAATAATAGATGGGAAACCCCAAAACAAGGAGGAAAACTATAACCTAGAAAAAGCAAGACAGTAATCTTCTAACAACCCCAAAAGAAGATAGCTACACAAACATAATTCCACCTCTAATAACAAAAATAACAGAAAGCAACATTCATTTTTCATTAATAACTCTTAACATCAATGAACTCAATTCCCCAATAAAAAGACATAGACTAACAGACTGAATATGTAGACAGGACCCAGCATTTTGCTGCATACAGGAAACATACCTCAGTGACAAATACAGAAGCTACCTCAGAGTAAAAGGATGGAAAACAATTTTCCAAAAAAATGGTCCCAAAAAACAAACTGGAGTAGCCATTCTAATATCGAATAAAATCGACTTTCAACAAAAGTTATCAAAAAAGATAAGGAAGGATATGTTTTACTCATCAAATGAAAAATCTACCAAGATGAATTCTCAATTCTGAACATCTATGCTCCAAATGTAAGGGCACCCACATTCATTTGTATGAAACTTTACTAAAGCTCAAAGCACACATTGCAACTCACACAATAATAGTGAGGTAGTTCTTTTTTTAAGATAAATTTTTATTGGATATTTTATTTACATTTCAGATGTTATCCCCTAACCCCATTTCCCGCTGCCCAGGAATCCTTCTTTCATCCCCCCTTCTCTTGCATGTATGAGGATGTACCCCCACCAACCCACTCCCACCTCCCTACCCTCAAATTCCCCCACACTTGGAGTCCAGCTTTCATGGAAACAAAGATCTCCTCTCCCACCTAGGCTCCAAAAGGTCATCCTCCCATACATATACAGCTGGAGCCATGAGTCCCTCCCTATGTGCTCCCAGGATGGTGGTTTAGACCCTGGGAGCTCTGGTTGGTTGGTATTGTTGCTCTCCTCATGGGGCCACAAACCCTCTCAGCTCCTTCAATCTTCTCTCTCATGCCTCCATTGGGAACCCCATGATCAGATCAATGGTTAGCTGTGAGCATCCACCTCTGAATGTGTCAGATTATGACAGACCTCTAAGGAGACAGCTATATTAGACTCCTGTCAGGATGCACTTCCTGGCATCCATATCAGTGTCTACCTTTGGTGACTGCACATGGGATGGATACCCAGGTGGAATGGTCTCCAGACAGCCCCTCCTTCAGTTTCTGTCCTACACATTGCCTCCATATTTGCTCCCTTGAGTATTTTGTTACTCCTTCTAAGTAGGACTGAGGCATCCACACTTGGTTTTCCTTCTTTATGAACTTCATGTGGTCTGTGAGTTGAATCTTGGGTATTTCAAGCTTCTGGGCTAATATTCACTTATCATTGAGTGAATACCATGTGTGTTCTTTTGTGATTGGGTTACATCACTCAGGATGATATTTTCTAGTTCCATCCATTTACCTAAGAATTTCTAGAATTCATCGTTTTTAATAGCTGAGTAATACCCATTGTGTAAATATACCACATTTTTTGTATCCATTTCTCTGTTGAAGGACATCTGGATTATTTCCAGCTTCTGGATATTATAAATAAGGCTGCTATGAACATAGTGGAGCATATGTTTTTCTTATGTGCTGGAACATCTTCTGGGTATATGTCCAGGAGTAGTATACCTCATAAAATTGCAAAGTTTCCATAAGGCAAAGGACACTGTCAATAGGACAAAACAGCAAACAACAGATTGGGAAAAGAACTTTACCAATCCCACATCCAATAGAGGGCCAATCTCCAAGATATACAAAGAACTCAAGAAATTAGACTTCAGACAAACAAATAACCCTATTAAAAATGGGGTAAAGAGCTAAACAAAGAATTCTCAACTGAGGAAACTCGAATGGCAGAGAAACACCGTAAGAAATGTTCAACATCCTTAGTCATCAGGGAAATGCAAATCAAAACAACACTGAGATTCTACCTCACAACAGTCAGAATGGCTAAGATCAAAAACTCAGGTGATAGCAGATGCTGGCGAGGATGCGGAGAAAGAGGAACACTCCTCCATTGTTGGTGGGATTGCAAGATGGTGCAACCACTCTGGAAATCAGTCTGGTGGTTCATCAGAAAACTGGACATAGCACTACCTGAGGACCCAGCTATACCACTCCTGGGCATACCCAGAAGATGCTCCAACATATAACAAGGACATATGCTCCACTATGTTCATAGCAGCCTTATTTATAATAGCCAGAAGCTAAAATTCTTTCTTGAGGGAGATGTAAGCCAAGCCTATCTCTTTTCTTAAGGTACCAACCACAATTAAAGGTATAATTCCACCAAAGTTCACTCTGAGGAAACCAATGGATATGTTCCACTTGCTTACAAAGCATATGTGAGTGTAGCAGGATATCTTTCCACTACATTTGTATAAAGCTCAGCGATTGGGCTGTATGAGAGATTGGCGTAGTGGGGAGTTGGGAGGAAAGGAAGAAGAGACGGAAGAGGTGGAGCTAGAGGAGAAGGAGAGGGATATAAGAGCCATGTAGAACCATGCAGGGGTCCAGGATGTTCCTGGGTAAAAATTTATATCATAAGGTTAGATACTGGGTTACAACTCTAATTAATGGGCATCTTATTAAATGAGAATTTTTAAATATATAAAGCCATTGGATAATAATTAAGCTTTAGAGTCTCATTTCTACTTTGGTTAATAATTAAGCTTTAGAGTCTCATTTCTACTGGGTACCATGTGGATGGCGAGTATGGTCTGGGCTCAGACAAGCCTAGTGGAGACAGCATGGGATTGTGGCAGAGCCATCTCCCAAACTGGCATCTCGTGAGTGCCAGGGCCGGTGCTTCTGGCCCACCTGAGCAGGTGGCCTGAGCCGAGCAGTGGCAGGAGCACACCGCTGCTCATGGCCTCAGGCCTTGCCTAGTCAGGAACATGGTGGCCCCATAAAAACAAGCAAGATTGAGCCATGCTGTTTTAAATATTACCATCAACATGTGAGAGATAACCTAAAGAGGCTGGGGCACTTCTTTCCAGAAAGCCGCCCACAGAAATCATTATTCAGCAAATCTGTAACACCTCTGCACTAGTCCTCTCTCAGGCCACAGTTAGATGCTGTCAACAAGCTCATCTGGGATCATCTTTTCCAAGGGAAGCCACAACTGAATACAGCAAGAACAATCACAATGGCATGTAACAGTGTCCAAATCAAAACAGAAATGAGAGAAAGAAACAAAGAAAGAAAGAAAGAGGGAGAGAGAGAAAGAAGAAAGAAAGAAAGAAAGAAAGAAAGAAAGAAAGAAAGAAAGAAAGAAAGAAAGAAAGAAAAGAAAGAAGAGGGAAGGGAAGGGGAGGAGAAGGAAAAGGAAGGGGAGGGAAGAGAAATAGAAGAGAGGCAAGTTGTAACTGCACTGTGAGAAACCTAATGAAAATGTTGAGAATATGGAATTATGACAGACTCTCCCTCAGGCAGTCTGAGTCATCACTCCTTCTAAACATCTACCAAAATAGTAGTCGGGAAAGTAGGAGAAAAAGATACACTTAAACAATATCCATGAACCTATGTATGAATCTTTTCAGTCTTTATCATTCAAAGTACTGACTGTCGAACAATGGGATTCTTTCTCTGACAAGTTTAAGCAAGAAGTGGATTTACTGAAAGCTATGCAGTTGCTTCAGCATCACTTGCAGAGAGGAGAAAGCAAATTCAAGACAGAGATTTCAGGAGAAACTCCAAAGCCATGTTGCAAATCAATCCGATTGGAAGGAAAATGTCACTATGGCTTTACTGCTGCAACTGAAAGTGATAAGAGATTCTGCCCTTGCGCTTATACCTGAGGAACTATGATTTGTCACTTGTCTCACCATGAAACACAGGCAGGCAGACTGCTATCTGGCCAGAGGAACTGGAGCTCACAGAGGAATCTGTTTTCTTTCTCCATTCTGAATGGAGGTCCAGAGTAGCTATTTTATTTTAAATATCAGAACCTGGGTAGCCTTAAGAGAGCTGAGAATTTGAACTCTGATTGCCTATCTACAGTTGACTGTCCTGTTCATTCAGACTTTTTCCACCTTTACAATTGCTGTGTTTGTTCCTTGACTATTTGCATCATATTGTATTGCTAGTTCCTCAACCTAGAACTGACCTTAATTTGACCATGTAATTAAAATGGTATAGCAGCAAAAAGAAGGAGGGGGGATGGGATGGGGTTTCTAGAGAGGAGAAATGGGGAAATCGGATGACATCAGAAATGTAAATAAATAAAATATCCAATAAAAAATTTAAAATTCCATTTAGCACAAAGCTCCAGTTCCAAACAAACAGGTATTATTTGTCAGTCTACTGATTTGAATTTACCCAAATATTGTAATGCTTCTTAAAAGATAATGTGTACCCACAATTGTGATGTACAACCCCCTTCAATAGAACACATTAAAGAAAACAGGAATTTGAGGCAATTACATCAGTGGTCAACCTTGTCATTTGACCAACTGATCTATATTCTAAGTTTTGTTACTCTCCCTAGCCTCTTCATCCTGTCCCAGCTTGCATGTTCTTACTGTTTACACATAGTTGCATAAAATGCCAATATTTTTCATGCTCACTTTGCCTTTCTTTTGTAGGATATATACATACCAGCCAATTGCAAGTGGGATTATTGGAAATGGCATTTGTTTGAAGGCCACACACACACACCACACAGATCTAGTTTTCAGTTTGTTATCATAAGTTTTCATTTCACTATTCTTATTTGTCTTCACTCATCACTTCTCACCTGAAGTATCAAAATCTAACTCTTCAAAGTCATCCTGTTTGCCTCCAAGCATGGATTTCTGCAACATAGATTCTGAAAAGATTTTAGATCCTATTGTAACTAGGATTTTTGCACGGGACTTAAGATTCTGTCAAACACATCATTTGGCCCAAGATTTGAAAGTAACAAAAAAGTAATCTGATTTGCTTGACATGTGCAGGAAACTACATTTGGGTCTTTTTTTTAGTATACAGTTAGGTATTAATGGAAGGATTGGGGGGAGTGTGCAAGATCACTGCTGGGTTGGTCATTCCAGTCTCTCCTGCCTCCTTATATTTCCTCTGGTATGCAGCCAAATCTTCTTTGGTCCTCTAGGTAGTGTGAGTTATGTAATATCCTGTGCATTGGTCTGTTTACTGCTGCAGATGTCTTAAGATTTTTAACAAAGAGTCTTAACAAAAAGAGAGATTTGAGTTTATGATTCCAGAAATCCAAGGTTGAATTGTAGAGTAACATGTAAAAATATGATTAAATACAAATACAAAATTGAAGAAGATTAATATGAAATCAATCAATATAAATGTACATTTATATTTGTTATGTATGCTTTAAAATATAAAATTACTAGAAGTACTACAAAATATTTTAATGAAAATTCCCATATATTAATTTTTTTAATCTTTTGATCTTGACACCTACATTTCTTAAATTATGTTACTACATAGAAGTAAAATGTTCTACAAATTCCTTTCCATGGGAAAAATATTTTTTCCTGTACAATACTTTCTAATTCAAATTCGCCCATACCTACATGAAACTCTAAGAAGGAAAAAGGATTTCATTCTTAGTGTGTGTTTACATGTATCATTAGTTACTTTTCTATTGCTGTGATAAAACATCATAGCCAAGGCAACTTATAAAAGAAGATATTTAATTCCTCTTGCAGTTCTAAAAGGTTAGATTCCATGATAGTTGAGCAAAAAGGCATGGTGGCAGGAACAGTTGAGATCAATCAGAAGATAGAGACTACTCAAGCATGTTGGGAAGTATTTGAAACATCAAAGCCTGCCCCTGTGACACTTCTCCTCTAACAATGACAAACTTCATAATCTTTCCCAAATAGTTCCACCAACTGAGAACCAACAGTCAAATATGTAAGCATATGGGAGTCATTCTCATTCAAATCAGCATATTATTAAAATTAGAACAAAATAAGTATAGATGGATTGATAGATAGATAGATAGATAGATAGATAGATAGATAGATAATAGATATGAACATCATAGTAAATGTGTGATATCTTCAAAACAAGAATTGAAGAATTCTCATGAATGATGGCAAAGAAGAATGTTGGCATCTTTTGTATTATTTGATTTACAATATTCTGTTTCATATTGGCTTAGAAGTTAATACTCTAAAAACTTACCATGAATATTTAACGAGCTATAAATTTAAATGACTTGCTAGCTTTTCTAAAAAAAAAAATTCAGAAATCTTAAAGTTCATTAACTCTGTTCCTTCTCATTCTATTTTCTGAATTGTTTTAGCTATAATATTAGTTTTAAAAGATGTGATTCATTTATATTTATATATAAACTTATAGTGATCATCATTTGTTCACACATCTTACATTTTTTTCTGAATTGTTTTTTCTTCATCCAAAGATAAATTCATTAAAGCTTGTCATTTACCATTGTTTCAGATGGTCTGAAGTTGCCAACATTTAAGAAATACTGCCCGTCATATAGATTGTGTTCCTTTGAGTATGACAATGTCCTAGATACTGTTTTAGTACTATATGTTGGATGTGATTCCTTTGTACGTATTTCTCTTAGTATAATTGTATTACTTTCATTCATGAGTTGGTGATTTCCATAGATTCTGACTGAGCTACTAGCTGTTAAAATATTTCCTCTCCAAAATTCTCTTTGTTTTTACCATGTGGGACTCCAACTAGATGTGCACCAGTCTTGATAACATTCTTCCATATTTCCAATCTCTTTGTTAGTCATTGCTTCATTCTGGATATTTTCTTAAAATATTTATTTAATTTCATTAACTCTTTATGTATAACTTGATGTTTAAAACACATAATTTAATTGATTGTTGGTACAATACAGTACATTTAAATGAAATTTGGCAAATTAAATAACTATACTTCAAAACATCCACATTTTTGTTGCATAGTATGCCAAGAGAGTTTTCAATTTCAGTATTTTCTATGTAAATCTTCAGTTTTGCTGTTTGTCAGATCTGCCCAGATATTCTACAGCTTGCACTTTGACATTCCATCTTTAAACATTTCACAAGCCTATTGCCATTGAATAGTCTTTGTTAATTTTATTGGTTTTCTGACACAGATTGTCTTATTTCCTTGTGTATTTAGAATTGTTCAAGATGAGTTTTTGCTTTTTAAAGGCTTAGGTCAATTTTTTATTTTGTTTCCTTTGTTTTCTCAATATTGTCCCTCACTATGTGTCTAAGGCTGGCCTGAACCTTGGGAGATTTCTGCCTTAGTACAGACATTCCATCATTTCCACAGCAGCTTCTAATGGAATGTAGAAGATACTAATTAATGTAGATGACTTCGATTTCATTTCTCTACATTCAGGACTAAAATAAATTTGATCATCAGATTTTAAATGTTATGGGGTCATGACTTCCGAGTAACAAGGGAGACATACATATATAAGAAAACATATCTGTTTCTTATTATTACTACATCTAATTTTTTCCTTCAGAATTTTTCTCTAGAAACTTAGATCAATATAGGATTTTGAGGGACAAGCTTTACTGTCCAGTGTTCCATCTTTATCCATCCTTTCCTGATAAAATAGTGCAACTCATGCCAAAACCACTTCTGATAGTTTCCTGCCTGTGTCCCTAGTGTGAGCATTCTTGTTATTTCTATTATTATTATTATTATCAACATCATCATCATCATCATCATCATCATCACCTTGGTGTAGTTATTATTTTCCTCCCCATCTCTGAGGACTCAACATTGCATTAAAAAGTATGTCATAATTTATCCAGAATCAGGGTGTTATACCAGTAGGACTTCTGGTACCTTAGAAAATAGATTCCCCATGTCAAAAACAACTTGACTAAATTAAAGTAGTGAAAGAAATGCACATTAAGATTGCATTTCTCGTGTATGAACTCATCAAATATAAACATAAGTTTGATAAGAGACTACTGATGATAATTGGGGAAATAAGTACTCCCATACGTTTCTGATGGGATTATAAACTAGTATCACTTTTAGGGAGGGCAATCTAGCCATTTTTTTGTCATAACTACAAATACATATACCTTTTGACCTAGCACTTTTACTTTCAGGAATTTATTTTATAAACACTAGCATATGTGAAGATTATTGAAGTCTTACTTGTAATAGTAAAATATTTGAAATAACTTCTATGTTTATTAAGAGGAAGCTATTTAAATAACTTACAATACATCGATACAATAGAATATTATGCATTAGTTTTGCAATTGAGAAAGTTTTAGTATACTGGAATGATGCAATATCCAAGACATATATTCAATGAAAAACATAAGGTACAGAAATGTGTGCATATTATTCTCTGCTTTTTATAAACCTATATATATATTTTCACATATTTGTATTCATAGCACTAACATATTTTTGGAATGGTGCATAAAACATCTGTCAATGTTGGCTGCCACTAAGTTAAAGATATGGGTGCTTAGAGAAGGAATGTGAGGGACACTTATCGCTGCAAACTCTTCTGTAAGTTTTGAATTGTAAACCAAACTGAGCGAATATAGTCTCTATTTTTAAAAGAGTTTGTCAGCTTGTGGTCTGCCTTACAAGGAAGTACTGAGGAGGGCAGACCAAAGACAAACTTTGCTTTCATTTCTTTTTTGCCTGAGGCTGTTCTCACTTTAAAAGAGTGGAGAGAAATCTGGAAGCCAGGTTGTTCTAAAAAAGTTGGACAAGCCAGTTCTGATTTATCAGCCACGTGATCTGCCCCTTGACCTCAGCAGGTAACTAATAATGAATCCTGACCTGATCTTTGTTTTATTGCTTTTCACCCAGAAATTTGGAATCCCACAGATGGTTGTGTTTTGACAGGCATTCAGTGTACAGTCAAACAGACAAAATCCCAGAACCTATATCTTAAAAAGCATCAGTTCTTTATCTTTTGGCTGGGCTCATGTTTTATGTTTGGTGCTACTAACTGACAGCTTCCACTGAAAACACACTACCAGATAATAATCTTTGACATCTTGCTGAATGAATACCCTATCCTCCAAATCTGAGAACGAATGAAAATTATTCTCCAAATTAGAATGAATCTAATGAACTGATTAGATTTTAAGTACATATAGAGCTCAAAATACAAACAGAAATTCTGTTGCAAAAATTAAAAACAAATCCTACTACTCAATTGAATAATTTTGTTTTCTAAACTGTGGAAAAATTATAGAGGATACAGTAAAAATTGAGTCATTCACTTTTTTCATTTCTGTTTTAATATGAAATGTTCAAGATAAGAGGCAGACCACTGTGAGAGGCCAGCCTGAGCCTCTTCTAAGAGTTCCAGGTCATTCAGGGCTACAGTGTTTCAAAAAGAAAATGGTAGAGGAGAAGGAAGAGACGTTTCAGGCATACAGAAATTTACAGAGTATTTTTTAAAGAGCTTCCATGAACCCACAAAAAATGTCCTTTACAAATTGGAAACTTCTACTGTCATTATTCCAGATAATTTAAGAACAAAATAATCTTAACTCAGGCCAAGGACCCTGTGTCCTCCCTACATCATCTCATCTGTTTCACATGTTCTTTGAGAATATTGGGTTTATTATTCCTATGGCTGCCTTATGATTTCACAGAAGGTGTAAGCATCCATAAATGATACAAAATGCTGCTTTGCATGCTTAAACATTATATGTATATATAGTTCTTCAGCCATTCATTATTCAACACCTTTTTTAACATTTTTTAAATTACATACAGTTGTTATGGTTGCTTTGTTAGTTTAGTTTGTTTGGTTGCCCCATTACCAAGAATGCCACAATAAAAAATTGTTCTTTGACTGAACATGTGAGTTATAAGATGTCTTAGTTGCTTATATTTCTATTATAGAGGAAAGAATTTATTTTGGGCTTATGATTCCTGAGGGTTTGGGTGTATAATGGTCACCCATATTATTTCAGTGTAACCCTTCCAACCAAGTAGCTCCAATACCTGTGATGTTTTGTGTCTAAGATCACTCTCTTGTTTTCTAGCACAGTTTTGCAACAGAAATAGCAATAGCAATTGGGACCATCCTTTGGAAAAGCACCCTCAAGGTGCTTCCCATCACCCAAGGATGGGAACTGGCATATCAATAACTTACCTCCTTCATCTGCCATGTGAATAAATCTGTGGTACCGGTGTTGTTTAAATATATTTGGAATGCCCAGTACAATTTAAACAGTTTGCAAAAGTAACATTCTGTTTGAGAGCAAACACTGCATTTAGCCTTTTCCTAAATAAACACCTGGCATACAAACCTTTCTCTCCATTTGTTTCTGAGAAACCTGCTATATTCCACCAGGCTCTCACATGTGTCTTTCAAGATGCTGAGGATGGTCATAGGGATGGAGAAAATTGTCCACATTTGTAGGACTCAGTTGTAGGACTGGCCCATAATATCCCCACAAAAAAAAGCAACAGTTTGCACTGCACTCACACACAAGATACAATAAGCACCTTACTGTATCTTGGAGAAGATTAGGCTAAATATCCTAAGTAAGGTGTTAATAATTGCTAGAGTAGGATGTTTTCCTGAAGTCTATAACTTTAATTTCCATGTCCACAATCTTGACCCGCCAAATAATAGCATATTGGGTACTTTTCTGCTGTTGTGGTAAAACATCATAACCAAAGGCAACTTACAAAAGAGTCCATTGTGGTTTGCAGTTCCAGAGGAATAAGACTCCATGATGAAAGAGGAGATTCATGTCAGCAAGTGCAGGGATGGCAGTAGGAGAGCTCACATATTGAACCTCAAGCACAAAGCAGAAAGAGCTGGAAATGGCACCACACTTTTAATCTGAAAGCCCACCCCAAGTGACATATTTCTAGCAAGGCCACACCTCCTTTATGTCCCTGTACATCAATTATTCAAATGTCCAAATCTATAGGGAACATTTCTCATTTAATAAAAAATCTCCCTATTTGCCTGAGTTTGAAAAGGTGAGGTAGTTTAAACCTAAGTTTTGGCATAGCTACAACATGTTCTTTTGATTCTATTTTATGTTGTTTTATGAAATTTCCTAAATAATAGTAACTATATACATGAACATTAGGCAACATTTTTAAATGTTTTTCTACGTCGTTGAGAATTTCATACAAAATGTAATTTAATCATATTCTCCTCCAACTCCCCCCAGATTCACCCCAGATTCTCACCTCCTTACAACTCCATGTCTTCTTTTGTATAAAATAACCTACTGGATCTAACCTGTGCTTCCAATATATTCATAGCTATGGGATTATCCATTGGCTTGTCAGTGACTGACCAGGGGCCAGGCCCATTAAAAAAAATGCTCTCTTCCCCACAAGCGTCAACTGTCAAGATCTCCTCAGTTAGGGATTCTGGTCCCTATTCTCTCGATGCTAGAAAATTGACTAGCTATGCAATTATTTTATAAGCTTTTCAATATTCAAACTTAATTCTTTGTTTTGTAGAATATCAAGACAAAGAATTATCTTAAACTTTAACTTCAGCAAATTTATATAAGCACATTTGTTAAAATTGGCCCTTAAGAGATGTTGCATAGATGATTTTTTGTTTTATTTTTTAAAGCTACCAATTTAATTAGTGTCATATTTGTTGACATAATACCAGGGCTATGCTTGTGGACAGGACCAAATCAGGAAATTAATCTCATGCAATGAATGCAGACAAAAAAAACTGTAAAAGTAACTTTTATTCTCCAAAGTCTCCAAAGACTTACTGCCTCAGTCTGCTAACCTAGGTCTACCCCTGGAAGCTTCTAACCTCTGTACAAACTTATCTACGTCTGGAATGTTTTTAGCCTCTGAGACTTGCTGCTGAATAAACTCACTTTTGTTGTTGTTATTGTTTTTTCTGATCTCTCATTGGCTGGTTCAACTCAGCTGTTCTGGCTCAGACTCCTTTCCAAATTGACTGATTCAATCTGGCTTCTCTCTTGGCTTCTGGCTCATTTTGCCTTCACCTGTGTCTACCTTGTTCTCTCTCTACAACTTGTCTCTGTAAAGTTGTCCCATAAAATTGCTTCTTCTCTTCTCTCTTGGTAACACTCTCTCTTAAGTATCCTCTCTTTTCTCTCTGTTCTTGTGATAGCTGGGCATATCCTCTTCTGTCAAATCTTTCTCTGATTCATCACTTTTTTTGCCACTCAATTCAATATTATTTCCAAACATGCGTGCTTCCTTCTACAAACTAATTTTGTCTTCACTGTTTGGGATTAAAAGTGTGTATTAAGGGCATGTCTGTATTCCATCCAGCGGTATTAAAGGTGTGTGCAAAGGGCTGAGGCACACCACAACTAGAAAAAGTTATTTTTAGTACCTAATGCAATTTCAGGTTCACAGTGTGATCTAATATCCTGTAATAGAAAACACAGTTTACTCTGTTAAAAAAAAAAGGCAGCTTTTGTCAGTGAAACAGATTTTGTGTTTTACTGTAGGGCTGGATCCACTTACTTGTAAAGGCCTCTCTCCAAATTTAAGAGCTTGTTTTCATGATGAAGATCCCTTCATTTCAGTTATTAATATGCATACCTTAATCACTGAATTTAATATATTCATAGTGTTAGGGTTCATGAATCACTGAAGGAAGACCCCAGACTCAAATTGTATGCAAAAGCAAAGAGCATTTATTCAGCTGAGTTTCCTGCATGCAGAGGTGTCCCTATTTGGGAGTGGAGACCCTTAGTAGGCTTGTAGGCTAGCATTTATTGTCAGGGGAATTCCAGGAAGGGGTATATGCCATTTTGCCCTGATAGGTTAGCTCTATTTCTAGGGGTCTGACTAATTCTACAATTGGTTAGGTACTGGAGAACTTCCTGAGGTGGGGAACCCTTATTTATTTTAGCTACGCTATTCTTACTTCAGGCCAGAAGACAAGGTGTCCTCAGATTGACAGTCTGTGGCAGTGGTTGGCTGATCATAGGATTTTGGATCTGGGTTTTCATTTGTGGAAAACAGAAACTTAGGCCTAGTCTCTCAAACTGCCAGTTTGCAGTCTGTCGTGGAGTTCGCCTGGCTGTGGCTAACTCAGTCCTCTCAATAGTTTAAAATCCCCTTTGGGCCCTGAGTTCAGAATTATATACCTGATTCTGGCCCCAGCTCAGAGACAAAGTTTAAAGTAGCAGTTGGTGCCTTTTAGTACAATATGGTGGGGAAAACAAAATGTGTCTAGGTCTGTCAGATGATCCTGGGTCAGAAGGCTGAAGATGGGATGCTCCCACGTTTTGTAGTATAGAGACTGTCCGGGTGTTCAGCGGTCTCTATAAATTGGCTAAATTCTAGAAGCTATGTTTTGTTTTTCCCATAATTTCAGTTAACTCCATCATTCTGGATTTCTGACGGAGTTGAAAACTTATAGTCTCATAGCCAATCCTGACTATTTACTTTGAGAGAAAAAATTTGAGAGTATGGTTTTCAGCTGACATTCATTCTAAAGCCAAGAAAAAAAAAACCCAGGTTCAGAACTAAGTCTTTTAGTTAGGAGGGATGAGAGAGGTTCTGATTAGTCAACAAAATGATGGACTGGGTTTTAGGTCTATCTTGTACCTTACTGACACAAATTGGTATAGTTATGCTCTAATTGTATTTTAAGAGAAAAGTTTTATTTTAACAGGAAGGGTGATATGTAGGAGGAGCTAAGGTGGGAGGAGTAAAGAGAGAAAGAGGAGAAGTAAGGAAATGAAGAGGAGAAGGAGAGGAGGAGCTAGGTGTCAAGGGGGTTGGTGGAACATGGAGACAGATGTTCGAGTATCTCTGCCAGTCAAAGATAGTTGATATATCTAGGTTGGATATTGGGTTACACTTCTGATTGTGTGGGCATCTTGTTACTCAGCATTACCAAACTTATAAAACCTTTGATTAACATTTAAAAAATTGTATAAAAGCAAAAAGGAGAAGGGGGGATGGGATAGGGGTTTTCTAGGGAGGTGAAAGGGCATCTGAAATGTAAATAAAATATCCAATAAAAAATTTTAAAAAAGAAAGTCAAAAAATCCTATTTTAATATATAACATAAAATGTCCTATTTAATATAACAGAGAAAAAAAGAAAATGTGTCTTTAGTTCAACAATAATAACTACAAAATACAGTTAATACTAGTTCTTTTATCATTGGATAGTTAGTAAACTAAATGATGTCCTTGGAAAATTATGTAGTTCTCATTACATAGCCTTTGTAATGGATAATGGAATTGCTTTTCTTTTTGTGCTAGTTGGTTTTTTGAGACAGGTCTTATGTAACTGAGGCTGCTCTTAAAATTGCCTATCTGCCTGCTTCTACCTACCAAAAACTAGAATTATGGGCATAAGCTGCAACACAGGAAGAGCAATCTAATAACAAATGTTTATAACGTCTTGACTTATGATTTTCTTTGTTTTTTCTTTTTACTGTAAAACTTCATCAAACTGCTTCCACATGGGAACATGGAGACTGAGATCATTTAACTCCATGTTTTCTGGGACAATAGTCACTCAAAGTTAGCTCCAGAATAAAACTAGCTCTTTTTCTCTTTGAGGTGAGAGCTATAATTTTTTTCCATCAACAGATTAATGATGCACATCACCATCCTAAATTAATAAAAGACTAATCAATTGCAATTCTCCCTAGGAAATACCAAACTAGTAAAGACTTAATATTTTCATGGCTATATAATCACACTGGATCTCAATACCCCTGTCATCTATTTTCAATGGTTCATTGGAATCATAGTGGCTCAAGAGAGCTTAAAACCTTTCCTGTCATATGGTAGATTCCCAAAATGGCTCAATAGAACTCTATATTTATTCATAGGAACTTCAAAACGAACAAGTCCTGTTCTACAAGCAGCATTATGGTTAAACTATGGGTTTGTCCTATTAATTACTCTAAAAAGTGTTCTCTCCTGGATCTGACAGGCCCCTTCTACACAGATCACTGAAAGGATGACACACATGCCATTTGTCTCTGTTTAAGGACCAGGCCAGATTTTGAAAGAAAGCCACAAGGCACCAGCTCCAGGAATAGACCATAAGTCCCAGGAACTAGGCCATAAATCACCAGCTCCAGGAACAGGCCATAAAATCCAGGAACAAGGTCATAAAAGCCCCTCCCAAAGAACAGCCTGGGGATAATGACAAGAATGGGAAAATATCTTATCTCAAAATGGGTCATCCTGCCTGGCAGCCCTATCTCATCCTGTGCTTAAACATTCATGACATAGGAATTCGAACCACTGACCACCTGGCACAAACCAATCAAAATCCAACCTCTGTGACCCCCTAGCATGCACTAATGACATTTTGAATCACCCAATCCTTCCAGAAAATTCCCCTACTTTCCTTTAAGAATATCTGCATGCCTATGTCTAGGTTCACCTTTTAGAAGAACAGTTCACAACTGCATACTGGTTGTTTCTGAAGATTAAAGGCTTGTCTTTGCATACTATCTGGGTCTTCTTTCAGTGACTGTTGGACTTTTACAATAACAACAGGGAAAAGGCAAACTAAAGACAAAGGAGACATAACCATGTCTCTTGAAGCCTCTGACTACAGCAAGGGCCGAGTGGTGTCTCCCTATCTCTGCAATCTCTGACTTTAATGGTCAGGTTTCCAACACATTCAAGTCTCTCATTCTCTTCTACTGCCTGGTTCACTGTTTTACAACAACCCCAATTTTACAATATCCCCAAAATAGTTCAACAACAACAAAAAAACCCTCCCAAAGCCAGTTAGCAAATGGCAACACCCCAGATGGCTCAAAAGAATCTCCAAATTGCTCCAAAGGCAAACAGCCTGAAGTGCACTGATTAGGGAGAGACTTGTCAAGGCTCAATTCAAACTTATCTTTGTTTCACCAAGGAAAGGTACAAAGCAACAGCTGCAGTAGAAAGAGGCAAAACATCCCTGTAGTAAAACGACTCCAGCAGTTGCTGGCAACTTCCATCTTTCCTCTTCACCTGGAGTCAGCCCTGTGCCTGGCTAGGTGCAGCCACTTTCCTCCATAAACCAGTTAAGAGCCTAACTAAAAATAGAAGGGCATGGGGCTGGAGAGATGGCTCAGCAGCAGACAAGAGCACCAGTTGCTGTTTCAGAGGTCCTGGTTTCAATTCCCAACACCCACATGGCAGTTTATAACTGTTCTTAACTCCAGTTCCAGGAGCTCTGATCCCCTCACATAAAATATCAATGCACATGAAAAGAGAAGGGCAGAAAAAGGAATATTACTCAATACAGTCATGCAAGAATGAGAGACAGAAATTTCGGGATGCTCCCTCCCATCCCAGCTCTAGATCAGCTTCTAAATCTATTTCTACAGTCCTGAAGTGAGATTAAAGGTTAAATAGGACAAGAATCTGTGCCTTTTTTGAGACTATATAACCCTGGCAGTCCTGGTACTCTCTATGTAGAACTCTCAGAGATCTGCTTTCCTCTACTTCCTGAGTGCTGTAATTCAAGGCATGAGCTGCCATACCTTGCACATACAAAAGTGTAGTCCCACCCACCATCCTTGCTTGTGCTTTATTTAGTCTCATCCCATAAAGTGGTCAAACAAGTTGTTATAATTGGGTAGAATCACTTTCTACGAGACGAAATTCCTGTTCTGGCTGGTACCTTTTCCTTCTTCCAGCAGGAGATTCCTAGGAAAACTACTATTTGGGGTGGGGAGGAGGGGTTCATTATTTCAGTAGTCTGAGGATCATATTGAGAGACATCAGGTGTCTCTTTAGAACATCTTTTATTGGTGTAGAGTTTGTTCTAGCTGAGGCTGGCCTTAAATTTCCAATCTGCCTCCATCTATCTCCCAAGTGTTAGAATTATAGGCATACGGTATCACACAGAAAAGCTGGTCTAATATGAATCATATAACCAATAACAAAGATGTAAAGATGCATTTTGACATATTTCTTTTCTGACTACAAAACTTGTATTTCAGTTAGCAGTCTTTAGTCCATAAAGAAAGCTATGGTGGACATTTTCTGCATACACTGTCAACATTCACACTCAGTTACCCAAAGAAAATTTTGCCATTTGCCTCTGAGGAGCCCTGGCCCAAGAGGAATCTGAAGCTTTGGGGATTTTGACATGGATAACTCACATCAACACATTTAATCACATTTAATCAGTCACTCACTTAGGTCTTTCTCTACTCCTTATAGAACGGATTGTAAGTGTAGTATTTTGCAAGATATGTTTTCATTAAGAATATGATAAAAATTGGGGATGGAGAGATGGCTCAGTGGTTAAGAATACTTACTGCTCTTGGAAAAAATCTAGGTTTAATTCCTAGTACCCACATCAGGTGATTATCAACCATCTGTAATGTCAATTCCAAGGAATTCAATACCCTGTTCTGATTTCTACACACTCTTGTGTGTAAATAAGCACAAATATACACACACATAAATAAAAGTAAATAAATTAATCTCCTTTAAAAATGATGAGAAGTGCCTATACCATTAAACTGTCCTTGAAAGCATGTCTGTTTTGGGGGCTTTTCATCATATCTAAGAGGTTCAAAATTTAACCTGTGTAGCAAATATACTAAACAGTTGGATGCTCTCTTCTCAACCTTCAGTACTTTTGTGGTATTCTTTAATGATGTACCTTTGTGTAAGTACCTCTCAGATCCTTTGTCCTGAAGTCCTGTGTGAGCAATCATCTGTTCCAATGATGAGCATGATTTTAAAGTTTCTGCTATTGATGCCAACTGGTCCTCCCTAAGGGCTGTTGCAGTTTGTGTGCTGATTCATGGTGAGACTGACTGTTTGAAGACATGAACAATTTTATCACAGCATGAGAATAACAGCAGATGCCATGAGAAAAATAAAACCCCCAGGCCCTTTCACACACTCTAGCCTTATTTTAACTTTGGTTTAATTTACACTTCAATACAATTAAAAATTCTAGTATGTTGCTTCGTTCTCTGGAAGCCAATGAACAGAATGAGAATGCCAAGTCACTACCAAGCCACACCACACAGACTGTGAGTTCTGTCAGAGTCTGAAGTGAAGAGCCTTTTCAGATTGATCTTTTCACATTCAATACCTGACTCCCATCTGATGTGTCCTGTGTCCTGACTTCACCATTCTATGGCTCTCTAGTTTGGCAAGGGTGATTTAGGGTGTTGATTGATGACTTAGAATGTGTTCATGGACAATAAGCCTCTTTACCTTCAATAATTCACAGGTTTATCTTCTCTCATGTGCAAAAACAAAACCAAAACAAAACAAAAACTTGTTAGGGATAAAGATGTAAAATCCACACTCCATGGAAAAATAACTAAAAATAAATAGCTTTCAAAAAAGTATCTATTTTAAGGGGACAGAAAATAATCAAACATAGGGCTGAAATCAACTAAGTAGAAACAAAAAGAACTATACAAAGAATCAACAAACCAGGAGCTGATTCTTTGAGAAAATCAACAAAATAGATAAACCCTTAGCAAGACTAACAAGGGGACACAGAGACCATATCCAAATTAACAAAATCAGAAATGAAAAGGGAGACATCAACAGAAAATGAGGAAATTCAAAAATTTTCAGATCCTACTACAAAAGCTTATACTCAACAAAAAAGAGATCTCTTGGAGTACCTCAAAATATTCATGTTACTAGAGCTGACTCTTGCAGAGAACCCAGGTTCAGTTCCCCAAATTAAAATGGTGGTTCACAACCGTCTGTAATTCAAGCTTCCAGGAATCCAATGGCCTCTTCTGACCTCCACTGGCACCAGGCATACACATGGTACAAATAAATATGTGCAAGCAGAAGATTCAGTACACATACAATAAATAAATATAAAAAAATTAAAAACAAGGGAAACAATTAAAATGACAAAAAAAGAAAATCTCAAAAAGCCGAATAATTTTGAAGATAGTGATACATTGAGCAGGTGCACAACTTGCCTTTGCTCATTGCACCTGTAATATCCTTCTAAAATCCTACAGAGGCAAAGAGTTCCAGTCCTGCCCATGCCAAGAACATCCCACTTCCTTGGGCCTGCTGATGAAACTCCTGAAAGCACTACTTTCCCAGAGTCAAAAGGCCATACTAGCTTCAACAGCAGTAGCAATGGTGAGCCCAAAGTTGCTTTGTGACTGAGCCCTCAAACATCCTAAAAGATCATGAGTGCCTCCCTGACTGATGACTACTTTCTTACTACATTATTGCTTTCTCTAATGTTTTCATCTTCCACTGCTTTCCTTTTGGGGATCTATGCTGGAGTCCTGTAACAGCCCCCTACTTCCATCTCCTGCACACAATAGCTATAAAATGTGTTGTTTATGCCCACTCATCTTTCTAGTTACTTTCCTTTTCATTCTATCCACACTTCCTTCTCTTCTGTTTGCCCATGTGGAATACATACATATTTTTCTCTTCTACCCTATAAAACTGCCATCAGAAGCATCTAGACTACATCAATGACTCACTGGACTTCAGTGAGTCAGAGGCTGGTTAATCTCTGCATTCAAGCTCAGTCTGGTTGGTCTACAGAGCAAGTTCCAGGATGGATCAGAACTACACAGAGAAACCCTCATCTCAAAAAACAAACAAAAGGATTTATTCATTCCTTGATTGTGACCTTGTGATGGTTTGTTAATGTTTGGCCCAGGGAGTGGCATTATTTGGTGTAGCCTTGTTTGAGTAGGTGTGTCACTGTGGACGTGGACTTTAAGACCCTCATCCTATCTGTCTTGAAGCCAGTATTCTGCTAGCAGCCTTCAGATGAAGATGTAGCACTCTCAGCTCCTCCTGCACCATGCCCGCCTGGATGCTGCCATGTTCCTGCCTTGATGATAATGAACTAAATCTCTGAACCTGTAAGCCAGTTCCAATAAATGTTGGCCTTTATAAGACTTGCAATGGTCGTGGTATCTGTTTACAGCCATAAAACTCTAAGACAAAACTCTACTTGAGATTACTCTGAAAAAGGAAGATTCTGATCCTACCTAATAATTGTGGTTTAAATAAACAAGGCAAGCACACTCCAGGGTGTGTTGACAAATCATTTTCAACAAACTCAATAAGCCACTCTCAAAAAGGATATATATATATATATAACACCAAGTAATGGACAAACATGTGTTTTGGGGAAGTCTTGCTGGTATCATTGAGAAGCTACTGGCTCTCACTTGCATAGCAAAGAAAGTATATATGAACATCCACAACTCTACATAACTTACACAACCAATCCTATAAACTTTATTGCCCTGTACTAGTATTGATTTGTATGCTTTCTTTCAATAAATACTTATTTGGTATAAATATACATGGTCACATCTGTGTTAAGAATAGAACTGGGCTGGAGAGATGGCTCAGCTGTTAAAGGCTAGGCTCACAACCAAAAATATAAGAATAGAATTTAAGAAATGGATCAACATTCTTGTAGCTAGTGTGCAAAGAGATAGTTAATAGTGTATAACTTCTGGTCTTTATGGAAACAAGTAATACTAAAAACACTTCAATGTACCTTAAATAATTAAAAAGATTTATGAAGTCATGTTTCTGTAAACTCACAGGGTAGAATATGCTTTAGGGTGACTCAAGGGCATCCAGTTTCTATCAATCCCTTCACTGGGTCTTCTAAAATGTGAGCTTTATTCTAAGGCTTACAGCCTGCTTCCAGAGAAATGACCATTGGATTTTAGGCTTCATGAAGAAGCAGAAATAGAGAACTAAGATTGAAAATCAGCAATATGAACAAAAGTCTTCTGCAAAGATGGGAAAAGTCATGAATCAGTCTGACTACTGGCTGCCAGAATCTGACTGACTTAGTCATGTACTACCTCAACCAGTCACTGAAGCTATCTGGTTGGGACTGGTACACAATGCTCATAACCCCATACTGAAACTTGTGTAGCGTCAATGATGCAGAAACAAATAATTTTCATAGGATGGAGACAAGTATGATTAATATTAAAACTCCATCACTATAACAGCATATGTATTTATATAAATAAATATTCAGAGACAGAACAAAATATATTATGGATATTTAGAGTTGATACACAAAGCACAGTTTTTGCTTTAATTTCATGGTTTAATATTCTGTGAAATGTGTTGTATACATCCTTATGTGCATGCAGTGGGCACCTGAATGGGATGAATCCATGTATTATTCATATAATATTATAAGAATAAATATACATTACTCATATTCATACATATTTATACTCATAATTTTTCATAAAAATGCAAAAATTAATAACTATCCTCCCAATGGCCTAACATACTATTCTAGTTCAAACTAGTATTTCTCAGTCTTCTCTACTCATTATACATATATTTGCCAGAGAAACTTTACATGGGATTATTTGAAGTCCTCTTGTTTTTTTCTCCATCCTCTTACATTAGATTTCTTTTTCACCATCATTCCATATGCCAGTATAGCAGGTTGATAATTATGCCATCAATATTTATACATTCCCTACATAGAAAATTGTGTTTTAATTTAAAAAAAATACAATTGTTAAAGTCCAATCTCAGTATTTTTACTTATTAAGAAGTCAACTGAGCCACTTGTACGACTTAAATTCATCTATGGAAGATGATACTTCTGATGGCTATTTTGTTTATCAACTTGAATACATAGGGAATGAACTAAAACTCCAAAATGGAAGGACACATCTATGAAGGATTTTTGCTTAATTTGAAGTGGGAAGATTTAATTCTAATCCATATCTTTGAGGTAGGAAGACATGCCCTTAATCTGGACCTTTGAATTGGAAATATTCATTTTTAATTCAGCTCTTTTGAGGTGGAAAGACCCACCTCCAATCTAGGCCCTACCTTCTACTGGCAGTTTATATAAGGATATGGACAAAGGAAGGTTGTCCTTTTTGCTTGTTCTCCCCTCCTTATGAAGTGCACTCCTTCACTGACATTAGAGCCCATTTCCTCGAGATTCAAGAGTATCCTGAAGACCAACTGAGACATCCAGTCTTTTGGACTGAACAACTACTGGATTCTTGAATTTTCTATTCATAGGCAACTACTGGGGTATTAGCTGGACTACAGCCTATAAGTTATTCTAATAAATTTCATATATATATATATATGTATTATATATACATATATATATGTAATTATACAGAGAGTGTGTGCAAGTGTGTGTACATGAGAGAGAAAAAGAGAGAGATAGAGAGATTTATTTCATAAGTTCAGTTACTCTAGAGAACCCTGATCATCATTCAGAAGACTCATCATTGCATGAGGGAGAAAATTGTTGCTCTCAAACCTACCATTAAGTTGTGTTATATGGCTTTCTCTGCTCAATGTAATTCGGGAGTGATGGTAAGAGTTAGCAGGCTGTCATACTCTACTTGCTGTCTGCCATGACAACTATCCATGTTTCAGGCATTCTTTCACCTTGTAATCACAGTGAACATAAGATGAGGCAGAGTGGTTTTTTAATATAAACAAAAACAAAAACAAAAACACATATGGTGAGCCAAAACTAAGTTTTCTGATATAAACTGAGAGATTCAGTGGTCATTTATTCCTACAACATCCTGTTCAGAGTCAGTCACTCCTGGAATGATTCTGATTCACAAAACTGGAAATCAGAGATGTGAAGAACTAAAACATCATATATCTGTCCATGTTTGTGTGGGCTGTATTCATAAGACAAATATGTGAGCCTCAAGATGATGACCTATTCTCAGGCTTGGAAACTCCTGTGTGACATATAAAATTATGATGAATGAACTTCCCAAGAAATATTCTACCCACCCCTGCCAAAAGACTACCTCCCCCCATAGAAAGGGGACTGTGGGACGCAGTGGGTTTCCCTAAAGCTTTGTTCAGTTCTCTTTGAATATGAATTAATTCCTCATGGTATTATAAAGAATTTCAAAATGAATGGAACCAATTATCTTCTGCATTTTCTTCATTACATCCCCACAGAAATGGGTCTTTCAGAGACTCTAAGTTCTCCTGGAAGAAGGAGATAAGAGAATTTGTCACATTTTGACTAAGATATTGATTGTAGAACCAGGCTTAAAGTTTCAATAAAAGTTAACATCTCAACCATTTAATACTCATTCTGGAGGTGTGTGTGTTAATATGGTATATGTGTGGTTTGTATGTGCATATGTGTGTAGTGCATTGATGCATGAGTGAGGGGCAGAGATGGACATCAGGGGTCTTCTCTATCATTCTCTCATTCATTCCTTTGAGATGTGAACTTTAACTGGAACTGAAGCTGAACTGGCAGCTGACAAGTCTCAGTAATCCTGCTATTTCAATCTCCCACAACACTGGGATTTCAGTTATGCATGTAGCCATGCAAGGCTTTTTACATGGGTGGCAAGATCCAAACTCAGATCCTCATACTTATTCAGCTATTTTATATGCTTAATTACCTGCTAAGCCTTTCTCCAAAGTCCTTTAATGGTCATTTTTTAAAAAAAAAATTAAATGTTTATTAGTCATTAAAACTGAAATTAGTCATGAAAACTGTCCTTGGAGAAAGTAAGAATAAATTTGCATTTAAAAAGTTAATATTTGAAATATCTTTGGACAAAGGCAAACTCATTAAGAATAAAGATTCTACATACTTTAAGACAAATTTAAAAATGTTTTTGGACTCTGTGACTCTCTCTCTCTACCACAACAAAGTGGGCAAGGTGATGATGCAGGAATAGAAAGAAGGTAGAGAAAGAAAGAGATCAGAGGAATCACAACTAAAGAACTAACTTTATAAGCTTTTGTTTGACATGCTTCTCCAGTCCTCAACCCTGACTCCATCGCAATATATCTTTGGTTCTTCTGAGAACTTCAAGACACATTCTGATTTAGAGCTGAACATTTGTGCAATTTATGGTCAGAATGGCTCAAGGAATGATGCCACTTCCTTATAACTTCATGGAAGAGTGGGTTGTGCTACAAAAATGTGGCAAGAAGGTCAGTGAAGCCCCAGAGATGAATAATTCCCTATCTTACTCCATTTTCTCTTGTTATAACCAAATGTCTCAAACTGAGTGCTGTATATGACAAAGAGGTTTATTTTTGCTCATGGCTCTAAAGACAGAAAAGCCTAAAACTGGCTAGCTACATTCAAATGACTTGTGCTGAAGTCAGTGTCAGAAGATATAAGCAGGAACACACAGAAGAGAGAAGAAGGGGAGATAGTCCCTTTATTATAGCCCTTTCTCATGAAAACTAATTCCTTCCAGTCTTACGGGAAACACATTAATCCCTCTTAAAGATAGCTTTATTAACCCCTCTGAAAAGTCCCATCTTCTGAGATTACTATACTGACAACCAAATTTCAACATGTGTTTTGGTTAATGTTATGGTTGGAATATAAAATGTCCTCTACAGAGTCTTGTGTTTGAGCACATGGTTCTTCAGCTGATAACACTGTTTTAGAAAATTATGGAATGGTTAGTATCTGAGGCCTTCGTAGTAGATATAGGTAACTGGGCATGGGCCTTGAAGGTCATACCTCCCCCTGGTTATGCTTTCGCTCTCTATGCTTCCTGGTTTGTACCACAAGAACAAGCCACTGCTGCCTAGTCCTTCACTGCAGATAAAGCCACTCTTGCCATCATGACTTCAGTGTCATGTGAACTGTAATCCCTCTGAAGCTGAATTAATATAAACCTTCCTTATTTCTCTTGTTTCTATTTCTCTCAAGCATTTTGTCCCAGCTAAGACCAAAGTAACTACTGCAGCAGGACAAACCTTATTTTAACCACACATTTTAACTCAACCAAATACTTCATCTAGCAGATCCTTAATAAGACAACAGAGGAAGGCCAGGTGATGGATTCAGTTGGTAAAGTGCTTGCTTTCGTTGAGTGTGACAACCTGAATTTGTTCCCTGAAACCTATATAAATGTGAAAAAAGAAAACTGGGTTAATAAAACTATCTTCTCACCTGCACTTGTACACACAAAAAGGCACAAACATGATGAGGGTCTTGCCTTTCAGTGGCCATCTAGGTGTACTGAATGTGTCCCCATAAACACAAAAAGAACTATACATTTTGAAAATAAGACCTACCCAGGTAGGAAAGCAAAGTGACCATTGAAGAGTGAGGGGCCACTGACAAACTGTGGCAGCTAGAAGTCTGAAGCAGGGATTGCCAAAAGGGCAGCATTATGGCTCCAAGTGTGAAAGGAATCATAAGGTCTCAGACCCAAAATAAAGGTTACAGATCTGAGGCTGAAAGAGAAAGCTGCAATTGAGTATCCCAGTCACAAAATTTTGGGTTATCAGGGAACAAAAGAATACCAGTTGCAAAGAAAAAAAAATTAAGGAAAAAAAACTTTTATTAGAACAAATAGTTCCCACCACCAAGGGGATGGATGAGGAGAGCCTCAGAAGTAAAGATCTGCAGAGAGATGGTGCTCTGGGGTTGGGTTTGACTATGTATAGACTCCTAGGACTCTCCTGTCTCCAGACTCCACTCATCCCTGATTCGTCCTGCCAGCAATGACATTTTGTAACAGATGCAATGGGGAGGGGGTTGGGTAGTTGATGGAAGAGTAATAAGGACTCTTAAAGCATAAATCAGCCTTTCTTAAAGGGGCCCGTCTCTCTTTTCCAGATCAGCCCAAATACTCATGACCCCCTTTCTCAGACACACACACACACACACACACACACACACACACACAGACACACAGACACACACTAAATAAATAAATAAACAAATAAATAAATACATACATACATACATACATACATAACATGACTGAACAGATTCATGTAAATGGTACAGTGGAAGATTTCCACTGGGAATTAAAGACCGTATAAGTTTTTTCCCAGGGTTAAGATTCACATCAAGTATATAGATTTAAAATTCTAAGGAGACTGTGCCATGTATACCTTTTCTTAGAACATAACCTGGGAAGTGACCAGTTTAGTCCCCTCCCCAATTATAATGGGCATTCATTTTTTTGAATTCTAGAGGCCCTTTCACTACACAGTCCAAACTGTATTTCATGTTAACCCATGGCACTAAATTCCTGAATCTTTTTCATTATACTGACCATGTATATATTAATTTATGGAGTTTGTGTACTAGTCCAGTGAAAATTTGGAGGTGCTCCAATTGTAGCAATTTCCTTTCCATGATCACCTCATCTGTGTTGAATGAATCAATTCGAATTCACTTGAGACACAGTGAGGTATAAATTAGTTTACTGTGCCTCTTCCTTGTACTACACTTAATACAGCAAAATTACCTCAGCATTTCAAAGGTCAGAGAGTCCCTGACCACTTAGGATAGCAAAAATCAAACCGAATTCATGACTTGGTGCTTTTTATTTATTTATTTCTTAGGAAAACATGTTACAGGGCTCATTTCAACAGAGATTAATTATAACTCAGTAAGGGAAAAGAAAGACATTTTTAAAGAACATCCCCCCACCCCGGTGGCACACAAAAAAGTAAATCTCAGAAGTTTCATGAGAATGGTTCCAAAAAGATAGCAACTTAAAATTATTATAAATAATAATTTTATATTATTACTAAAACAGTATTTGAAGTGGTGTGCCTTTGCTGCTTTATCTCAGATTAGACTTAGGAAATTCTAAATATCTGTGGAACTTTTATTCTTTGGATTTCTTCCAGAGAGTGTGAGGACTTGTTAGACTTAAAACATCAATGATGGATGGGTAGGGTTTTGCTTTGTTTTGTTTTCTCATTTTTTTTCCAGAGCAAGTGACTAGGCAGAAAGAATCTATTACTTTGGAATATTTCTTCCTTCCAGGTGAAGGAAGAAAAGTCATTAGCAATATGTTTGTTTCAAGGAAGCACACTGAATTGAAATTTAAACTAGCATAAAAGTGCACCATGAGCAACGCTGGCATGTGTCTACTTTTCTTGGATTTAAAATACATGATAATTAGGTCAATTTTATCAGGGCTGTGGAGCTCTCTCATCACCAAATAGTAAAAAATATGTTTCTATCCACAAACTACATTTGTACATGAATATGCATATGTCATCAAATGCTTCACTTGATATAAATGACCCTCACATGGAGGAAATGTAGTACTGTAAACATCAGGGTTTTAAAATGTGCAACAAAGTTGTAAACATTCAGTTTTGGCCAAGCAGGGAGTGGGAAATAATGGTCTTTTCCTGCCTCTGTACAAGGTACTAGTTTGTGTTGTTGCAACCCAGCGCCCGGGGATAGTTAGCAGACCCATGATGGAGGTGTCATGTTTTCCATAAAGAAAGTTAATCATAATAGACATTGTATGCTAAACACATCATCCTTCAAGCTTTCCTAATACAGCACATCAGACAAAATACATCAATTAAAATAATGTAAAGAAACACTGAAGAAAAGTAGGAAAGAGAAAATTGCTTGTGGTACTTCAAAGGTACCACATGTACCCAGCCCTCCCTGGAGGATTTCCTGTATGGGAAAAATGCAATGTGAGTGAACATGCTTCCCAGCTGCAAAGCCCAAATGTGGAGGCCAGGGAAGAGGGGCTCAGGTTCTAGCTCTTCAAATAAAATGCCAGGTGTTTACCTCAAAGATTACCTGGGAGAGACAAGTACAATTGTACTCCCAGGAATGAGGCTAAAGGAGCAGAAAGACAAAGCAAAGGGTATCCATTCCACACCAACTGCCCCAGGACACAGGAATGCACTAACTCTGCAGGAGGAAGACCCTTCTAGAATACTAGCTCACCAAAGGGAACTCACACCCCACCCTGCACCTCTCAAACCAAATCTTTACACATTCAGTTATGCACACTTCAGAGAAAGGGGAAAGGAAATTCTAGTCCCTCCTGATGAGGAGGAAATTTTCTTCTGTGGAAAAAGACTTTCCTCAGTATGCTATTAATTTAAAGGGCATCTGGCCAAGACTTTTATAAAGGTATAAACCTTTGAGAAAAGGGGCGGGGGAGGAACTCACTCTGCTTGAACTTTAAGAAAATGGTTTCTATTTGCTTACAAAGAGACTCAAGTCTTTGCAATACACTCCCCTGCCTTCTTTGACTATATTCAAAAGAGCATGTTAGAAACAATATACAGCTGAATCTAATTAGAGTTGTAGAAATGACAACTTTTTGGAAATAAACTACAAAACGGACTTTCTACACACTGGCTGACCATGAATGCTGTAGTAATTTCATCAGCTGATAAAAACGTCAATGGAAACATCAAGATAGCAGTGCAAAAATGCGGGCATTTGGTTTCATGAGTTTTGTTTTGTTTTGTTTTGTTTTGTTTTGTTTTGTTTTGTTTTGTTTTTCTGGTGCTGAGAATCAAAACCAATATCTCACTCATGCTAGGCAAGTACTCTCCCACTGAGCCACATCCCCACCGTCTGAATGAGATAGCAGATTTGGATTTGAGATCCCTACTGTCTTAAACAGATAGGTAGTGTGGAAATCAATGTTTTTGCTTTCACAAGGGTCTTAGTGAATGTAGTGGCTTCGTTATAAGACCATGATGTGTAATACCCTCACATTTTAGGCTTCCAATTCATCATAAATGAAGAATTGCCTATTATCATCATCATCATCATCACCTTCACCACCACCACCAGCACCACCACTACCACTTGCTTTCTCAGACAGTCTCATTCTGTGTCCTAGGCTGTTCTCAAACTCACAAAGTAAACTAGATTGGCCTTAAACTTGTGGCAATCCTCCTGCCTCACTCTTCATAGGTTTAGGATTACATGCATAATACACCACTCCCAGTGTAGCTGTTTTTTAGATTGGTAAAAATGATTTAAATCATAATTTAAATAATTCCACCTTGAACTAGAAAGACTCAGAGCATTCTCAGGATAGTTAGAGAAGCCCTAGGTCCATGGCCTTGCCTCAGTGAAGAAAATATCTAAAAATTTTCAAAACTTTTCCTTTCTTTTTCTGTCTTTTTGTCTCACTATTTCATCAAATCTTATTTTCCAAACTCTGTGCTGTGGTTTTTGGTAATTTCTTTATATTTGGCAATTTTGGCTATGCCAGCATAATTGCAGAGGTCATCAGGCATTGCTTGAGTTCTTATGCCATAGGCCCTGCCATTTAGCTTTTGTCTTACCAGAGGACATTTCTATTTCTGGACTTCTAGACTAGGTGGTAAAATGCTACAAGGCAGGAGCTTTGAACCCATAGTGTCTTAGACCAGAAGCTTGACACATTTTTTCCAATAGTTCAAGTCAAACCTTTCAAAGACTTTCTGAAGGAAGGGAAGAAGTGACCTATCACTATATCATTCAACAAAACTCCATGTCAAGTGTAACAGTCTTGGAAACTAATTTCACAATTTACGTTCTCTTAAGCAAAAATGTCTGATGTATTTTGTAAACATCATCAATAAAAAGATACACCCATTTTTTTCTGATAGAAGAAGCTAAAGTAACATTAAGTGTTTGTCATAAACAGCACCAAACTTGACAAGGTAACAATTCATCAGACTGTATTTTTCAGTATGGACAGACAATGCCCTTACTAGCAGAGGTTTCAGAATGGGCAGACAATGCCTTAGTGATCTCAGAAATAAGATAAAGAAAAAAAGGCCCCTAATCAACCAAACTGTTATGAAATGGCTACTGAAGATGTGAATAAAGAAGTCAAGCAGGCAAATATGGGGAGAGAAAACCTACAGCCATGCTCTGAAAGGAGCTGGAAGCAGCATGTAGTCTATAAAAGTGCATGACTCACTCATCGTGTAACCCACGTGCTTTTTTGATGTTAAGATTACACTGGGCTTCAAGCTATGTTGCCTCTTGTGGGCCTTTGCTTTCTTTAATGGTTAATCTGGAACCTAGGTAGGCATTACAAAAGGTAGAACTAAGAGATAACTTTAATGAATCTCTGTTCTCCATTCACTGATGATGTGTCTCATGAAAACTGCCCATCACTGGAAGCTTTGTAAAAGCTGAGTGTTTCATGGAGAATGCCAAGAGATTTGTAATTACACAAGTTCTTTAATGAGGGCGCTACCTCCCCCAACTGTCTTGGCCTCTATCCAATGGGCCAAGCTTCACTTTGTTTCAGTTTGGGAAATCCATTGGTGATCTCTGCATTTTATGTGCAAACATATAAATATATAATTCAGAAAAACCAACTCAAATAAGAAAAAAGGAGGAGGAAAAGAAGTGAGAGAAAGTGAGGGACAGAGAAACAGAGACAACGAATCAGTGAGGTAATAAAAGATAGTAATTTTTCCTTCCACTTTCATTCACAGGAAGCACTGTTGTTGGAAGTAAAAATAACTAAAGAAATGCATTTAGAAAATTGTTGCAATTTATGAACCCACAAAGTTTATGAGATGATTTAAAACATATATCTACCGTCAAAAGAATATAATGTGACATTTGGGAGACTGTAGAACATATAAAATTTCACATTCTACTGTGCTTGACCAAAAATAAGGCAAGTCTCAAGGTTGGTGTTGATGGTATGGTCTCTTTTATAATATATACATAATGAGGTTGAAATGCCTGCAGGTTTCAACCTGTCTTTCTGTATTTCGAGGGGGTTGCACAATGTAATATGTAACAATGAAAATCTTAATGCTTGTAGATGGGAGTTGTGAAGATCCCCTCTGGGTTATCTTTAAATCCATGTCATTTTAGGTTGGAAATGTACAAGCCACTGATTACATCCTTCCAAAATCTCTGTATTCACTCTTTCTGAAGAGAGACAGTGAGCAGTCAACTTACAGTAATCACTAGAGACTTTCACAGGTTAGAGCCTAGAGCCTTGTCTCTCATTGCATATGCTGGGGTCACCAACAAGCACCTGGCAGGGATCTAGATGTGCACTATGTCTGAAGAGATGACAGATTTGTACAAATAGATTTGTACTCACTTCTTTCAAAAAAAGCATGTATTATCATTAATTGTATAATTGGGACATATAAAATATACACTAAGAAGTGTCCACCCCAGTGATGGAGATGGAGCTCAAGCAGTATTACCTTCTTCTAGATAACTCACAGCAAAGACACTCAGAATCTGTTTTGCTGGTTTTCAGCCCAAAGCAGTGTTTCTAAACCAGGGGTGAGTCTTACCTCAGGAGACTATCAGTATCTAGAACAATTCTTGTTAAAACTAGTCTAAACAGAACATTCCAGCACAGGGATTACTCCAGCTTCAAAATCAATTGTGGTGAGCTATCGCTATGTATTCACAGCTTCAGGTTAGGACTCAGACATGGAGAAAATTGAAACAGTTTTAAAGATGTAAAGTTGTTACGATACAGTGTTTGTCTCTTAGGCTCATTCCACTTCTAAGGAGAATTCATTACAAGCTAATTTCTGTGTTGCAAGTCCTTTCACCACCCATAAAACTATTTACTGCTCTATACTGCCTGTACTTCATATAAATCCTCTTCCCTCTGATGAGGGAAGAATTAGCCTGAATCAAATAGCTCTTCTTTGAGCTTCATTCATCTTTTGTGTGGCTTCCATGTTTGTGCACACTGGTACATTTATCCCTGTTATTCTAATATCTGCTCATTTCAGCAAACACAAATCAGAGTTTTGGAGCAAAGACACTGAGCTCCCTACAGAAGCAAGATGCCATGTTGTAAGCTGCCTGTGGAGAAGAGCACTTGGCTGGATGGCCAGATGCCAGGGAGAAACCGGAGCCCTTCTCTGACAACCTGTCAGGAGCCAAATGCTGCCAACAACCTCAGGGAGCTGGAAAGGGGATCTTGTGCTCCAGATGACATGACCTTCCTGCCAACACCAATAGCAGCCTTGCAGAAGACTCAGTTAAGCTGTGTTATGAGACAGAAGTGTGGTTTGTCTTAGCCTCTACCATTGTGATGTTGTTAGACAATAGATCAGGGATAGAGTGCCAGTAGTGGATTTTAGCTGAGACTGCAGGGAACAAATCATAAATAGCTATGTAGGGGGTATCGCTGTCCCTATGTCCAGCTCCAAATGCACAGTCCATTTTATTTAAAAAAAAAATCCTAGGAAAGATGTGTCCTATTCATCCACCATTTTTGTGTATTCATTGACCGCTAAATAAACTCAAAGAGAGACTCCTTAAATTTCTTTCATGTTTATCCCTACTTCTCATCTCTAAGGTCCAGTGACCCACATCAAAATGTGCCCAGATTCATTTGAGTTACTCCAAATAGATTGGTCTCACAAACTTTATAGATAACGTTTTGTAGTTTCACTATGACATTAACATAGAAAGGAAGTGGAAGAATGAATGTTCTAAGAGATGAAGCTTCATTAGCTTTTAGAATCATATCATGCTGGTGATAGAAGGGACCTTAGAAACTATAAGCCTAAAACACTCATTTCACACAAGAAGAAAGAGGATGGAGAGGACACACAGGGAGTTAGATGGTGGTACAGAATTTTTTGGTGGCACAATTTCTTATCCCATGCAGTTTATTCTTCAAATTCTGGAAAGAGACCTCTTTAAACATTGCTATTCTATGATCCAGGAATTTCCCAAAACCTGATGCTACTTCTGAAAGAACTCCTTCCCTTAAAAAAAAAAAATAAGTTACTTATGTAGATTTCCAAAACTCTGCTGCTAAAATCTGGGCAAGTTCTTATTGGAAGAAAGCCAAAACTACTGCCTCTACCAGGAGAATGTATTCAGGTAAAGATCCCATCTTAAGATGTATTTAAAATATACTCGAAATGGCCAATGCTTAAAAGGAGAGTAACACCGGGCAAGCTCCACTTCTTTTGAGGTGCTTTAAGCTCCCCCATTGGACTGCTGTCTTGTCATCCTGGTATGCCTAAAGCTAGCATCCTGCACTTTTTACCTTCAAGAAAATTTGGGCAGTCTAAGTTTGGACAGCACTTCAAGTTCTGTAATGGGAGTCATTACACACTTTTAAGACTTGAGTAGCCACACTGCCTCCTGGTTGGCTGCTTAAAAACACAAAGGGTTGGCAAAGTTTAAGCCAATTGCTCACATTTGAGGTTTTTAAGTACAATTTTTAGATTTATAAAAGACAAAATAAAGTGCAAAACATCCTTCAGGAAAGGCTGTATCTGCTCTACAGAAAGATATTGTTTTCATGTGTGAAAACTCAGCTATATAGCTAAAGGGGAAATTGGTGAAAAAGTAAAAAAGTAAAAAAAGATCACGTTTCCCCAAATTTCATCTCTCATTCTGTCTCCTCTAGTTCATTCTGGTGTAAGATATACACTGCAGGTCTTCATCTCTGCAACTGTGGCACAGAGTACATTTGCTTTTAATCATTGAAACTTGATTTTCATTCATTGGAAGTCCAAGGTAAGCATGAACTTATGTGGAAGTTCAGACTGAGCCAGAGATGCCCTTAGCCCACCCCCTAGATCATCTGATTGGTCTGGGCTTTGGGGTTATAGTCAATTGCTTTCACCTGCCTAGAATTCTCTGGCTGGTGCTAACTTACTTACGTTGCCTGCCAGTAATGGGAGAGCACTGAAGCTAGTTATTGGGGTGCCTGAGTTGTTACATCTTGGAGGCCTCTGTCCACCTGATGTTTCCACGGCTAAAATTACTTGGTTTCACTGCTGAATTTACTATTTCTACCCTATCTGAGAGAACAGAACATGAAACATCTAATGACCAGGATTTGAAATAACAAATGTGCGCTCATAAAATTAATTACACTAACAGTGTTGTCATACATTATAAGTGTAGTCTATGTCTAAGGCTATCCTCAAAATATTACAGTTGTGAACAGCTTCTCTCCGTCTCTATAAAATGCTGAGATTCCTAGAGAGAGATTACCACCAAATTTTCTCTTAGGAACAAGAAAAAGGTACTATTAAATTATATCTAATAGTTCAAAACAATGTTTATCCTCTGCCTTTTTTAGAGTGGGAACTCTAAAAAAGTTTCTGAGTCAGTTTCAGAGAACTGAAGTCTATCACCATTATATTCCTCCTCACAGGCCCCCATTCCAAGCTCACTAGAGTGCCTAAGGTTTCTCAACCTCAGCACTAGTAACATTTTATAGGACCACACAATTACTTGTCATGGGAGCATCCTATGCATTATAGAATATCCATTAGCATCCTTGCCCTCTACTCACAAGATGCCAGTAAGCATCTTCCCGGAAAGGAAACCCTAAACTGTCATCAGATATTACCAAATGTCTGTAGGAACCAAGATTGTCCTGTTAAAATCTATACCCTCCACTATCCTGTCTAAGAACCCCTTGCACATGGGTACCATGCTCTATTTACTTTAATATACCCTGCATCAAACATGTGTCTAACACAGTCAGTGGTATCAATATTTGTAGAGTAGAGAAAACTATCTTCATTCACCTTAAGTTTCTTCTGCTAAGCAGTGTTAGGTGTGGTGATTGCTTGGGAGATCTCAATTAATACTACTTACTATTCTAGATTTTTCTATTACTATAGTTAATCTGACTATGTATCATTTTTAGTTATCAAGATAAATGTGTGATGCTTTCATTATGCTGAAAACAATTCATATTGTAGTTTATATAATTAAACAGATTTGTATCATCTCAAATTGCTCGTTGGTGATTTGCTTTTGTAGTAAATGTGGATAAACTCAATTATAAAAAAGTTAAATCTAATCTCCAATAAGTACTTTGTGTAATAACAACTTTTTAAAAGAACCACTATTCTAGTAAATATTCTAGATTTTGCTTAATATATTTTCTAATCACCTATATATGAATAAATAGTTTCACTTTGCTTACTTCAAATTCCTATCAACCAAATTGTTTAAAACAATACTTACAATTGACGTTATGTTCTTTTTAATGTCATACTCTAACATTATTCAAGAATGTAATCCACCCAAGGAGGATTACATTCTTCAGGAGAACATAAGTTGATTTGACTTACTATGTACTATTGACCAAGGCCCAGACTTGGGAAAGTTACAGGTTAACTTGCATACTTTTGCTAAGTAAAGATGAAAATTATTTCTGCTGGGTAGAGAAGATAACCCCAAAAGTTATGGTTTAATTATGTTGTGGGACATAATCAGTTTTAAATCTAACTTGCAAATGCATTCCAGCATTCTTCTGCTAACTAACTATATACACAAACCTCTTTTCCAAATGCTCTTTGAAGCAGCTTTACCATCCTGCTAGTTCTTTGTTTTGTCAACATTTTCTTGTATATTCATTTTACAATATTTTCCTCAATGTACAATGGGGTTATATTTTATAAGTTGACTACATTGCAAGTATTCAATGTATTTTAGTGCCTAATCTACCTAAAACCTCATCTTAGCATCACAAAATATATTCTGTAATAGATGGGCTCTTTCCCCTTTTGATCTGGAAACATTACCAGAGAGGATCAGTCCATAAATCTCTTGCCCAGAAAAAAGCAAAAACTTAACATCAGAAGTCTGGTTTACAGAATGCTTATGCTTTAGTATTGTTTTGATGTGAGTAGAGGCCAGAGATGTTAATGGACATGCTACAATGTCCAGTATGCCCCAGGGCAAACCAGAACTCAAGCCATCATAAGCCTGGGATCATCTTCCTTTGTATGAGAAACATATGAGAAAAATTGTGTGTGTGTGTCTTTATGTATATGTAGATGCACACATATCTGAACTTAAAAATTAAAACAATTAAACAATTGTCCTACATATATGACCCCAGTTTCTGCTGTTCATTTATTTTATTGAATCTAATTATAGTCATCAGATTTTTTTCTAGTGTATTCTATACCATCAAATAACTATACTACTATGGCTTTTCATTATAGATGGGCGTTTATATTGTATCGGATTTTCAAGTCATTACAAAAATACTGTTTTTATTCATGTACATATTTCTTAGCATGGCAAATTCAAAAAACTCTTAAGAGTTTCTGTCTTGGAATGAGATTTCCGAACTATATATTAATGCATCCTTAAGTTTTTGAGATAATGAATTCTTTTTTTATGGTATTTTGGTTTTTTCTTTTTTAATTTTATTTAATCTTTTTTATACTCCAGATATTATCTCCTTCCCTGTCTACCTTCTGACTGTTCCACATTCCATACCTTCTCCCTACGCCCCTGTCTCCACTAGGATGTCCCTACCTCTCCACACCCATCTCCCCAGACCTCCCTACTCCCTGGGGCCTCAAGTCTCTCAAGGGTTAAGCACTTCTCTCACTGAGCCCAGACTGGGCAGTCCTCTGCTGTATATTTGTTGGGGGTCTCCTATCAGCTGGTGTATGCTGCCTGGATAGTGATCCAGTGTTTGAGAGATCTCAGGGGTCCAGGTTAATTGAGACTGCTGATCCTCCTACAGGGTCTCCCTCCTGCTTCTCAGCTTCTTTCAGCTTTTCCCTTAGAGATAATGCATTCTTTAACTTTCCCAAGACAATGATCAAATTTATAGTCCCATCAATGCACTCTTTCTTTGCTAATATCATTCTTTGAACTTTTAAAATCATTAAGATATATTTAATTTAAAATGTCAATTTTCCAGATTAATTTCATTTGCTGACTATAGGGTTATATTAATAGTTTTCATTAAATTTAGGTATATTTTTGCATCGTTTCTCCCAATATTTTATCTGAACCTCTTTTGTTCCTGTGACTATATGTTATCTATATGGTCAACTATTTAATACTTTACTTTGGGTCACAAGAGTTGTTATCATTTATTTTCAGACTTTTCTCTTTGCTTTACTTTGAATGGTGATCATCTTATATCTTCATGTTCTCTGATTTTTAGATCCAGTACCTACTATTTTATTTATTTGTTTGTTTATGTGTGTGAGAGAGACAGAGACAGGGACAGAGAGACAGGAACAGAGAGAGATAGAGGCAGAGACAAGGACAGAGAGACAGAGAGAATGCACTCTACTACTTGCCTCCAAGTTTATTTCGGCAAGATCTCTTCCTGAACCAAGAGCTTGCATTTTCTCAGCAGGATAGAAGCCAGAATGGCCCAGCCATCTTTCTATTTCTGCTTTCCTTAGAACTGAGGTTACAGGCAAGGATGGGACACGAATCCTTTTATGTGGGTACTGAGACCTGAACTTTAGCACTCATGATAGCATACCAAGTGGCTGTAACAGCTGAGTCATCTATCTAAGTCCTAAAGTCTAATATTTAAGCCCTTCAGGTGAATTTTTAGATTTGTAGGCTTTGTCTACTACATGATCCCCAAACCATGCTGTTTAGAGAGGTTATAGAGAGGTGGAATCTTGCTGGGGAAAATATGTCACTGGGAAGGGCTTTGAGATTTTGCACACTCACCCCACTTCCAATGCTTTCTGCTCTGTGTTTATGGTTGAGATGTGATCTCTCAGCTTCCTGCTCCTGCCCCATCTGCTTCATTCTACCATACCCTTCTACCACGAAGGACGCTTATCCCTCTGTTACCATAAGCCCAAATAAACTATAACTTCTATACATTGTCTTGGCCATGATATAATATATGATATGATATGATATGATATGATATGATATGATATGATATGATATGATAT
>JANHMN010000005.1:102768901-102808502 GCA_030674055.1 Rhabdomys pumilio
CCCTCTCCCTCTCCCTCTCCCTCTCCCTCTCCCTCCTAGAACTTCTCTCCATTCTGAATTAAAGTAATCTGAATCAGGATTTTGGTCATCTTTCCACTAAAACATTGTGCATTTTATTTTGTTTCCTTATTATGTATGCTAAAGATTGAGAGCCAGTTGTCTAAGGAAAGAATAGGAAGCATAGTAACATAAACTTTTTCTTCTGCTGCTTCACTGTGAATGTTAAGGGAAGTCTATCCTAAGCTTACAAAATACAAAGCTGGAACACACGGAATACCCCAAATAACCAGAAAACCACCATCAGTCTTCGAAATGGAGCACTAGAAGGAAATATGATAAAATTATCATGTTTTAGTGGAAGCATCCCAATTCTAATTGATTTGTTAAATCATCAAGGGCTTAACAGTGATAAACTGTGTCATCAGGAACAACTATGTCACAGCATATTTTGCAAAACATATTTTTAGCTGCTCAATGAATCTGTAACCTATAGAGGTGTTGGAGACCAGAGACCCCTAGGCTGCTGGGGTCAGCCAAAGGTCAGAGGCTTTCCAGAAAAGGCGCAACCTTCACAGTTCCAGCAATGTCACAGCTGGACCTCAGAACTTCCTCAGAATGTGAACTTCCGAAGATGAAGATAAGCAACAGCCTCGAGCCATAGATAACCGGACTAAGGACACTGGGCGGGGATGGGTGTTTTTACTTCCCTGTTTTAATTTTGCTTATATACTGCAAGCCTTGCCTCTAGTAAATGAGACCTTGACAACAGCTAGACTGACTCTGTCCGTTCTTCGCCGCTTGGTCTCCCTTCTCTCTCCCACCCGTGTCTCTTTCAGGTGGTGGCTACTCAGGGACCCTGTAATAACTTTGCCCGCTGGACGGGACATAGAGGCTATGAAAATTAATGTCTAGGTATGTCTAAAAGAGATATGAATATTCAAAATAGATTTTAATTCTCTCATCAAAGTAAAATTTTTACATTCACTTTGGATTTACACCTTTAGAAAAGTACCTATCTCATTCTTGTGGAATTTCTGCTTTTAAAGCTTCAAAGGAGAAATAGTAATAAACAGCATAAAATTGACTCTTTTCCTTGCTGAACAGGTTATTTTAACATAATAGCTTTAACAGCTTTAGGATTGGCAGCATAATTTTAAAATCACCTTTAATTGCAACAAAATACACATAATATAGAATTCACCATCTTAATCACCTTTAAGTGTACTATGGCTCTGTGGCATTAGGTACATTCACATTAATCTGCAACCATTATCATCATTAATCTCTAAAATTCTTTTCCGCTTGTAAGACTCAAATTCATACACCCTAAATGTACCAGCCATATCCCATTTCCCAGTCACAATGGAACTACCAATGTATTTTCTGTCTGTATGAATTTGCTAAAATTTCTTGAAGTGATGAATAAATACAAACTAAGTGGAATTGTGGAACTTTAAGCCAGCATAATCAATATATACCTATGAACAAGTTGAAGGAAACTAGAAAAGATGTGTGAGTAGGTGATTTACCAAAGCTGGTAGCAAGGCTGGTGCCAATATCCCACTAATGATATTGCTGCTAAGTAATGTTACCTAACATAATCTTATCTTCCCACACTGAGTATCTTATTTCTCAGCAAGTAGTAAATGGTTTTTTGTATCTTTCATATTCTTAGACTTAGTCTAGCAATCACTAAATATAGCAGAATACTAATGTAGTATGAAGCCCTTTATTCTTTTTTCTCATCTTCTTTGAAACTCTAAAATCACTGAAGATTCTGAGTAGGATCACATATATAAGAAAGAAAACAAAACACTAGAAACAGTCCAAGATTACTGATAACTCAGGCTAGGTTTTCAAGGTTGTAGCACAGGAGTGAGCCAACATTCCTCTGAATGCCTAGATGCAGAGTTCAAAGAAAACATCGAGCACACCCTAAGGTTTGTAAATCTCCAGGCCAAAGGTACATGGTTCAGGAAATTAATAATCTCTGAGTGACAACTGATGAGTTCTTTCAAAGACATTTGCCTCCACCCAGCTGTTACCATTGACCTACAGTACTGGCTTTGTAAAACAAATGAGACCCATCTCAGTGACTTTTCCCTAAGTCTTGGCTTCTCTGTCTAATCAAGACCCTTGAAAACATCAGATAATCAATTTAAGTCTTTTGGGAAAGTAGAATATTTTTAATCCTTCAATTTTATAGTATTGATTTTAGAGCAGTTTTCTTTAAGGAAAAAAATGAGTTCAAAAGAAAGTAAAATAAAATAATATTTGTTGAACCCAAATTGCATTTTACATGTCAGTTCTATGCTTATTTCTCTGTAAAGATTGCGTTATTATTGATAGCAAAAATAGTAAAAATTTATTGGCAGTTATAAACGTATTCTTGAAAGCTTAGCTCTGGAATTATGTTTTCTGATCCACTATAGCAAAAGGGGAAATACTAAGACAGTGCTAAGAAGCAAAACCTGATATTTGTTAAGTTCCTGTCATGGACTGGAAAAACTGTTAAATCACATGTTTGACCTCAGCAAAACTGCCAAAAGAGCTGTCCAGTTCTCACTTGTCTGATGAATAATGTGTTTTCTCTCACACTTTTCATAAACTACAAGTCAGAATTAAAATATGATTTTTATTCGTTTGTTCAAAATTACATAGTAGGCATTCATGAAAGGTTATAGAGAGAGGATCCTAATGCATGTAACACAGTCCATGTAACAAATTATCCACTGTCTTCATGGCAACATTAATACTCAGGTGATAGTTTTTCTTTTTTTCTTTATATTTTCTACTTTGTTTTTGGGTTCTTCACGAGTTATTCTCCTAACTGCTTCCTAACCATATCTTCTCTGGCTCAGCTCAGCTTCTCCTGTTTCAACTGTCACCAAATGTTTTTTCTCACTTTACTATGAGCCTACTCTTTTGTCTCCTGGAACCTCCTCTCTGCTACCCCTGAATCCTATTCCCAGGTCTCAGGCCCTGCTGGCTCTTTTATGTCCTCTCATGTTCCCAGAATTCCAAGAGACAACTGACACTGAAGAGCATTGGATCCTTTAAGGGTCAGACACACAAGTCATGCTACTAACTTGCTTCTGGAAAACTCTACCTCTAGTTCTATACTCACATTCAACTCACAATGATGCCATTTGACTTAGCATTGTCTAACTTTTTTTTTACCTGAGCTATGCTTGAATTTCTTCTCTTTGCTTATGAATTCATGAGGTAGAGTTTTCCAGAAGCAAGTTAGTGCATGAATTAGGAGAAGCAGAAGGAGCTAGTGAACAGAAAATGCTAACACAAACATGGTGATAGAGGACAAATAGAACAGCTGAAATTTCAAGAAAGAAGGACGGAGGGACATATGAAATGTGAGGTGAAAAGAATTCCAACAAGTATCATTGGAGGCCAATGAGAAAGAAGCAAGTTCTCTGCACAGAGCACATTTTTAAGCCTTTGTTGCCTTGTAGGTTTGTGGTTCAAATGCCAATGCTTCTTTCCATCAAGAGAACTGTTCTTCAAGGTTTCCACTTCCCATTCACTTCTGCCATTTAATCACAAAATGGTGACAGCAAAGCCACTGATTTCAAAATGAGCAAAGGAGACTTTAGCAGTAGTCCCAGAATGACATTATGAAATAACCTAGCTAGTTATGTTAGTTGAGGCCAACAAGACTTTTATGAATGTTGTTTTTCGTTACTTTTAATTTTGAAAATTTGCCATTTTTATACTATGTAGAACAAATTATACAGGTAATGGAGACTATGACATGCAACCTATACTTGTGATGGTCCTGTCTAAATTTAGAGATAAAATATTTTCACTTCCATGAAGCTGAATGCAGAACATAAGCACCTCATGCAAGAACACTTTAATAGTGTTTAGAAAACAAACCCCTTCCCTTCTAGTGAATTTTTTTTGAGACATAGACTCATGAAGGTGGCTGGCCTTCAATTCTCTATATAGCTGAGGATGACCTTAATCTTCTAATCTACCTTGACCTTCTGAGATGGAATTATAGGAATGATCCAGCACCAAACTAAGCAAGAGCTTTACTATGTGTGTGTGTGTGTGTGTGTGTGTGTGTGTGTGTGTGTGTGTATGTGTGTGTGTGTGTTTGTATCACTTACTGTCTTTGATTAGTTTAGCCTCTTGTTTTCTTTTCTTTCTTTCTTTCTTTCTTTCTTTCTTTCTTTCTTTCTTTCCTTCCTTCTTTCTTTCTTTTCCTGTCAATGATTTCCTAGAAACCTAAACAATAAAAACTAGAGTTTAATGTTCACTATATTTTAAACTATCTTTTTAAGAAACTTTTTGCTTTTTCTAAATGTATATATGTCACAAAGAAAAACTATTTTAAAATATTTCTTGCCTCAATATATTCAAATTGAGCTATGGTAAAAGAATGCATTAAATCAACTTTTAAAATACATGTCCATTAAAGACACATTTCAATGTGATTGAGCACTTAGGCTCCTCCTGGTAAATGCAAGCACTGCTTAAATATCTTTGATTATCACCTCTGATGGGCTGTCAGTTTCACCAGAACCTAACAGAGCTCCAAATTCCCTCTTCCTTTCTGCCTGAAAATCCTGAACTGGGAAGTACATAGACATCTGGTTCCCCTTTAGAATTGTTGCATATTAGAATACAAAATCACATGTGATAAAAGAAACCATAGGAAACATATGATATAAGGAACACAAAAGTATTTTAATGGACAGAAAAAATGCTACAAAGTCAATGGCAACAGTAGATTTGTTTGTCTGACATCATCACATTCAGAATCCATTCTCTTGATGTTAAATCAGAAAGTGACAGTTAGGCAGACTGACCATAAATCAACAAGTTACAGCAGATCTTTCTGGCATTCTTCTCCACTCAGACTGTCATATCCAGCAACACATATTGAGGCAATTCAATAAATTGGGTTATCTTGGAAAGAAGAGAAGTGAACAAGAAGAAGCAGAATGAGGGAAGGGGAAGGAGCAAACTCAAAGTAGTTCAAAATAACTGATAAGAATCAAGACACCCCTACTCACATTATTTATTACATCCCCAGTTTCATCTACACTTGAAGACAGCTTGGATCCTGATTTTCCAGGCTATATGTTCTTAAATCAATTGCCTGCAGTAACAGTACTGTATAACAGATCTCCCTTGATTACATAAGAGTAATACTTACTTGCTACAGATCCTTATTTGCTCTCTCAAGCCATAATTCCTAACTTCTACATTAGACTATATTTTATTTAAAATTACTTATTTTATATATAAGATATGCCAGGTATGTTTTAAAGGCTTGCAAGTACATAGGCCATGTAATGTTTTGCCTGCTGCCATGGTCCCTTTGACTATACTCATGGATCTTCTAACACTTTGAAAAAAATTAAGTCCCGATTAAATCCTTGCCTTTATAAGCTGCATTGGTCATGTTATCTCTTCACAACAATAGAAAAATAAGTAGGACAGAGGGACAATGACAAGTTGATATGATAAAATACTGTGTCTTCAGAAGTTGGAAAGATCTCTCAAGCTCATAGGTCGGTAGAATTAACATAGTAAAAGGGTCATCTTACCAAAAGCAATCTACAGATTCAATGCAATCCCCATCAAAATTCCAACTCAACTCTTCACAGAGATAGAAAGAGCAGTTCTCACCTTCATCTGGAATAACAAAAAAACAGAGGTTAGCAAAAACAGTTTTCAACAATAAAAGAAATTCTGGGGGAATCAGAATCTCCATCCCTGGACTCAACCTGTACTACAGAGCAATAGTGATTTAAAAAAATGCATGGTATTAGTATAGAGACAGACAGGTCAATTAGTTGAATAGAATTGAAGATTCAGAAATAAGCCCACACACTTAACAATACTTGATCTTTGACAAAGAAACCAAAAACATACAATAGGATAAAGAAGGCATCTTCAATATATGGTGTTGTTTGAAATGGTGGTCTGTATGTAGAAAAATAAAAACAGATCCATATTATGACCTTGCACAAAGCTTAAGTCCAAGTGGATCAAGGACCTCAAAATAAAACTAGGAACACTGAATAGAAGAGAAGAGAAAGTAAGGAAGAGCCTCAAACTCATTGGTATGGGAGAGGTGGAATTTCCTAAACAAAACTCCAGTGGCTCAGGCTCTAAAATCAACAATTGATAAATGGGACCTCACAAAACTGAAAAGCTTCTTTACGGCAAAAGACAGAGTCAATAAGACAAATTGGCAACCTACAAATTAGAAAAAAAAATCTTCACTAAACCCTCATCTGATAGAGGGCTAATATCCAAAATATATAAACAACTTAAGAAGCTAACCTCCAAAAAAAACACAATTAAAAATTAGGGTACAAAGCTAAACAAAGAATTCTCAACTGAGGACACTCGAATGGCTAAGAAGCACTTAAATGTTCAATGTCTTTAGTGATCAGGGAAATGCAAATCAAAATGGCCCTGAAATTCCTCCTTACACCAGTCAGAATGGCTAAGATCAAAAACTCAGGTGACAGTATGTGTTGGAGAGGATATAGAGAAAGAGGAACACTCCTCCATTGCCTGAGTGGGAGATTTCCTAATTCTTCAGAGACTTGAGGCCCCAGGGAAGGGAAGGCCCTAGTGGGTCCCAGTTACTCTCTGTTTGGGGCCAGTATTGCTTTCTCCTTAACTAAGATACTGTCCTGCCTTATTTTTCAAATTAGGCATTTAAAATATATGTCTTTTTTTTTCTACCAGCATTGTCACTTATTGACAGGAAGTGAAATGAACTGCCTACTGTTGAAGGTTATATGTTCATTTGCTTGCATTATTCAAATCTGTCACACTACCTTTTATTTTATGAGACTCTGTAGTTAGAATTTTTTCTATTTTCCTTTTCACTAACATTATTTGTCTTCCCATCACGTAGCCTTGGATAATATATCTTGAATTAAATCTTTATATTTGTTCTTGTATAATATATTTGTGGTCAACTGTAGTACAACATACTATGACAGGCTGTGCTCTGCTCTCTCTAGTTTATGGCTTCTAACAGTGCAGGTATTTCATGGGCTCACACACACCACCTTTGGCCTGTTTTTTTTTCCATCTTCTTTTGAGGAAAGACCATATTTGTTTAATATCCCATTCCACAAATATTGATTTCTGTCCATTGTTATTTATGTCCAGTTTTGATTTCTAAATATACACATGTGGCAGGGAGTAAGCTGTCTTGATCTCAGATTATTGTTTATTGTCTCATTTCAGGTTACTATAACAGAATTTTATAAATTGTGTTCTTTCTACCACATAGACATTTCTTACCACTATTAAGGATACAGCTGATATTAGTGTGCCAGCAAGGACCAGTTATAATGACCATCACCTTCTTCCTGGTCATGCCTTAATCTAGTCTTCTTGGTTGAGCTATTCAAACAGAGACTTCTGTGAGCTGAATTTCTGCATCCACCTGCTTCAAGAAGGCACCATGGCTAGGAGACAAAATTAACTTGTACCTTCACTTTCTCCCTTCATTCCTTTATGCCAGCTCTGCTGAAGTGGGAGCTGAGCTGAGGTTCCCACCAAGCAAAATAAAGCCATGTGAATCTGCTCTCCACTAACCCCTCCTGTGTTGCTCAAGACCCAGAAGGAAGCTCTTCTCCTATTACAAGCAAGGTGGCCCTGTTGGTTTGTGTACCCTCTAATCAAAGAAGCTGGACAGTGGTAGAGCACACCTTTAATCCCAGCACTCAGGAGGCAGAAGCAAATAGATCTATGCAAGTTCCGGGACAGCCTTGTCCACAAAACAAGTTCCAGGACAAACAGGTCTACAAGAGAAAAACTTTGTCTCAAAAACAAAAAAAAACCCAACCACAAAAACAAAACAAATCAAAAAACAAACAAAAAGCTCAGTAGTGACTTAATCTTGCACCCCCTTGTCTTAGAGGTGTATTGGATACAAGCAGCATTATCAGAAGCCAACGTGAGATTAATTATAGGCTGAAGATAACTGCAAACATTTTAAATCTTGTTACACAAATATTTTAACAAGTAATTACAAATTTGTCCTGAAATTCAACAAAAATGAAGGAAAGAAAGAAATGGTCAGTGCACTTGAGGAAACTTGAGTATGTTTTATCTAATGTGAACAGGAAGACTATGAAATCATAGCACCTTATGTGGGAATAAGAAAAGATTTTACTTTCTAGTTATGAGTGTTGAAACAAAATAAGAGTCAGAGAGAGACTAATGTTTTAGTTTGTTGTTGTTGCTATTGCTGTTTCTGCTGCTGTGATAAAACTCCTTGGCCAATGCAATTTATAAAAAAGAGTTTATTTAAGGTTTATTGACCTACAAATTTAGAGTTCACAATGACAGTGGCAGTAAGGCAGCAGGTTAGCTACATCAGGAAGCTGAGAAATCTCACCTTTAATCAGAAGCATGAATCATTAAACAGAGAGAGCACAATGGAAGTTGAGTAAGGCTGTGTAATCTCAAAGCCTGCCCCCAGTGATGTACTTTCTACAACAAAGCTGTATCACCTTCCCTAAACGGTAGCACCAACTGGCAACCAAGTGTTCAAAAATCTAAGTCTATGAATTCTCATTCAAACTACCACAGTTTACTCTCTCACACTGAATTTAAAAAAAAATATGTGTTTTCAACATACAATGCCACAGAATGCACATTGCTATTAAAAGGGGGTAAAATAAATGGGAGTTGGTGGAGAAATACTGGACCAAAGTAATACTAAAGCCCTGTGGGTCAGACTCCAAAGCTTGTAGCTTCATGTTTCATATCAAAGACTCTAATTTTAAAGGGACCTACCACTCTAGCTTTGCTGCCTACAATCTACATCTCTCTCATAGACTGGTTAAACTCCCTATATGCAGCTTTCCTTGACAGATGTCTTAGGCATCTGACATTTTCAACTTCTTAGGATCTTCACAGCAACCCAGATTTCACTTTCATAGCTTCATGTGATGTTTCCCAGAATTCTCTTGTTTTTCTTGATTTCTTTCTTTCAGGGATTCCTCTGTTGTATGTTGCCTGGACTAGGCCATTCTTTGAAACCATGGAGAACCTATGACTTCCTCATTCTTGTATGTATTATACTTCCGAATCTTTTTAACTGCCACATTAGTTTGTACTCAGATTCTCTTCAACCACATTACCATCAGCTTTTGTGTGTTGAAGTAATTGCTTTCTAAGAGCAGAAAATGCCTTAGGCTCTCTTTCATAATTTGGAGGTTTGGTTGGGTGTTGTGTTGAACTCTGCACACCTTTTTTATTGATTCAGTACAAACCATGCCTCTTCGTAATGCTATCAATCTTTGTAACAATTACAGTCCCTCATTCAACACATACCTTGGCAGTAACAGTAAGTTTCATAGTCCTCTTTTTCTCTCCAAATTTTCTTTCTTTCTTCCCCACTTGCTCTTTTTTTATTGTATACTCAAATAAGGAAAATTGAAAGTAACTGAGCAATAGATTCAATGTTAAGCTGTCTTGATATCTCTACCAAAGAAATTAACCCATTGGTTTTTTTAATGACCTCAGTTAATTTCACAGGACTTGGGAAGACAACAGCTAGATTCTTGGTCAAAATATTATAGATATAGCCCCTAGCCTATAGGCCCTTACTGTTCACATTGCTGTCAGTATTACTGCCTCCAGACTCGTACTACTATGGCCCTTTAAGTTCTGTTTTCAGTTTTTAACTGTCTTTCTAATCCAAAATTCTATAATCTTCCATTATTCCTCCATGTGCAAAGTCAGGTTTATCATAGCAACTGTCAACTTTCTGGTACCAACTTTTCTATCCATTACATTTCTGTTACTATGATAAAATTCCATGGCCAAGACAATTTAAGAAAGACTTTAGTTGAGATTATGGTTCTAAACAGAGTTTATAATAGTGGGGACAGTGTGACAGCAAAGAACCAGAGCAAGAAACCTAGAGACTTCACATCTTTAACCACAAGGACTTAGAAGGAAAAGTACACTGGAGGTAGAGCAAGATATGAAATTTCAAAGGCTATGTCCAACAATATACACTTCCTTTATCAAGGTTCTACAACCTGCCCAATAGTGAGCCCAACTGAACCACCAAATGTTCAAACACCTGAGCCTATGAGTGACATTTCTCATTCCAACCACAACAACTAGAAATAGTATTTCATGATTTCATAAGGAATTTCAAACATATAATATGACATGATTCTAACGTTCAGGAGCCAGAGAGAAGTCTAAAAGAAATAACACACAAAAATTCACTCTAATATGTATTATAATTTCTGTTGGCATATGTAGTGACAAAAATATAGAGCCTTGTTTGCTTGTATTATTTAGAAACTTGTACAGTAAGAGTATAACCAATGTTGCAAAAGTCATTTAGTCTAGTCAAGTGCTAGTAATACAGATCATGGCCTATTTAAGTTAGGATGGAAAGAATATTTGTGGTTGTGTCAATTCTTAGTGAATAGCCAGAAATGACTTAATCATCCATGGCTGTATTTTTTTTTTCTTATTGAGCAAGGAGTAGAAAAAACAGAGGCTAATAATAGATTTAGAGCAACAAGCATATTCACATTTATTTTTAAGATTTATTCAAATTTCCATTTAAAGAAATTCACTTATAAAACATACCCAAGACCCTATTTAAGAAAATTTGCCTTAATATGGAAAATATTCAGTTTCTTTTCCCTTTCAACAACAACTATGGAATGGAAGAAATTTTGAAACTAATTTTAAAATAATATATTTATGAATTTCTAGAAACCAGTGGCTTCTGTTCATGTTTTTTTAAGCCTTATTTTGTGTCAGACAAATTGGGGCATGGTACAGGCAAAGATGCGGAAGTGGTAACAAACCAGAGTTCACCAATGAGACTAGGTAGATATAAATAAATGGATAGGTATACAGACAAAAAAAAAGTATTCAACAATCATCAGACAAATGTAAAGAAAGGCATTATTGAGCTATTATTTTGCATCTGCAAGCATGATTTACAAAAACAAATGAGAAAAAACCAAGTAAATAAATAATAAAACTAACTATAAAATGTTAGTGAAAATTACAAGAAGCTATAGCCCTATTGAATTGCTATTGGGAATATAGAATAATACAACAAACATAAAAAGGCATATGACAATTTTTATTTGTGTGTATGGTGTGTACACATATGTGTTTATGCATGTGGAAGACTCAGATGGTGGGTGTCTTTCATCATTCTTCACTTTCATTCTTTGAGATAGGATCTCTCACTAAACCTGAAGCCTGTTGACTCAGCTAGGATACTTGAAACACTTAAAGGATCCTTTCTCCTTTGACCCATAAGCTGTTGTTACAAGCACGAGCCATCATGCTATTTTTTAAAAAATAATTTTTCAGAAAATGAACTCCTGTCCACATAGTTGTGTGACAGGTACTTTACAGATTCAGTCATCTCCCTAACCTCATATATGACCTAGTACACCCAGTGTGAATCAAAACATAATCTCTCTCTTTCTCTTTCCCTCTCCCTCTCCCTCTCCCTCTCCCTCTCCCTCTCCCTCTCCCTCTCCCTCCCCCTCTCTTCCCCCCTCCTCTATCTCTCTTGTGTGACTGTGTACATGTGTGTGTGTCCAATGCATATGTGTGAGCATGTCCACAGCACAAATGTGAAAATCAGAATAGGATTTGTGGGAAATGGGTCTTTTGTCACACTCTAGGATCTGTGATTTGAATTTGGGTCATATGTTTTGGTGGCAGGCACTATGACTGAGTTGTCCCTTAGGCCAATGTTACATTCTTATAAATTCTCCTTTTGTCATTTCCATTTTGGAGATGGAACATCCTATTAATATTAGTTTATGTATACTTTTTATATGTCTTTTACAGTTAAATACATATGCTTAAAAAGCACAAGATATATTCAATACTAGGGACAAATCATGAAAAAAAAATCTCACAGTAACAGAATAGTATAATCAAATTGAGCACAAAGTAGGAAATGTTTTATCTCCCTCCTGAATAGAACATATTTTAAGTAGAATAATGAAGTTAATTACAGTAAATCCTAGTTAGAAAAACAGCACAGCACAAATTTCTTTTATTGAGATATATATATTGTATATAAATTACAAAATATTATGTATATAATTAAATATATATCTATCTATATATATAAATTACTCAATATACTGTGATATATTTAGTATTTATATATATACCACAATACTGAAAAAGTAAGATTTTTTTTTTACAAAAAACAAAAATTTTAAAAAGTATGGTTTGACAGTAGCATGTCTCACTTGAGTTCAGAAAACTACATTTTTGAATCACATTAGGATTACTACTTTGCTGGGTGTGGTGGCCTACGCTTTTAACCCCAAAACTCTGAAAGCAAAGCTAGGTACATCTGTTATTTCAAGGCCAGTCTGATATATATTGTGAGTTTCAGGCCATCCAGGGCTGCACAGTGAAACTTCCACTAAATGAGGAGGAGAAAGAAAAGGAAAGGAAGGGAAGAAGGGAGGGAGAATGAAGGAAGGAAGGAAGGAAGGAAGGAAGGAAGGAAGGAAGGAAGGAAGGAAGGAAGGAAGGGAGGGAGGGAGGGAGGGAAGGAAGGAAGGAAGGAAGGAAGGAAGGAAGGAAGGAAGGGAAGGAAGAAAGGAAGAAAGAAAGAAAGAAAGAAAGAAAGAAAGAAAGAAAGAAAGAAAGAGAAGGAAAGAAGGAAAGATCAAAAATTTGGAGGGAGTAACTTTGATACTCAAGGGATATATTACTTGCCTAGCACTGAAATTTTATTTGGCAACCTATGGCTTCTAGGAGGAGCATTATGCTCATGTTAGCTAATTCCAGTTAAACCATTTATATTATTTTAGGATATATTTTATGTTTACATATACATAACATCTGCCATATATACATATATGTTATAATACACACACACACACACACACACAGACACACACACACACACACACACACACACACACACACACACACACCAGAAAGTGATTGTAAGAATCTATTGCTAAAGATGCCACATGCTTTGACCACATGTCTTGGAGAAATTAAGCTGATAATGATATGTGAGTTTCCTCCCTATTTATAGTGCTGAAAGGTTAGGCTACTGGAGGGGAAAACTCACCAACAGCCTTACCCATATTTGAACTACATGAGCTACAAAAATAACTAACATAACAAGGTATGACTATGGGTGCAATAGTGACATGAATGTTCTGTTGATAAGCAATTTCTTTCTGATTGAGTTAAGGACTGATCCACAGGAAGAAACACATGCCTCTTACTGTGAATCAGGCAAAAAAAAACCATGGCTGGGGAGTTCATAGGCACTAGGGGTGAACCTACTACTATTATTTTGCAAAATGTAGATAGCATCTAACTACCTTCTAAATATATAATCTTTATACCCACAAATTCCTGCAAATCTCAAACCTCATCAGAGAAGCTTCTTCATGAAGTGGGTGACGGTTATTACAGAAACTCACAAGTGGTCAAAGAGTACAACTATTGATGAATTGCTCAGCAGTCACTCAAATATCCATCTCACACCTCTCCCAGTAAAACTCAAGGTATACCATGGAAGAAGGGGAGTAAAGATTGTAAGATACAAAAGTAGGGGAAATCTGGAATGAAACTGTCTTCTGGACTACACTCATGAACTAAACTAGCTGTGATTGCCTGCATAAGAACAAGCCAGTCAACATTCCAGTATGGATGGGGGAAGGGCACATGAGCCCCCAACCCTACCAGAGGAGCCAGTGGCAGTTGATGGCTGTTAGAGAAGAATCAATTTCCTTTATGGACATGAACCCTGATGGGTTGACCATGCTTCAGCAGATTGTCCCACAACCAATTAGTATATGGAGTAGCTTTAATGAAACTCACTGGATTATAAGGGGAAAAAAGAGGACATGACATTAGAAGAGAGACATAGGAGTGAATCTAGGAGTAATTAGAGGGAAGATGAATGTGATTGAAATATATTTTATGAAATTCTCAAAGAAAATATTTTTATAACATAAAATTAGGAATATATACAAACATAACAGTTTAGTCTAATAATTCATGCAGTTGATGTATTTATAATCCCTATATTATCCTGTGTTTTGAAAATAAACATTACAAGTTTTAATAATAAATTTTCTTCTTGAAAGTAGTTTAACTTAAGCAAAACTTTTGTTAAAGTTAAATAATATGTAGAATGATTTCTATCAAATATTTGTATTTTTTCATTTGTACTTTTTTCCACTTGCGTAGACAAAATTATACTTAAGATGTGTGAAGTGACAAAATAAGAATTCAAAAGAACCTACTATTGAGTTGAGAGACAGTTGAGTGAATCATACTGCCTACCACCAAACCTAGGACCTTATTTCAAAGCCTAGATCCTAAAGTGTTAAGAGAGAACAAATTCCTACAAATTCTCTTTTATTTCCACACTTGTGCTGTGGACATACTCATACACACACACACACACACACACACACACACACAGAGAATGAATAAAAGTTAAGATAAAAAGAATTAACATTACATATTCTTTTTTTAAAAAAAATTACATACATGACTACTACATCTTCCCCCTCCTTCTTTCCCCTCCAACTTCTCATATCCCAATCCCTGTCAAATTCACGGCTTTTTTCTCTTACAATTACTGTTACATATATTATGTGTGTTTATATAAATGTATATATAAATGTATATGTATATATATAAATACTATCTGATGAGTCTATTAGGTGTTGTTTATATTAGTACATATTTAGGGATGACCACTTGAGATCGGAGGACCTATTCAGGGATAATCTTGGGGAAGACAAATTTTGCCTCTCTTAGTAGTCATTAATTGCCTATAGCTCTTCATCTGTGTTTGTGGCCTTGTGATATTTCCTCCATCGAAACTGGCATGTCACCTGGTGTTGTCATTGTGTGGGTCTTATTTAAGTGACCATATTTTTGAGATCTTATGAGTGCAACTTTCCTGTCATCTAGGGAAGACACTACTATTGGAACAGGCATCCTAGTTCTCTGGCTCTTAAAATCTTTTGGCCCACTTTTGCAATGTTCCCAGAGCTTTAAAGGTAAGAGTTGGGTTGTAGGGTGTATTATTTGGGTCTAGGCACCCTTCAGCCAAGTTGATCTCTGGATTTCATCAGTTGTGGCTTTCTGTACACAGATCTCTGTCTGCTACAAAGATAAGCTTCTTTAATCAGGAGTAAGGGCTACACTTATCTGTGGATATAAGAATAAATATTTAGAATGTAGCTAGAAACTATACTGGCATAGGAAATTGGCAGTAGGAGGTTCTATTCTGTGGTCCAAGATCTTACGTTAGCTAGTGTACAGTACCAAGCATGAATTCCCTTTTCCTAGGTAGCCCATTAGATCCCTGCTGGTTACCTCCAAGACATAAGTGCCACTATTGAATCCTTGGGTATATTTTGCTATGTTTGCCATTGCTTCATAGATTTCACAGCTTGCTTTGACTGATGATTGGTTTTCTTTCTTGACAGCTTTCCACGATTCTCCTACCTTAGAATCTTGACAACACTTTCAGGTGCTGTGAGAGCCAGTGCTCAGGGAGGATGCTAACAGGTCATTTACTATTCACTTTCCATAAGACCTGTGTATAGTATCTTCAGAAATAGGATCTTATCCTCACATTCTGGGAGGCAGCCAAATATTATTTTAGGAGACCCTTCAACAACTTTGATATTGAGGGGGTGGTTTATTATATACTTGGGATCTTCTTAGTCTATAACTCTTCAAGGAGCATTATAATTTCAAATGGCTTCACTATATATGTGTATATCAACACACACACACACACACACATATGTATATACATATATATACATATATATGTATATATATATATATTCTCATAATGTATTTCCCTATGCCCTCCCCACTTCCCAGTTCAAATTCTCAGCCCATTTTTTCCTGTTTTCCATAACAACTGTACTTTCTCTAGAGCTCAGTGTTTCTGCTCATATAAGACTGTTTTGAAATATAGAATGGTAATCACTCCATCAGTGGTCTCTTAGCTCAGAATTGCCTTGGTTATCCAGGGTCTATTATTTTCTACTTCTGTGAATGTCTTGGGAATTTTTATGGAGGTTGAGTCAACTCTATAGATTAATTTTGGTATAATGCTCATTATCATAATATTAATTGTATCAATCCACAAGCATGACATGTCTTTTAATCTACTGTCTCTCTCAATCTCTTCAGAGATTTAAAGTTTTCAGTGTAAAGATCACTCACCTCCTCCACTAGGATTGTTTTTCTGAAACTATTGTAAATGAGAGGTTATTTTTATGATCTCAGCTAGTTTTTATTGATGTATATAAATACTACTAATGTCTGTGACTTTTTTTAACCTGCCACTTTGGTGAAAGTGTCGATCATTTTAAGACATTTTCTGGTAGGATTCGATCTTTTATACATAATACCATATGCTCTGCCGAGGGATAATTTGACATTTTTTTTCTATTTGTATCACTTTTAGTCTTTCTTGTTCTGGCTAGTGCATTCAGCACTATCTTGAAAAGAATTAGAGATAGTGGACAGCCCTGTTTCATTCCTGATGCGATTACTAATTGAATGCAATTATTTTCTATTTTGATTGCTCATTTGTCTAACTACTTGTACTATCATTGATAATTTACAAACACATATTTGGGTACTGAAATATGTGTGAAAGAACAGAACCTACTTCAGAATTATATTGTATACAAGGAGAGAAAAATTCTGGAAAAACTAAAATAAATAATATAGTAGGGAAGATATACAATTATAAAATGCCTGAAGGACAATGTTTACGGCTTGTAGCCAAGACTAAAGGCAGACTACATCCTTCCAGAACATGTTCAACTTCAAAAACATTACTGAACCACATTAAACAATACTAGAGTAGTGAGTTCAAATCCCCTGGTTACTACTAGAATATTTTAGTAGACTGATACCATGGACTACACTGAAGCCTTTAAGTGAATGATGTGACAATGTGGGAAGAGGTAGGGTGTTGTGGATAGCCTCAGGCTTGTATTTTGATACTAATTCCCCTTTCCTGTGAAGGGCTGCAGAGGTGTGAGTCATTCATTACACAGGTGAATTCTAGTGAATCTTCTGCCCATCTTAATTTGTAAAATAAAGGCTGGAGCCAGTGATTGGGCAGAGGAAGGGGAGGTGGACATATAAAGGTTGGTGGGAAGAGAGCAGGGGGAGGACAACTAGAGGACAATTAGAGGAAGACAAAGGAGAGGACAACTGGGAAGCAGGAGGTAGAAGGACAGACGCAAGGTCTGGAAAGCCCTCAAGTTATAAGGGTCTCATAGCTGGGGAATAGAGTAGAGAGGTGGTGTATCTGCCCAATCTAGGCTTACAGAATATATTAATAAATTACTGAGTTGTGTTTTCATTGACCGGTCCTATTTGGATTGGAGATTTACAGCAACAGTAGGGGTCCAGTGAGTTCAACGACGGGCTTGGGTACTGCCATCCACATACCTCAAACCATGTAGGCTCTCTTACCTGAACCCAGAAACCATTCCCCCAACCTCTGCCTTTGCCAAATACACATGGAATCACTAGCCCCATCTACCCCTACACCCTGCCCCATGAAATAAAGCAAAAGTGTGAGGACCAAGTTCATCTTCTGAGTTGGTGCCAACAGTGCAGATCCTTCAGCATCAGCCTACATACAGGTAGACGTGATGTCAGGCTCCCAAACCTGTAGAAACCAGTTTTCCTCTCTTATCATCTATCCACCCTTCCTCCCAAGAGCCCACCACAGACCCACAGGACAACACATTTGTTCACATGAGTACTTTTATTATTTGTACCACGAAGACTTTGTGGTACATTCCTTTAATATCTGGAGCCAGACATGATTCAGGATGATCCCTGTGAATCAGGGGACTTTTGATTTTGGTTAGCTTCAGGGCTCACCGCTTCGGAGCTCACCGCTCCGGGGCTCACTGCTTCAGGGATCACCGCTTCGGGGATCATCACTTCGGGGTTCACTGCTTCAGGGCTCACTGCTTCGGGGATCACCACTTCGGGGCTCACTGCTTCGGGGATCACCACTTCGGGGATCACAATTTCGGGACTCAGCAGGTCAATAGTAGAGCGTTTGGCGGTAGCAGCCATATTCTTCTCTGGCTCCAGCTTGTTGTTACTCATCACAAGTTCAATCATATTATACTGGTTAGCCGAAGATTTGGGCATGATTCTCATCCAAATTTTCAGATTCTTTCTTGTGCAGATACTTCTCTGGGACCTTCGATGGCGGCGATGTGGGGAACGACGGGACCTCTGGGAAGTCTTTCGAACCTACAAACACAGCAGAGGACAGAAGGTCATTGCTAAGAGAAAGGACAAGCATGTGAAGGGGACATTAGGAGGGAAAGGTGTGGGTTGAGGAGGGAACTCATGCCAGGCCAGCCATCCTAGGGAAGGGAGCTTGCTCAAGAAAAGAGGAGAAAGTACTTAGCTGTAGTCCTCTCACCTTTCCACAGTTGATGCATTGTCGCCTACAGCGTGAAACCTCAGCATTCGTTGTTCTGTTGTTGGTAGAAGTGCTAGACTCAGCACTCTGTTCCTCCTCACCCTCCATGAAGAAAGTCTAGCAGAGGTCTGACCCAGAGCTCTGAGCACCTTACTGATCTACCCCCTAAGAACAATGGAGGGCCACGCCCTTCACCCTGATTGGTCAGTACAGCTCCCAGCCAATATGAACCAGTCTGACTTCACAAAGCCCTGCCTCTCACCTATGCGGATGCAGGGTGGAGAGGTGGGCTACAGGAAATACCAAGATGTACCTGAGAAACCGGAAGAAACCATCTTGATACGTCGGGGGAGGGGTGCATGGTGGTATAGAAAAGAGTTTGTCTAGATACAGGTAGCTCTTTTTTAGCCTTTTTCGACATATAGTTCCCAATATATCATGCTTTCATGTAGACAATTCTAATTATGGTGGGAGATGTGGCAGAAACCTTGTTTTTCCAAACCATTCTCCATGTCACCCCTACTCAATGGATCACTTTGATTTGTCTGTTTCTTACCAATTAGCTAGTAATTGCATATTTTAAAATATTTCCAAAACTGATCAAACAATATTTAAGAATCAGTGGGTAGGTTAATACCTACAAAACGCCAAAAAAAAGGTCCGATTCCCATAAAACACATCGTCTCATCCATTAAATGTTCACACTGCGAAACAATTCCTCACAGTAAATCAGAAGAAATTAAAGGAGAGATCGTTGGAAGGGTGGTTTTGTCATTCTACAAAGCAGATATCTGAAGAGACATTTTATTAGAGGTCAAGGAAGTTGAGAATGTTGCTCACTATATGTTCAACTGATGAGAAAGCAAAAAGAGCCAAAAGCCGCATATGATTTTAAGATTTTGTTGATTCAAGTTTTGTAGATTCAAGGAAGGAGGGGTAGATTCCAAATCTGACTGCAAATCAGCATTTAAACATGTTAAATACTTCTCCACTCTGTAGTACCCAGCATTTGGATAGTACCCACTATTTGGATAGTGTTAACGATCCAAACTCAAATTGGAAAGAGAGCTTTATTTAAAATATAGTCAGCCATTCTCCTGCCACCTCTCCTCCTCCTACCTCCAACAGACCAGTGAATCCAAACCCATACAGGTTAGCTTGCCTTCCCCTACCCATCTTCCCTAGTTGCTGAGTGCTCTAGAGGAAGCAGAACTGCCCTGAGAAGCTTGCTATTTTACGGGACCTCCATTCTCCACCCCATATCCACCTCTCCTTCCATCCTCATCAGAACTGAGAATCCTGAACCATATAGGTGAGCTTCCCTTCCCCAAACCCCCTTTCCTTCTGTCTGACCCCTCTGAGCCAAGACAAGCTGCCATGAACAGCCTGATATTCCAGAGGGACCTCTGTTCTCTACCCTATAACCACCTCTCTGCTCAACTTTATCAGACCTTTGTAATCTGAACCATATAGGTTAGCTTCCATCTTCCCTGCTCATTGAGTCTTCTGAGACATGCCAAGCTGTTCTGAACAGCCTGCTAACTCAGGCAGACCTCCATTCTCCCACCAATTCTTGGCCTACATTCATCAAACCTAAGGCTGCTGAACCATACAGACCTGGGGATTCTCAATTATATAGACCTACGTATCTAGAACCATACAGCACAAGGATACCCCCACATGGTTCTGCCACACAAGAACAATAGATGATTACCTGCCTCCCTATCCATTACTACAACAGGAACATTCAGAGAACAATGCCATCCAGGTGGCTTAAGGCCCTTGAGTAAACAAAAATCCACAAAATCCAGGGAAATATGACCCCTTCAGAGCACAGCTACCCTACTACTGCAAGATACCCTAACACAACTGAAGCACAGGAACATGACCTTAAATCCAATCTTATAATGATGATAGAAGCCTTTAAAGAGTAAATGAATAAATCCCTTAAAGAAACACAGGAAAATACAATCAAACAGGCTGAGGTCTTTAAAGAAGAAACAAAAAAAAATCAGTTAAATATACACAGGAAAATACAATTAAATAGGTGAAGGAAATAAATAAATAAAACAGTACAAGACCTGAATGTAGAAATAAAAACAATAAACAAAATAAACTGAGGGAATCCTGAAGAGGGAAAGCATAGCAGGCGAAGAATCCCAATTCAAAGACACAGAAAACATTTTCAACAAAATCATAGAAGATTTCCCCCACCTAAAGAAGGAGATGCATATAAAGGTCCCAAAACCATACAGAACACCAAACAGATTGAACCAGAAAAGAAAGCTCCTCTGCCACATAATAAACACTAACCAGGTAGAAAAGATAAAACATTAAATGGTGCAATAAGAAAAAGACCTAGTAGCATATAAAGGCAGACCCATTAGAACTACACCTGACTTCTCAGTGGAGACTCAAAAAGCCACAAAAGCCTGAAGAAATGTACTACAAATTCTAAGAGACCATAGTAGCCAAACCAGACTTCTATAGCCATCACAGCTTTGTTTTTATATGATTAATTATACATTTCATTTATTTACAACATCAAAGTTTGCCCCATCCCACCCCCTAGCAGAGTTCTGCCTCCTTCCCCTCCCCATCACTTTCCCCATCTCCAGCATCCCTGGTCCCTGGGCCATGAAGTCTCTATAGGATTAGGTCCATTCTCTCCCACTGAGGCCAAACAAGGCTCTCTACTTTGTATGTGCCAGTGGCCTGAGTCCAGCCAGTATATGCTCTTTGATTGGTGGCTCAATCTCTGGGAACTCCCAGGTGCCAAGGTTATTTGACACTGTTGGTCTTCCTATGGAGTCCATCCCCTTTAGATCCTTTAGTCCTTCCCCTAACTCTTCCACAAGGATTCTAGATCTCAGTCCAATGTTTGTCTGAAAGTATCTGAATCTGTCTCAGTCAGCTGCTAGTAGAGCCTCTCAAAAGATAGCCATGCTACACTCCTGTCTGCAAGCACAACATAGCATCAGTAATAGTGTCAGGGATCTGTGTCTGCCCATGGGATGGGTCGCAAGTTGGGTCAGTCACTGGGTGGCCGTTTGTCTTAGTCAGGGTTTCTATTCCTGCATGAACAGCACGACAAAAAAAGCAAGTTGGAGAGGGAAAGATTTATTAAGCTTACACTTCCACATTGCTGTTCATCACCACAGTAAGTCAGAACTGGTACTCAAGCAGGTCAGGAAGCAGGAGCTGATACAGAAGCCACAAGGGGATGGTACTTACTGGCTTGCTTCCCCTGGCTTGCTCAGCTTGCTTTCTTATAGAACTCAGAACTACCAGCCCAGGGATGGCACCACCACAATGGGAACTGCCATCCTTGATCACTAATTGAGAAAATGCCTTACAACTGGATCTCATGGAGGTATTTCCTCAATGGAGAATCATTTCTCACTGATAACTTCAGCTTGTTGTCACATCAATGCACAAAATTCAGCCAGTACTCCATTCCTTCCGTCTCTGCTCCATTTTTTGCCTTGTGATTTTTTTCAGACTGGAGCAATTTTAGGTGGAAATTTTGAAGGTGAGTTTGTGTCTCTACCCCTCTACTTGGGGTTCTGCCTGACTACTGGAGGTAGTCTTTTCAAGGTTCATAAGGTCGTCTACATTGAGTTCTGGGAGCCTCCCCACTCCCAGGTCTCTAGAACTTTCCAGAGGTTCCCTCCACCCAAGCAGCTGCATATTTCCATTTATTCCCCTGGCCTCTTTTCTGTCTCTCCTCCATTTCCCCTCCTTCTTCCACCCAGCTCCCTCCTTCTCTCTGCCTCCCATAATTATTTTGTTCCCCCTTCTTAGTGGGATTTAAGCATTATCCTCAATTGGGTCTTATTTCCTATTTAATTCCTTATGGTCTATGGGTTTTATCATAGGTATTCTGAAATTTTGGTTAATATCCACTCATCAGTGAGTACATACCATGCATTTTCTTGTGGGTCTAGATTAACTCACTCAGGTTGATAGTTCCTAGTTCCCTATATTTGCCTGCAAAATTCATGCTGACCTTGTTTTTAATAGCTGAATAATTTTCCATTGTTTAAATGAACCATAATTTCTCTGTTCTTTGGTTGAGGGACATCTGTGTTGTTTCCAGTTTCTGGCTCTTATGACTAATACTATGATGAACATTGTAGCATACATATCCTTACAGTAAAATTTTAATCATCATAGATAGAGAAAATAAAATAGCTCACGATAAAGACATATTTAAACTATATCCATCTGCAAATCTAGCTTTACTGAAGGTGCTAGAAGAAAAACTCTAAACTAAGGAGGTTAACCACACCCATGAAAACACAGGCTATAAATATCTCAACTAGAAAAATAAAAAAGGAAGCATATACCATCAACAGCAAATCCACCACCCTCAACAACAACAGCATAAACATAATTAACAAGAATCAACCATCATTGGTCATTGATATTTTTCAATATTAGTGGTCTCAATCACCCAACTAAAAGCATAGTCTAACAGAATGGATACAAAAACAGAATCCATCCTTCTGCTGCATCCAAGTTGTGAAATAGAAAAAAAAAACTGTTCAAGATGTGAATTTGGAAGTAGAATTAATAAATAAAACACAAAGTGAGGAAATTCTGAAAATGAAACATTTAGGATTTAGAACAGAACTACAGAGGCAAGCTTCACAAACAAAGTACAAAAGATGAAAGAATCTCAAGCATTGAAGAAATGATAGAAGAAATGAATACACCAAAGAATATGTTAAATCTGTCCTTTTGCTACATTCAAGAAATATACCTCAACATCAATGATAGACATAACCTCAGAGTAAAATTGGTTGGAAAAATCTATTCCAAGCAAATGGTCCCAAGGAGCAAGCTTCGATAGTCATTTTAATATCTACCTAAATAGACTTCAACCAAAACTAATTAAGAGATAGGAAGGACACTATATATTTTTCAAAAGAATAAATCTACCAAGATGACATCTCAGTTCTTAATATTTATGCCCCAAACACAAGGGCACATTATATGGTGTGAGAAAAAAATCTGTTTTCAATATATATATAAAGGAAAAAATGGAAAGAAAAATCTGATATATTGGATGAGGCAAATATTTTTTATATCCAAGTAATTGTTCATTATTATTTTTGTTTGACCCACAAGCTTACTGTTCTATGATATTGCTATTTTAATAAGCTTTTGATCATATTTTAAAAAGTTACCTGAGATATCAGTTGAAAAAGATGAAATTTTTGTTTTGTGTTACAATGTAGGAGGTTTTAGTTCATTGTGATTTAGTCTTTTACTATTAGGCCTATAATGAAGTAGCAGAAGTGCTATGTGAAATAAGTCAGACACAGTGAGTACTATCTCATTTGGTATGGAATCTAAGCAAGCTGAACTCACAGAAGTTGGTGACTGCCTGGGGAGGGTCTAAGAGAAGCATGGAAAGATTTTGATCCAAACTACATAGATTCTGTTACAACAAACAAATTCTGAAAAGTTCTTATCCTCATTGTGGCCACAGTTAACAATTTACATTTGAAAATCTCTAAGGAAATTAATCTTAGGAATTCTCACCAGAAATATAATGCAAGTATATGAGGTGATGGTCATGTTAATTTACTTGATCTGATCATTTTGCAATGTACACATATACTGAAGCATCACATTGCATACTGAAAATATATACATTTTAGTTTCTCAATTATGTGTTAATAAAGCTGGAGAAATTTTATGAAAAGAAATATAGTCTGCAAAGGTCAGATTGAGGTAAATAAGATGTTGTAAATGATCGTGAAGACAAAAATGTAGTAAGAGTGTTACTTGGGCCCAAAAATTATGAAGCCATTAGAGGGCTGAATCCACTCAAAATTGTATAGAGACAAAAGCACATTTGTGAGGGACATTGTTCTCTCCTGGGAGATGGTGCTCAGGAGACACAACCCCATGGAGCTTTTAGAAGATTATTTCTGGGAATGAGGATAATTCATAGCTTTGTATTTTCAAGCTCACTTTAAAAAGAACATTATGGAAGAAATTGTAACAAAAACATTATCTCAAAAATAATTTTTTTTCATGATATCCCTAGTTGCTAAGAAACCAGAATTACCCAGCTGGCCTCTTATTCTATATAAAATTTTATGACAATTAAAACACCAGCCCAAGAGGATATTTTGATACACCATCACATATTATTAGGTTAGCATAGGCTGACAAATCAGACTAAAATTATGCAACTCACTTTATACTTAAAACATTAGTTTATGTTTATGGCTACACTCAGAAAATATATTGGGCTTTGTTGTCAATAAAACATAATTAATCACATAGGTCTTTAACAGCTGATTATAACTTTTTCCTAAATATTTCTTTCTTTAAAACATGGTTTATAAGATTTATTTTCTGCAAGATAATGAGAATTTTAATGGCAACTGAACTAATTTTATGTGCTTTGGTCTGACCCTTGTAACAGTTGTACATAAATAAAACTAGCCTTATCCAAAAACAAGGAAACTTGGAGCTATGGACTTGCACAGACATGCAGCCAGTAATTACACCTATAACTGTATGACTTTAAACAAGCTTCTTAAGTTTTAGATGCATTCATTTACTCATTTATTAAGCCAAATAAATAAGCAAGTATAAAGGATTGATCTAAGTAAAGCATGTATCCTAGTAGCTGACTTATGGCAAATACTAAAGAATCAGTAATGAAGGGGCCTCCAGATTGTAAATGCTGAAAGCCTCACAGAAGTCATGCTGAAGCTTGACTTCTCTGTGCCTGCTACCTGTAAAAACATATGAGTCTTTAACAAGCTGGGAGGAGTGGAATCCAACACTCTTAGTTAGGGATTTCATTGATGTAAAGAGACACCATGACCAAGGTAACTCTTAAAATGAAAAACATTTCATTGGGGCTGGCTTACATTTTCAGAGGTTCAGTCCATTATCATCATAGTAGGAAGCATTGGCACTGTGCAGGCAGACATGGGGTTGGAGGATGTTAAAGTTCTACATCTTGATCCAAACGCAGCCAGAAAAAGACAACCATCTTCTTTACGAAGCTGGGATGAGGCTGGGTGGAGCCTGAGCGTAGGAGGCCTGAAAGCCCACCTAGGCAGGGACACATTTCTTCCAACAAGGCCACACCTCCTCCAATAAGCACACACCTCCTAATAGTGACACTCCCAGTGGCCAAGAATTCTAACTACCACAAACACTGACCTGCCAAATAAGGAGGTTTATGTACAATTTGGGAACAGTGTTGATACTTTTCTGACAATCTGACCAAAATCAGGAGGGACACCTTCTACCTCTTCCCCAAGTCATATGGATCTGGGGACCTGGGCTTTCAGAAGAACTAAGAGAGAAGAGTGGTGATCTTCTCCTTACATATATCTTAGATGCTGTCTTTCTTAGTTCTAGTCTACCATGGGGTTACAGCAGAGACAGATGACCATTCCTTGACAACTTCTTCACACCTTTCATGTAACAAAGTTAAGCTGCATTTTTTGACAAAGAAATTTAAAAACAAAAAATAGCTAATTATTTTATTTTCCCTGAAATCACTATTTTTCCTAAGAAACTTCCTGCCAGTTGATCTAATTTGCCTATTCTTCTTCATTATTTATCTTCAAGACCAACCTTTCCATAGACATTCTTTCCCAATAAATGACATCCCTAGGTGGCAAGTTTTGAAGCCATGTGATGTTTTTTCATTTTTCTTCTCATGAGGTTATTTTCTACATAGCAGGCACACTATATCAGTTATTTTGTGTGCTACCATGAGATCAGACATTTTCAAGCTGTTCAGTAGTTCTGCTATATAGCTGTGCCGCTGTACACAACCCCCACTGCAAACTTTAGAACGGCATCTCAGACCCATCTTAGTCCCATTGAGGTGTAAATCAGAACCCTAGGTCCTATACTTTTCAATAGTTCCCCAGGCAGTTGTTATACAACTAACCTATGATCATACAGTTGACTCCAATAGTAAGCAAGGGTTATTTAGGTAAGTATTACTCGTGTTAATAGTAAGCAAAGGTGTTGATCTATTTCCCCACTTGAAAATCCAGAAATGCTTCTCTCACTTGTCTAGCTCATCTCAACTTCACATTTTCAGAGAGATATGTATAGTAAAAACAAAAAACACAAGAAAATACAAAAAAGACACCCTCCACGTATTTTAATGCAATACATTCAATTTTATTAATCTTCAGTCTAACATCATGCTTTCTTGCCATTACATTTTCAGGTACAAGGTTGGTTTTAAAGTCAATATAAGCTAGAATAGGTCAAACAACAGAGACTACTCAGATGTATCTGCACTGAAATTGGTAGCCACTGATGTTGTAGACAGAGTTTGGGAAGCTTCCTCACATTCACTATGTTGCTTCAATACCAACATTTCCATAGATGTTATTTCCAAATAAATAACACACATATAAGTGGCAATTTTTCAAGCAATGTGAATTTTCATAATTTTTTTTTTCTTCTCAGAAAGTTTTTTTCTACCTACCAGGCACATTGACCATAAACATTTTGGAAAGAGCCTTTTAGGATATGGAGTCTGCTAGGTGTCCTAGATCCTACAAAAGCCTCCTCCACAAGTACTTCTGGGCCCTTTACTAATTTTATTTTTTATTACTGTTTAAAAGGGAACAGTAATAATATAGTGATTGAACAAGGCATGTCACTAAAAGCCCATGCCCATAGCCCAGCAAAAAACAAGCAGCCATGTGTGGGGAACCAGTTGGAATTCACAAACTACATCCTGTATTCAATAGAAAAGGCTTGGCAGTTCTAGTATCTCTTCTTGCTAGGCCATCTTGACATTCCTAGAAGCTCATGAAAGACCCCCATGGAGGGGAAACCCTCACTCAAGTCTCAGGATATCACAGCCACCCAATAACTCACAAGACACCGAATTTGTCAAGAGGTTTATTTCAGGATCAGAATCAACATGCTGAGGCCAAGGCTCCAAGGAGTGTTGACCCCGAGGTAGGGGAGTACAGGGTATCTAAAGGAAAAAACACAAACGGGGGAGGGGAGGAGGGAGAGACCAAGGAAGAATATCATAAAAATAGCAAAAAGTCCTAGCCCATACCATAAAAATAGTGGAAAGTCCCAACCTATTATTCAGGGCAGGGGTGTGGGAAACATCTTTTACATATTTTTTTAAGAATTTAACCTTGTTCAACTATATATTTTGTGGTCAGCCAGTTCCTGGAATGACCCAGCTGACCTATATTCTTGGTTCTGCTGCTTTGTGGTCAGCTAGGTTCCTGGAACATAGCTGGCCTGGCTTCATTCTATCTGCTAGGGGTCCCAAAAAGTTTCCATTCCTTTCATTCCCTACCTCCTCCATTCTGGAATGTGTCTCTTGCTTTGGGCCTTCCCCACCCGCAGGTGGGTTCTCTTCCTTGAGGTCTGGGGAATGTTACTCAGCCTCTCCCTTCCTCTCCTGAATGTTATTCCAGAAAGTGTCCTTCTGACTCGGGAATAATGTACTCCTCCAGGAATGCAGAATGTATCCCAGGGCAGTGAATTCTAAGACCTAAAAATCTCACATTTAGTTCTGCTTTCTTTGTGGAACTAGTGAACTGGCTGGCCTACATTTTTGGCTCAGGTCTTGGGGTCATAAAAACTTTCCATAAGTTTTCTATATCTTTCAGTCAGACATAATGACAAAATACAGGCATGCTCCTTTCACTTTTATAACTACCATATTTTTACTCTTTATTCTGACCCCTTAATGTTTAAAGAGAAGACTTGATCAGTTTTTCCAAGTCAGGTAATAATAGCACAACCATTCAGTGAGAAATTTAGCCTTTCTCTATGTTTCAATTAACAGCAATCCTAAAATATAATATTACTGTTCCCTTTTAAGTAAGAATAAAAAAAGAAATTCGTAAAAGGCCCAGAACTACATGTGCAGTATACAGGACACCTAACAGAACCCAACTTGTGCTGGGCTGTTTCAAAGTCAGTAAATTTAGAGACATTAACTCTGTCTACCTTCTCATTGTCCAGATTCAAGAATTAACCACTCTAAAATAAATAATTTGTGGTTGGAAGGATTTTTACACACCATAGATTTTTTTTAAGAGTACTGATAGAATGTTTTTGAAAAGAACGGAAGAAAGGACCAATAGAAGAATAAATGAAAAAAAGGGAAAATTAAGGAATGAAATAAAGAAGAAGCAATTGGAAAGGAGGAAAAGAAGTGAAGATAGGGTGAGAAGAGAAAAGAATAAAAGAAAGAAGAGGAAAGGCAAAGACAGCAATATGTTAGTGATGATAACAAAGCAAGCAGAGGGAATCACGAACAGTAGAGCCATCCAAACATCCATCTTTGTGTTCCTCACATTAAATGGCTGTGTCCTGTGAGAAAATACTTGGTCTGACTTCTTGAGCCACAGCCAACTTTGTGGTGTTCTTTCTCTCCTAAGAATGGAGTATGGTATAATAAACCCATGGTAAATTGAAAATCTTCTCAGAAATTCATTGAACATCTCTAACCTGCCAAAAATCCCAGATAATAATACTACATATTAAACAATGTAAATTGTCTCCTCTTGGTGACCAGATGGCTGACTAGAATATGTGGATTATACAACTTCTTAGCATCACAAGAGATGAAGAATTGTGACCCACATACCAATAGAGTCCATATTCAAACTTCAAAGTGCAGTTTCTATTGAATGCATATCACTTTCAAGCCATTATAATGTAAAAAAAAAAAAAAAAAAAAAAACATTGTAAGCCAAACCATCCTCTGTTGGGGACCATGTGCATGGGCACAAATATAGCTGATAGAGATAAACAAGTAGACAGCTAAGGATGATAAATAGATGATATATAGATATCTTAAATACAACATTAGAACCTGAAGGAACGAACTTATGTTCATTTTGTTAATAAATTCATATAGGGATTTAGAGATGTGGTTAGTGGTAGAGTTCTTGCCTGGCATCTATAGGGCCTTGAGCTTGATCCTCAGAACCATAAAAAGAAAAAGAATCAAATTAAGGTAAATGATTCATACAACCATTCTTTTTATTTTTCTCAGGTAGCTATTTTTAAAAGCTTATTTATTGATAATCTCATATATGTATTCAATTGTGAGCATATCTACCAATCGCTTCCCTTTCCAATTCTTCCTGGATATCTACATCATGGTCCCCTTCTATCATCATCTATTCATTTTTTTAAAAAATAAATGTATATGGGTGTCTTGATAGCACATACATATGTGTACCACGTACATGCCTAGTGTCTGTGGAAGCCAGAAGAGGTCACTTTAGACCCCTTGGAACTGGAGTTACAGATGGCTGTAAACAGGTGGTAATCAAACCCAGGTCCTCTGGAAAAGTTACTAGTACTATTAACTGCCAAGTCATGTCTCCAGCCCCTATTCTTCCCCCTGTAGCAGACATCAACTGCCAATAGATTTTCCATTAAAGATAAGTCTCTCCCTCACATTCTAGAATGTTGACTAGCTTGATCCTCTACAGGTCTAGTCCAGTCAACAGTTTCTATGAGTTCATGAACACAATGGCCCTGTCATATCCACAAGACATTATTTTTAAAAAGTCCTCCCCAGTTTTGGGTACTCCAATATCTATGCCCTTCCCCAGTATTTCCTGAGCTTTGTGGGGAGTAGGTATGTGTTAGTTAATTTTCTGGTTATGTGATTTTTTTTAGATGACCAAAGGAAACAGTTTGGCCTGTGCTTTCAGAGGTATCAAAATCTATAATAGTGTAGTAGAAATATATCAGCAAGTAGTGTAAGGCCCCCACGAAGGGAGGACCTCACCCAAGTCTCAGGAATTCGAGGATACCTGAAAGAGTTAAAAATTTTTAAACCTTCCACAGATGGAGTCAAGAATGCAGATCAGCTTGTTCTGTGCTCTGGGTCCTAGGAAACTAGCTATCTACAAGACAAAATAGATAAGACAGGAGTTCAGAGCTGAGAGTTCAGGTCAGCATGACCGTGCACCCTAGATACCAGGAACTAAACTGACCACAAGATTGAATAGAGTTTGAGCTGAGAGTCAGCATGCCCATGCACCCTGGATACCAGGAACTGAACTGAAATAGGGTTTGATTCTTAAGAGAACAAAGAGATATTTACCCCCTGACCGTTTCTTGAACCTGTCACAGAAGCTGAACACTGGACAGGTCATTTCTATAGATACTTAATCATGATTCCCCCCCTCATCTCCCCTGGATTGTGGTTTTTCCCTTTAAAAGCTCTTCCTCTTCTCTGAGGGGGGAGTGGTACTTCATTGCTTGCCACTGCGTAGGACAGGCTAGAAGTGCGGCCGCAATGCGTTGAATCAAATATACCTCTTGTTAATTGCATCAAGTTCAGTGTCTTGCAGTTATTGGGGTGGCCGTGAATTCCCAAGAGCAGGGAGGAAGTTCCTCCCTTTCTGGCTGACCTTACAACCCAATAACTCACAAGACACCAAACTTGATGCAATCAGCAAGAGTTATATCTTGATCAGCATGCTGAGGTCAAGACCCAGGACCCACACAGGGGCAGTGGGGTCTGACCCCGGGCTTAGGAGGCAGAGAAAATTTAAAGGCAAAAACCACAAGGAAAAAATCACAACCCGGGGGGGGGGAACCACAACCCAGGGGGGAGTGAAGGAGGGTTATTGGAGAGTACCTGTGGAAAGTTCCAGCCCATTATTCAGTTTGTGACAGGGTCCAGGGAACAATCATGGGGAACATTTTGTATAAGCTAGTCTCAAGAGCCTATTCATACTCAACCATCTATCTTGTGGTTAGCCAAGTTCCTGAAACACAGCTCATGACCAAGCTGACCTACAATCTTGGTTCTGCTCAGCCTGTTAGGAGTTTCTGAAAAATTTTAACCCTTTCGGTAGCAGGCATATGGCAGGTGCAGGAAGCTAAGAAACCACACCTTTAACAGTAAACACAAAAAGAGGTTGAACTCTTAATTTGACAAAAACTAGTTATCTAAGAAGAGCATCCGTTGAAGAAATGCCTCCAACAGATTGCACACAGGTAAATTTATAGGGCATATTCTTGGTTAATGAGTTATGGAGGGCCCAGGACAGTCAGTAACAATGCCATTCCTGGACCGATAATCCTGAGTTGTATCAGAAATCATGCTGAACAAGCAATAGGAAGCAAGCTGTGGTCTATCATGACTTCTGTTTCACTTCCTGCCTTCAGCTTTCAACTGCCTAGAGCATTTGCTAGAACAAAAAGAAGCAAATACACCCAAGAGGAGTAGACAGCAGGAAATAATCAAACTCAGGGCTGAAATCAACCAAGTAAAAACAAAAAGAATTACACAAAATATCAACAAAACCAGAAGCTGGTTCTCTGAGAAAATCAACAAGATAGATAAACCCTTAGCCAGACTAACCAGAGGGCACAGAGACAGTATCCAAATTAATAAAATCAGAACTGAAAAGGGAGACATAACAACAGAAATTTTAAAAAATCTTCAGATTCTACTACAAGAGCCTATAGTCAACAAAACTGGAAAATCTGGATGAAATGGACAATTTTCTAGACAGATACCAGGTACCAAAGTTAAATCAGGAGCAAATAAACCATCTAAATGGTCCCATAACCCCTAAAGAAATAGAAGCAGTCATTAACAGTATCCCAACCAAAAATATAAAAATGAAAAACCCCAGGGCCAGATGGTTTTAGTGCAGAATTCTATCACACCTTCTAGGAAGACCTAACACCAATTCTCTTCAAACTATTCCACAAAATAGAAACAGAAGGAACACTACCAAATTCATTCTATGAAGCTACAATCACCCTCATACCTAAACCACAGAAAGACCCAACAAAGAAAGAGAACTTCTGACCAATCTCCCTTATGAATATTCCTGGACAAATATTCAACAAAATTCTTGCAAATGAATCCAAGAACACATCAAAACAATCATCCATCATGATCAAGTAGGCTGTATCCCAGGAATGCAAGAATGGTTCAATATTCAGAAATCCATCAATGTAATCCACTATATAAACAAACTCAAAGAAAAATACATGATCATTTTGCTAGATGCTGAGAAAGCATTTGACAAAATTCAACATCCCTTCATGGTAAAAGTCTTGGAAAGATCAGGAATTCAAGGCCCATACCTAAACATAGTAAAAGCAATATACAGCAAACCAGTAGTGTGGGGAAAGAAATTCGGGGGGATCCAGCGGGCGCAAGGTCCCACGAGGGCCTGCCGTAGTGTCCCGCTGCACTTCTGACACCACAGGTGGAAGGTCCCACATGCACACAGCACATGCACGGCTGCTCAGAGAAGGGTCCAGGGTTCCAAAGTTCCAAAAGCTGGAAATCTGGTGGCAGGCACAGGAAGGCCCAGGCAACACGTGGAGTTTTCCAAAGCTTTTATTGTTCATGGTATGGTGAATGGGTGTAAATGGTATGCGCTTTCCCCGCAAAACCCAGGCTCCCTTGACTTTTTATAAGGAGGGGGAAAAGGGGAGGGGATAACTTAATTAGCTATGCCCCCAAGCCTTCAAGTAACTCATTAATATTTTAATCTCTGGAGGTGGAGACCTGCTAATCACGCCCTCTACCTGTGTGCTACATGACCAAAGGCACAGGTTAAATAAAGTTACCTCATCCAGGGCCCAACACAGTAGCAAACATCAAACTAAATGGAGAGAAACTTGAAGCAATCCCACCAAGATTAGGGACTAGACAAGGCTGCCCACTCTCACCCTACCTATTCAATATAGTACTAGAAGTCCTAGCCAGAGCAATTAGACAACAAAAGAAAGTCAAAAGGAAACAAATAGAAAAGGAAGAAGTCAAAATTTCACTATTTGTAGATAATATGATAGTATGCTTAAGTGACTCTAAAACTTCCACCAGAGAACTCCTAAACCTGATAAACAACTTCAGCAAAGTGGCTGGATATAAAATCAACTCAAACAAATCAGTAGCCTTCCTCTACTGGAAGGATAAACAGGCTGAGAAAGAAGTTATGGAAATGACACCCTTCACAATAGTCACAAATAATATAAAATTCCTTGGTGTAAATCCAACCAACCAAGCAAAAGATCTGTATGACAAGAACTTCAAGTCTCTGAAAAAAAAAATTGAAGATCTCAGAAGATGGAAAGATCTCCCATGCTCCTGGATTGGCAGGATTAATTTAAAAAAAATGATCATCTTGTCTAAACCAATCTACAGATTCAATGCAATCCCCATCAAAATTCCAAGTCAATTCTTCATAAAGATAGAAAGATCAATTTGCAAATTCATTTGGAATAACAAAAAACCCAGGATAGCAAGAACTATTCTCAACAATAACAAGAACTTCTGGGGGAATCACCATCCCTGACCTTAAAACTGTACTACAGAGCAATAGTGATAAAAAACAGCATGGTATTGGTATATAGACAGGCAGGAAGATCAATGGAATAGAATTGAAGATCCAGAAATGAACCCACACACCTATGGTCACTTGATCTTTGACAAAGGAGCTAAAACCGTCCAGTGGAAAAAGGACAACATTTTCAACAAATGATCCTGGTGCAACTGGAAGTCAGCATGTAGAAGAATGCAAATCAGTCCATTCTTATCTCCTTGTACAAAGCTCAAGTCCACTTGGATAAAAGACTTTCACATAAAACCAGATACACTGAAACTAATAGAAGAGAAGGTGGGGAAGACCCTCGAATACCTAGACACAGGGGAAAGGTTCCTGAACAGAACACCAATGGCGTGTATGCTCTAAGATCAAGAATTGACAAATGGGACCTCAGAAAATTACAAAGCTTCTTTAATGCAAAGGACACTGTCAATGGGATAAAACGGCAACCAACAGACTGGAAAAAGATCTTTACCAATCCTATATCAGCTAGAGGGCTAATATCCAAGATATACAAAGAACTCAAGAAAGTAGACTCCAGACAAAAAATGGGGTACAGAGCTAAACAAAGAATTCTCAAGTGAGGAAACTCGAGTGGATGAGAGGCACCTAAAGAAATATTCAACATCCTTAGTTATCAGGGAAATGCAAATCAAAACAACCCTGAGATTCCACCTCACACCAGTCAGAATGCCTAAGATCAAAAACTCAGGTAATAGTAGATGCTGGTGAGGATGTGGAGAAAGAGGAACACTCCTCCATTGTTGGTGGGATTGCAAGACGGTGCAAGCACTCTGGAAATCAGTCTGGTGGTTCCTCAGAAAATTGGACATAGCATTACCTGAGAACCCAGTTATACAAATCCGGGGTATATACCCAGAAGATGCTCCAACATATAACAAGGACATGTGCTCCACTATGTTTATACCAGCCTTATTTATAATAGCCAGAAGCTGGAAAGAACCCAGATGTCCTTCAACAGAGGAATGGATAAAAAAATGTGGTACATTTACACAATGGAATATTACTCAGCTATTAAAAATAATGAATTCTAGAAATTCTTAGGTAAATGGATGGAACTAGAAAATATCATCCTGAGTGATGTAACCCAATCACAAAAGAACACACATGGTATTTACTCACTGATAATTGGATTTTAGCCCAAAAGCTTGAAATAGCCAAGATTCAACTCACAGACCATGTGAAGCTCATGAAGAAGGAAGGCCAAGTGTGGGAGCTTTGGTCCTACTTAGAAGGAGTAACAAAATACTCAAGGGAGCAAATATGGAGACAAATTTGGGACAGAAACTGAAGGAGAAGCTGTCTGGAGACCTTTCCACCTGGGTATCTATCCCATGTGCAGTCACCAAAGATAGACGCTGATGTGGATGTCAGGAAGTGCATGCTGACAGGAGCCTGATATAGCTGTCTCCTTAGAGGTCTGCCAGAGCCTGACATATTCAGAGGTGGATGCTCACAGCTAACCACTGATCTGATCAAGGGCTTCCCAACGGAGGAGTTAGAGAGAAGATTGAAGGAGTTGAAAAGGTTTGTGGCCCCACGAGGAGAGCAACAATACTAACCAACCAGAACTTTCAGAGTCTAAACTACCAGCCTGGGAGCACATAAGGAGGGACACATGGCTCCAGCTGTATATGTAGGGGAAGATGGACTTGTCTGGCATAGGTGGGAGAGGAGATCCTTGGTCCCATGAAGGCTGGACATCGAGTGTGGGGGAATTCGAGGGTGGGGATGTGGGAGTGGGTGGGTAGGTGGGGGCACATCCTCATAGAAGCAGGAGGAGGGGGGATGGGGTAGGGGTTTTTTGGGCAGGGGGAGGGAGTGAGAAGTGTGGTAAGGGGAAAACACCTGAAATGTAAATAAAATATCCAATTAAAAAAAAATGAAGACTAAAACCCAGCAGGGAAAACACTGAATCCTATGGCTCCATGTCAAAGGATTTAGATGACTCTGTCCCTCTAGCTTTGGTGCCTGTAACATATATCTGTTTCAAGCTTGGCCTTGTTCCACTCCCTGTATGTAACTCTTCTTGGCAGCAAACTCATGTCTCTGGCATCTCCAACATCTTGCTGTCTTCACTGCAAATGAGAATGCACTTTTGCAGTTTCAATCAAAGGCATCTCAGGGTCCCCTGCCTCTTCTGGGTGCAGAGATTCTTTTGCCTCATGCTATCTGGCTTGAACAGTTCTCAACCCACAGAGGAAAATTCCACAATCCCATTGTTTTTGTATCTATCATGCCTTTGAAGCCAATACCAGATGGATGACACTGTCAAGTTCAGCTGTCAGCTTGGTTTGGGCCCTCACCATCTTGAATTATACAGATTTTGTTTGCAGTTGCTTTCTAGAACAGAGAACTCCTTAGGCCGCTCCTTTTGGCAAGTTGGAATCTTAGTGTCCTACTTAGGATTACTATTGCTACAATGAACCTCCGTGACCAAAAGCAAGTTGTGGAGCAAAAAGTTTTGTTTGACTTTCACATCATAGTTCATTATTGAAGGAAGTTAGGACAGGAACTCAAACATGGCCAGGAATCTGGAAGCAGAGGTTGAAGCAGAGTCCATGGAGGAATACTGGCTTGCTCATCTTGGCTTGCTCTGCCTGCTTTCCTATACAACTCAGGACCCTGAGGTTCCCTCCTTTCAGATGACTCTAGCTTATATCAAGTAGACATAAAATTAGACAGCAGACATAGCTGGGTTGGGTCCTGTTCTGAGGTTAACCTTCCCTCTGATGCAGTGCAGAGCAGGCCACTCTTTAATGGCTCTAATCCCTTAGCAATTATAGCCTTTTTGTTTTACCAGATGCCTTGGCTGTAACATTAAGATTCTTGATGTTCTTTGTTTCTCCAAACTGTGTTTTTGCATATCTTTCTACCACTTTCTTTTTTTTTTCCATTGTAGACCTGACTAAGCATTATCATTAACAACTATGCTATAGATTCAGTAACATGTTGTCTTGAAATTTTCTCTGCCAAAGAAATCTATTGCATTTTTTTTTTTTTTTTTGGTTTTTCGAGACAGAGTTTCTCTGTGTAGTCCAGGCTGTCCTGGAACTCACCCTGTAGACCAGGCTGGCCTCGAACTCAGAAATCCGCTTGCCTCTGCCTCCCAAGTGCTGGGATTAAAGGCGTGCACCACCAACGCCTGGCATCTATTGCATTTTTAAAACTAACCTCAGGCAAGTTGTTAGTAAAAGAATAGTTGCTGTTAAAGTCCTTGATTTCCTCTCTGAAAGTTTGAGCTGGGCTTTTACTGTCCATTTTGCTGTTAGCACTCCCGTCTTCTAGGCTCCTTTAAGAATGGCTCATTGAGACTTGCTTACAGCATTCAACAACTTTGCTAGTCAAAAGTTTCAAAGTTTTCTGAATTCCTCTTAAAAACAACATGCTCAGGTTCTTCACAGCAACACTTTACTCCTGGTATCAACTTCTATGCTGGCTTCTTTTCTATTCATGTGATAGAACATCATGGCCAAAGACAATATAAGGAAAATGGATTTTATTTTGGCTTATGATACCAGAGGAATATTAGTCCAGGATATTAGTAGGGCATGACAGCAGGTGACAAGAATGGTAGCAGGATCAGGAAACTAGCTGAGAGATCACATTTTTAACAACAAACAAAAATCAGAGAGAAAATTGTAAGCTGGAGAAGACTTTAAACTCTCAAATCTCACCTCACTGATGTACTTCATTCAGCAAGCCTAATCATAACCTCCTCAAAACAGTGCCACCAGCTGGATATCTAGAATTCAAATACCTGAGCCACCACAGCTTGTGACATAGATGTCCCATTTGAGTCTGAGCACCCCACAATTGTTTATTCTCCGCATTTTGACCAGTTGCAAGTCTCTGTATTAACTACAGTCCACTCGCAAAAAGAAGTTTCTCTGATATGGCTGAGAGCTGCAGTAATTTATGATTATAAAAATAAGCATTTAGGTAGTTCTAAGACTAATCTGTTCATCAAAATCATAGTAATGGGCTATCTACTGAGGTGTATTCCTTCCTTGACTGTGGGTTCTTTGCTAGGTTTATAGTCCCAGTCACGAGTAATTTCCTATTTAACCATCACTCTGAAGTCCATGCTCCAATGTTAGGATAGAAGGAGGGAGGGTCATTGGAAACCAAACGGTGGAAGGGAATTCAAGGAATTATGAACTGATATTACATATTCTATTCACTCAGAGAAAATTCTCCCACACAGACCACTATTTAGGCAGATGTCAGGACATATTTAAATTCCAGCACCAACATAGTGGCTTATGCCAATATTTAACATCAATGTGGGGTACCTGATGCCCTCTTCTAACATTCATGGGCACCAGTCATATACATCATACCTATAATGTACATGTAGGCAAACACTCATAGACATAAAATAATAAAATAAATAAATCTTTTTTTAAAAAAGCAAACAAATGCACATACACAAAAACACAGAAAACCAATTAACACACCAGAAATAAATCTACATTCTGTCTTGTAGTGCCATGTTGTAATATGGTGTCATTTTCTTTTACCTTAAAAATTATCCTTAGCATTTCCTATAGTGTAGGCCTTGATAATGATGAATTGTTTCAGTTCAACTGAAAGCATGTCTCTCCTTGCCCTCTCTTCTCCCTGAGAGAAGATTTCATTATGTAACCTCATGTCTTACTGTTATGCTGCCATGAAGAAATATCATGACTAAGGAAACTTACAATGGAAAGCACTTAATTGTGCACTTGCTTACAATCTTGGAGGATTAGTTCATGGCCATCACTGCAGGGAACATGGCAATAGGCAGGCAGGCATAGTTCTGGAGCAGTAGCTAAGAGCCTATATCCTGATCCTCAAAGACCAGGCAGAGAGAGACTAGGCCTGGTGAGAGCATTTGAAAACTCGAAGCCAATCCCCACCCCTGTGACACACCTCCTTCAACGAAGTCACATATCTTAATCCATCCTAATAGTCTAGCAACTGAAAAACAAACATTTATACCCATGAGGCTATGAGGTAGCAGTGGGGAGGGGGGATTCTCAATCATACCACCTGTCTTAATCAGTGCTCTAATGCTGTGAAGAGACATTACGACCAGGGAAGCTGTTCTGAGGAAATGCTGTGCTACAATTGTTGGAGGAATATGAAAGGCTTTGGGACTTTGAAACAGAAAAGGCTTTGGTTGCTTTAAATGGGGGCTTACTGGATTCTCCTAGAAGAACCACAGAACACAGTGTTGAAGGCAATTTGAACTGTGGGGCCCAGCTCAAGAAATTTGTGAGGAGATGATTATTAAGAAGTGGCCTAGAGACTATTCTTGTGATATTTTAGCAAAAAAAAAAAAAAAAATGTGGCTTCTTTCTGCCCTTATTCTAAAAATACACTGGAAGCTAAACTGACAAGTTTTAGATTAATGACATTGGCTGAGAAGATTTTAAGACAGCCTATTACTGAATCTGTTGCCTTGTTATTAGTGGTCAGTCTTAAGCAGATCTATAATGAAATGGAGCAAGCTGAACAAATAAAAATACAAAATACACAGTTTGAGGAGAAAGGGAGCACCAGAAAATGTAATGTGGAGCCAAGTCCAGTGTTCATGGAGATAAAAGTTTTAATGATCAGCCTGATAACTAAATGAAATAAAAGGAGCAAGACCCCATCCTTGGGGCAAGACCCCACCCTTGGGACAAGACCCCATCCTTGGGGCAAGACCCCATCCTTGGGGCAAGACCCC
>JANHMN010000005.1:102808512-102836901 GCA_030674055.1 Rhabdomys pumilio
CAAGACCCCATCCTTGGGGCAAGACCCCATCCTTGGGGCAAGACCCCATCCTTGGGGCAAGACCCCATCCAGCTAAGCTTTCAACATGTGAATATGAATTAAAGGAAAGTGAAGAAAAGCATCAAAACCAGAAAGCTGATGGAAATATATTTGAATGAGGAGCTAAATTCCAGACCCAGCAAGCAGATGAACTTGGCAACATCTGCTAAGTAGTTCTGGCTTTAGAGTAAAACATACAAGTAAAGGGATATGTAGTCTCCCTAAGGGAAGTCACTGAGGCCAGGCATTTGTCAAGGGGTGTTCCTGCATGGAGGGTCAGAGAGGCCATAGTGTGAAGCAGTGAAGGTGAAACCTGGATTGCTTTGGAGACTCCAAGATGTTGGAGCTGCTATAGCCGTGGGGATACCTACCAAGGGATGCTGCAGACCAGGTGTGAAACCATCCCAGGAGAAAGAAGGGTGCTACAATCAACAACACTGAAAAGCGTTGAAGATCTGAAGAGCACTTTGATATTGGAAATCAAGATGCTGAGTTTACCCTGCTGTTGTTTGTTTGTTTTTGTCTGGCTTTGAGCTAGTATTTCCTCACCATGCTTCCTTTCATCCCTTTTGGAATAATACATTTATATATTCTGTACCATTGCATGCTGGAAGCATGTGATCTGCTTTTTCATTTTGATTTTACAAGAGGTTACAGTAAGCGGTTGCATTAGTCTCAGAAGAGAATGGGTGTTTAAGCAATCTGGAGACTGTGAAAAACTACGGGGACATTTGAAATTGGACTGAATGCATTTTGCACTATATTATGACTAGGAGCCTATAGGGCTTAGGAAGTAGAATATGGTGCTTTGAATAAGAATGACCCCCATAGCCTCATATACTTAAATGCTTAGTCTCCAGGAGTGGCATTATTTGAAAGATTAAAAGGATTAGGAGATGTGACCTTGGAGTAAGTATGTCAATGGGGTGGGATTTGAAGTTTCAAAAACTCATGCCAAGTCCAGAGTCTTTCTCTTGGCTTACAAATCAGAATGTACCTCTTAGCCTCATAGCCTTCTTGCATGTTGACATGTTCCATGTCTTAATGATAATGTACTAAACCTCTGAAATTATAAGCAAGTCTCCAATTAAATATTTGTTTTATAAGAGTTGCCTTGGTCATGGTGTTTCTTCACAGCAATAAAACAGTGACTAAAATGCCACCACACCCTGCTTTTACTGGAACTCTCTACAAAAACTAGAATGATCTGGAACTCATAAATCTCTGTCTGCCTTTGCTTCCTAAGTAATGAGATTAAAGGCATGTACTACCCAGTCTAGCATTAAATTTCTCTTATAATTTTGGAAGGATGGTGTTGCTGGAAAATTCTTTGGATATTATAGTTCATGACCCAGACTTACTTCTCTAGGCCTTTGTGGTTATAATACAGGGTTACTGACTCTAGGTGGTAGTTATTTTATATCACTGTAGGTATTCTGCTATAAATTGGTACTAATTGTGGTGGTTTGGGTAAGAAATGTCACTTGGACCTCAGTGGTACTGTTTGTGAAGGTTTAGGACATGTGGCCTTACTGGAGAAAGTATATGACTAGTAGCAGGCTTTGAGAGATTAAGGCCTGCCTTGTTTGCAGTTTGCTCTCTCTGCTTCATGCTTGTAGTTCAAGACCTGAGCTCTCAATGTGTTACTCCTGCTGCCTATCCTGTTGTTTTTTTTTTTTTTTTACACTGATTCTTCCCTGTCATTATGCACTCTAACCCTCTAGAACCACAAGCCCAAACAAACTATTTCTTTCATAAGCTTCTTTGGTCATGGTGTTTCATCACAACAGAAAGTTAACTACTAAGAAGTTCTTACCAGAGCATGAGCTGTTCCTGGGAAGAACTTGACCATGTTAAACTTCAGAAAAATGTGAAGATTTTGGAACTTTGGTCTAGAAAAGTAAGTTAATATTGTAAGCAAATTGTAATGGTCACTCTTACTGGGAGCTGAAAAGACAGTACATTGAGAGCACTGCCAACTCTGGAGGCCCAGATCAAGAAGTTTCAGAAAGGAACAATACTAGCATCTGAGCTAGAGTCTGTTCTTGTGATCTTTTGGCTAAGAAACTGATTATCTTCTTCTTGTGTCCTAAGAGCAACTTACCTGAGACTAAATTTTAAATTATTGGACTAATTTCTTTGGCAGAAACAATTTGATGACGCCCTAATATTGCCTCTCCTATGGTTATTAGTAATGACTCTTGTGTAGAACTACAATGAAAAAGAGCAAATAAGGCAGAAAGAAATACAACGTTTTCAAGAAAGACAGTACAATGAAACTGAATGGGATAAAGATAAATATAAAACGTGTAGTTTGATAAGAAAACAAAAGCTGACAAATTTGTTACAGTGGCAGCTTGTGCTGAAAGAAAGGCTGTAATTGATAAGGAAAACAGAACCATTACGGGTAGATTTGATCTATATGGGGATAAAAGGAAGGGTGACCTCAAGGCAAGATCTCACACAAATAAGCTTCTTTTTTGTAAAAGAGGCCCTAAAATTCTTTCTACTCCTTTAAAGCAGCAACAAACATATCCTGCTACAAATGTCATGTAAGGTGCCAAGGCCAAGGGGCCATTCCAAGCTGGCAACCTATTGGATGAGATTTCCCACCCCCATAGTCTTAAGTACTTAAATACTTAGTTCCCAATTGAGAGCAGGCACTGTTTGGGTAGGATTAGAAGATGTGGCCTTGCCAGAGGAAATATGTAACAATGGACAAGCTTTGAAGTTTCAGAAGCTTCACCACATTTCTAGTATGCTCTCTCTGATTCCTGCTTCATGGTCCAAGATATGAGCTTTCCACTGCTGCTTGGGCCTCCATACCTCCCTGATATCATGGACTCTATCCTTCTAGAATCATAAGACAAAAAAAAAAAAAAAAAAAAAAAAAAAAAAAAAAAAAACCTCTTGTATAAGTTTCCTTGGTCATACTGTTTTACCAGAGCAATGGGAAAGTAACTAATGCAAATGTTGGCACCAGGAATAAAATATTGAAGTGAAGAGCCTGAATGTCCTGGGTTTTTGTTGTTGTTGCTGTTGCTGTTGCTACTGCTTTGGTTTTGTTTTTTGGTTTTTTGGTGTTTTGCTTTTTTTTGGGTTTTGGGTTTTTGTTTTTTGTTTTTTGTTTTTTGTTTTTTGTTTTTTTTTTTTTTGAGTAATGTGAAAGACTTTGGGACTTGAAACTCGAAAACTGATAGAATGCTATAAACATGATTTAATAGGCCATCTTAGAGCCTGGAACACAGTGCAAAGAACAATACAGATTGTGAGGGCTTAGCTCAAGAAAATCCAGAGAGGAACAATAACAGCTGGTTTAGAGTCTATGATAGTCAGCAAAAAATGTGGTTGCCTTTTTACCATGTCCTAATAACTTGCCTAAAGCTAAATTTTAAAGTAATGGACTAATTTCTCTGTTACAAGAAATTTCAAGGTCTTTAGTGATCACTCTTTTGTTGGTCTACATTAAAAAGAGGAAGTGGGACAAAAATAAAAATGAAATATAAAGTTTGAAATAAAAGAGCACTAGGAAACCTAATTTTGCAGAGAACGCTTGTGTTGAAAGTGACAAGAAGTTTAAGGTGAGGCTTTATCTGCACTGGAATATAGGAAAGGGTCATCTCAGGGCAAAAGTCCACCCTGCTAGTCCTCCAATTGTTAATGAAAAGACCTAAGGAAGTGTATGCTCTTTAAAAAGGACAACTAACAAGCTTCTACAAATATGATTGGGGGAAGGGGCAAGATCCAACTCAAACTGGTAGACAAACTTGGAACTGTTTTCTATGTGATTCTGACTTTAGAGTCATGAAGGTTTCAAGAGTTGAGAGGTCATGAAATCTTCCACTAGGATTTCAGAGAACCAATGAGGTGAAGCAGTGTTTGGCCTCCTACATGGAGGCCCTGAAAATCTACTTCATAAAGCTGTAAAAGTGAAACTTGGGTTGCAGTTGAAACTTTAAGATACTAGAGCTGCTACAGCTATGGGATATCTAACAAGTCCAGCTAAGTATATAAATTGAATACAGTCCACAAGAAAAAATATGTTACAGGAAACAAACTAGAATGGTAAAGCCACTTAAGAATTTGAAATTAATTTTCTAGACATCAAACATGGAACTACAGGATTTGGTGATTATTCTGCTTGGATTCAGTCTGCTTTGGTCCAGTATTTTCCCATCATGTCTTCAGTCATCTTCTTTAGAATTGCAATGTGTATGCTATGCCCTTAAATGCAAGAAGTTATGTGATTTGTTTTTTTATAGTTAAGAAATAGCCTTGAGTCTCAGGGGAGACTTTAGACTTTTAAACAGTATTGAGACTAAGATCATGGGGGCTTTTTAAAGTACAACTAAATCAGTTAGAGTATAACCAAAGAGTCTTTGAGGGAACTAAATTGTAGTAATTTGAATGAGATGTCCCACATAATTTTGACATTTGAATTCTTGGTCCCCAACTAATGGTAATGATGGAGTAGATTTAGGAAGTGACTTTGTTAGAGGAATTTTATTACTGGGGAGTGGGCTTAGAGGTTTGAGAAACCATATGGCATCCCCAGGGTTCACCTTGCTTTCTGCTTGCAGTTCAAGATGTGAGCTCTCAGCTGTTACTCTGGCTTGCATGCTTTGCTCAGCCATCATGGACTGTAACTCTGGAGTCATAGCCCAGATAAACTCTTTTTTGTATAAGTTGCTTGCTCCTGGAGTTTTATTACACATATGCAAAAGTAGATCTATCAATAGTGCTATCCTTTTAGTTCTGGATTTAGAAGATGAAAAGAGCAATGGGCTCATAAAATCTTCCTCCACTGTTTCAGAGAGCTGCTGAGATCAAGAAATTTGTGGCAGAATAGTGTCTGCCTGAAGATTGTGAGAGGCAATAATAATAATAATAATAATAATAATAATAATAATAATAATAGTTATTATTGTATATATGCTTTATGCCTTGTATTGTATTATTATTATTGTTGTTGTTGTTATATTAAATAAAGCTATGACATCTGGGTTCCAATGGTGACATCAAGATGTTGGAGATGGCAGAGATATGAATTATCTGCAAAGGAGATTTACAGGAGAATACTGGGATTACTCTAAGAAAAGGATACATGTTTCAGGCAACAAAGCCAGAGGAGCAGAGCCATCTAAGCCCTTTGAAATTAAAGTCCCAGACATCACTTATGGAGCTACAGGGGTTATAGCTTTCCCTGATGGGTTTGAGTCTTGCTTTGATCCAGTATTTCTTCACTATGTCCTAATTTTTCTCTTTTGCAATGGCAATGGATATTATGTGCTAATATATGTTGAAGGTACCTAAGTGGCTTTTTTTATTTTATAGCAGGCTATAGTTAAGCAACTGCCTTGAATTTCAGAAGAGACTTTGAACATTTAAAAAAGAATGTTTATTTTTATTTAATATGTATGAGTATTTTGCCAGCATGTATATATGTATAACACATGCCTTTGGATCTTAAAAGAGGGCACTGATTATTGAAACTTGTGTTATGGTTGTAAAACAACATGTGGATACTGAGAACTGAACCTAGGTCCTCTACAAGAGCAAGTTCTTTCAACCAATCAGTAATCTCTCCAGATCACAAGAGACTTTGGAATTTTAAACAGTGTTAAAACTGTGACAAACAATGAAAACTTTTGAAGACAGACTAAAAGCATTTGCATTATGATATGGTTGCAAGACTATGGAGACCAGGGAGTGGAATATAGTTATTTAAATGAGAAATGCTCTTCCAGAATCTCAGGCATTTGAACAATTGACCCCCAGTTAGCGATGCTGTTTGAGGAACTTTAAGAGTTGCAACCTTGCTGGGTGGTAGTGGCACATGCCTTTAATCTCAGCACTTGGGAAGCAGAGACAGGCAAATCTCTAGGACAGAGTTCTAGGACAGCCTGGTCTAAAGAATAAGTTCCAGGACAGCCAGCTACTTGGGAAAACCCTGTCTGGAAACAAACAAAGCAAAAGCAAACAAAACAGAGGTGCAGTGTTGCTAAAGAAAGTATGTCATTAGGAGTAGGCTTTGAGAGCTTAATACCCTAAAGCATTTGCCATTTCTGTGTCTGCTTCATGCTTATGGCTCAAGATAAGTGCTGTCAGCTTGTGGCTTCAGCTACTATGCCAGTCTTTTATTGCCATGCTTCTTCACTACCATGGGCTCTAACTCTCTGGAACCATAAATCAAAATAAACTCATCTATATGTTTCTTGGTCTTAGTGTTTTATCGCAGCAATAGAAAAGAATGTACCTTAGTAATGTATCTTTTTAATGAAATGGTCCAATATTTCTATGAACAAAGTTAGGTTTTAAAAAAAAATGAGTTCATGTAGGTAAAATAGCTGGAGAACACAGGGTTCCTCACGCCAGGCTGTAGATATTTGGCTGGGAACGCTCTGGGTTCCTCCAGTGGGAAGTTAGGCCCGGATGCTGTGGCTCACTAAAGGCCTCTCCACGGCTCCTCATGGTACAGCCCCAAATACGAGAAAGTCCATGGGGATTTTTACAGGTTTTAATGTCATGGCGGATAGTGGATGGATCTGAATGCAGCCTCCCCCCACCCCCCCCAAAAAAAAAAAACCCAGGGCAGACCTGAGTTAAATAGGGAGGGAAGGAGGGGGAGGGGCTGGGGAGGAATGCTTAATTGACTCCACCCTGTGGCCTTCAGGTACCTCATTAGTATGTCACGCCCTCCACCTGTGTCCTATGTGACTGAAGGGTGCAGGTTGAATGGAGATCAGACCTCTGTCAGGAGCCTGGGTTCTGAAGGTGTGGCCGAACCCACAACCCAAGAATCAGGATACCCTTCCAGGACCTGACAAGTTCATTCAAAAACATTTTAGAAAATAAAAATACATCTGGCACAAGGATATAACACAAATTTTAAGTTTAAAAATTGCTGATAACTTATCCTTAACACACATAGCTTAGTGCAGTTCTAAATCCTCATCAGATAATCATTGTGCAATGGAGACTAGTTAACACAAAAACTTATAACTGGTCTAAGTGCAACGAATGAAAGTCTGTAGAGTCTTCAGTCATAAATGGGACATCTATATCATACCCCCTTGAGGCTCAAGGAACATTAGGGAAGAAGAGGTAGAAAGATTGTAAAATCTAGAAGTCAGGAAAGACCAGGACAAAACTGACTTCTGGGCAGGAAAGGACTGATATACTCATGAACTCAGAGAAGCTGTTGTTGCTTGCACAAAACCTGTACAAGATCACACCTATCAACCTTCCATCATGGACAGAGAAAGGTCTCAGGAACCTCCACCTAAAGTTGAGGATCTATTGAAAGTTGATAGCCCTGATATGTGACTGTGCTGCAGTGTATGGTCCCAAAATCATGAGTATATGGGCAGCACTGGATTCAGTGGGTTATTAAAAGTACAAATATAATGAATTTGAGAGCAGGAGGGAAGAGGAATGGGCTTGACCTAGTAGGAGTTGGGGAAAGAATTAAGAGGAGGTAACTGGTATTTGAAAAACATGACTTATAAGTATATTAAAGTATCAGGAGCTCAGAGTTACCCTTGTGAAGTTCCAGTAAATCTTCGAATCTGGTGTAGTACCAATAAGTAAAATTTTAGAAATCAGAACCATAGAATTGTAGCTCTTCAGACAACACGTAGCCAATCTCTTTCTATACTGCAAAAAGATGAAGGCCAGATTATTTTAAAGTGATTTTTCCGAGGTTGCAAAGTGAATAATGACCATGAACAAGTAGTAAAAATCAAGGATCCTGTCACTTTTCTGATACCTCAGTTTATCATTTTAGCTCTTGTCTAGCCTTCTAGACAAAACTTTCCAGGTCTGAAGTTGGCTAGGAAATGCAGCTAACATACCAGTGGTCACACTAAGTTAGCAGTGTTTTCTAGTCTGGGGATGAGACCTGGGACAGGGACATCCAATCTTTGTATAGGTCTATGACACACAGAAAGAAAGAGTAGAAAGAATTGCATGTTATCCATAAGTTGAAAATATTGACCAAAATGGAAACAGTAACTCTTAATGGATGAGCCTAGAAGTTACATTAGCACACAAATTGATATGTAAAAGTCTTTGTTAAAATTCTGTGAACCTAGAGTTCATGAATAGTGTATTGACATTTATCATAGCAAATATGCTCAAAATTAAAAAAGGAAACTTATTCGTATGGAAAATTTTCATGTAATCTAAGGCCAGAATAAATTTCTTGGATCAGAAATCAGAGGGTTCAACATCATTAAATATATTCAGATCCTAGCTGAGATCTCAAAGAAGTGGTAACCTGGTATATAATTCACTTTCTACATACTGAATGGGAAAAAAAGGTTTTTTTCCAATTTAAATAGACTGAGTCTCCCCAACTGTGACATAAGCAGACTCTGTCGACCTTTGCTATTTCCAAAAGGTCAAACAATCTGTTTCACAATCCTGACATATTACCATGCACAAGTTGCACTGAAAAATTTATTTCTCTCTTGAAGAAGGCCTCAACCTCCATAGCTGTTGGTGGAAGGTGTAAATATTTTATTTTTTTCTGAAGCAGAATCAGGAGCCAAGTACATTTATTATATGTGATCAGAGGACCATAAGATGCCAACACATTGCATTTTGGCAGCTGTATATGGCAGGAGTTGGAAAGTAAAATAATGGACCATTAGTCCCAACAAGTGAAAACCTATTACTCAGAATTTATGAATTGATCATTCTAGTTATCGCTAGGACATGGTGACTCATTATTTTCTCTCCCAGAAAGAACAGAGGTTTTCCCTTTCTTGTGGTTTCCTTTGAAGATGTAGTTGGCTGCCAGGTGAGATGCAAACAGCCTGTTTTTTTTTCTTGTCATCTAGAGGTGTGTCTTCATGCAAGAGGAAGAATCCAGAAAAATTGAGTAAATTTTCTAAACATGAAGTCATGTTTTGTTTAACATTGAAACATTTTAGCCCTGCCCCCTCATTCTTCATCCTTTCTCACTAGAACTGTTCTCTGCAAGTTCCATTCCTACTTTTATCTTTGTATATGTTAACTACTGAGTTTTTAATCAGTGTGTTTTGCTTAAGCATGAGTAGGAAGTTATTTACTAAAGCAAGGACAACTTAACTTTGGCTACCTGAAAAGAAAAAAAAAAGAAAAGAAACAACAACCATGATGAAGATTGGGAACTCATGAGCCCCTCATGGGAGGTGTTGATGTCCTTCTCCTTCTAACAATAATTAACTGTCTTAGACCCTCAGGAAGGGGTGGGGCCTCATGGACCTCTCCAACAACAGTTAACTGCCAGTAACACTTCAGTAAAAGGATAGGCTTCATGAGTCCCTTGTATAGGGAGGGCGGGAAAAGGGAGGAGGGAGGACTCAAAGACCTCGCTTCTGACAACAGTTAACTGCCCTAGACCCTCAGGGAGGAGTGGGGCATCATGAGCCTCTTCTCCAACAACAGTTAACTGCTAGTAGCCCTTCATGGAGGGGTAAGCTTCATGAGTCCCTTATTGGGGAGAGGGGACTTCAAAGACCTCCTTCTAACAGTTAACAGTTAACTGTCATAGACTCTCCTGGAGGGGTAGCCCTTCCGGGAGAGGTAGGCTTCATGGGTCCCTTATGAGGGGTTCAAAGGCCTCTCCTCTAACAGTTAACTGACCCAGACCAGCCGAGAGCGGTGAGGCCTCATGAGCATCTCCTCCAGCAAAGTTAACTGGTAGTAGCCCTTCAGTGTGGGGTTGGACCTCAGGATCCATTAAGGAAGTATATATAATGCCTCAGATCCTCCTGTAACAATAGTGAACTTCCCTAGTCTCTCAGCGAGAGGTGAGGACTCCTGGGCATCTCTCTCATGTGAAGGTTGATGATGAGCCATAGGAATAAAGCTTTTAACGCATGAATTTATTTCTATTGCTAAGTCCTTGTTCTCTCTCACTAGCCATAACTGGAAATCAGAAACAGGCCCCCTTTTGTACATGCTGCCTTGATGTTTTTGAAAGGGCATGGTAGTTCATGCATAATACATGTAATACCAGTATTTGAGAGGCTGAGGCAGTGTATTCTTCCAAATTCTGGGCTATTCTGGACTACACAGGAAGCTCTGAGCCCACCTGGGCTAGAGAGTGTGAGTCTTTATCTAGAAATAAAAATCACTGAGTGTGTACCCCTTTGGCACTGACACTGTATAAAAATACTTACATTAGCACAAGGAGATGTAATTACTTAAATCCATTTTCTTTTTTGATCATATGTGATTTTTAAATTTTAGCTTCTCACAGTCACTGTTATGTAATTTAGCAAGCCAAAAGGAAAAAAAAGATTGGCAATGAATTTCTGTCTAACGTGCACTAAAGTTCCCTGCTTGTGCTCACAGAGAACCAGAAGTGTCTGGGGTGAGTCACATGGAATATCTGAGTCCTCCTTCACTGAAATACAAAAATCTGATTAAAATGAACTTCAAATCCCTCTCAGATCAAGAGAAACCAGAGCTTAAATGTCAGGGTTAGAGGTGGTAAAATAATGATTGAAATAAAATATATCATTATAAGATAGAAAAAATATCACAAAGGGTAGTAGTCAAGGATTTGTTTGCAAAGGATTATTGTATTTCCTGACACCCAGCAGGATGCCAGAGGATGGAGAGTCAGTCATGAAATAGGGACTGCTGCTGTGTATTTCAAGACACTTGCAAAACAGTCATGGCAATAGCCATGCAAATTGCATACAGTAGAAACAAGTTTCAATTTAAGTACTGGGAGATGAAGGGTCATGAGGGCTTCCTGGAGATGACTGGAGCTGCCCCAAGCTATCAGAATTCCACTTGGTTTTCTTAAGCAAAGAAAACTGAAGGTCATTTCCAGCAAGATCACAGAACCTTGTGCGTGAGTTCTGGGGAAGTTCCCAGATACTATTAAAAGGAAAATGATATGGAGCAACTCTTTTTGTAACAATTTGCCCTTTCTAATCAACAAATCTTAAATGATGAAAAATAAAACAGTAAAATTGCCTGAGCATATGCAAAGTGATATTACCTAACGTGTTACCTTAGCTCTGTCAATCCCTACCCCTGCCTGCTTCTGTCCCACTCCCACAGGCAATCTCATGCTTGAGGCCATTTTGACACTGCTCTCTGGAGCTCAACATAATAACTCAAAATAAATGTCAGGAAGGAGACATTCCACCTGGGAGCAGAGGCTGACCTTCAGGACTATGGTTGGGCTAGAAGTAAAGGGCTGCAAGGAAATGAACGATCCAGGGCTTTTTATTCTGCTGCTTTATGAGCTCAGTGTGGCAGAGGAGGATTCCAAACAACCCTAGCCATTTAATCCTAAAGCACATTTAACCCGGAACTGTTGGAAATGCACAAAAGCCAGTTATTTCTCTCACAATATGGCTTGCTGTGTTTGCTACTGAACTGCTGCCTTAAGTTCATTACCTTGCTGTAACCAAATACCCAAGACGTGGTTCTTTATAAATAACAGACATTTGTTTTGTAGTTCTAGAGGGAAGGAAGAGGAAGATCAATGTACCAGTCGCTTTTGGTGTTCAAAGGTGTATAAGAGGCATAGTTTAGGAAAGTATTAGAAAAAAAAAAAAAACAGAATTAATGTTAAGCAAGCAGGCCTTTTTTTTTCTAAAGGGAAGAAAATGACTGACACCTGTTCACCAGGAAGGCTATAGTAGATGTTGTTTAACAACTTGGTGACCTTTTGTTATTCTGTGGAGCCAGTCTTCATGCGAATGTCTCCAAATCCTGAACATTGTTTACATCTAATCCTGAGATTTGCCTCTCAGTGAATAAAACCCATCCTTATGCAAGAGGTCCCAAGTACTTTGAATTCTCAACTAATAGAATTCATATCTATGCTTATTACAAATGCTTCCTCTGTAAGCCCAGATTTCTGAAAACTGCTTCTCAGTCAATGGAGCTCATTTTATGGTGAAGGTCACAGGCACTTTGCTATAGAGATATACTTTGCAAGGGAGTTTCCTATGTAGTCATCGCTGAATCTTTGTTGTGATAACTGCCACATGAAGACTTTTTCCAGTTTTACTGTGTTTAAATGTGTAAGAGAAATAAACCACTTGGCCAGACTCTAGAAGTTTTTGACCCAGTGCCTGCTAAAGTGATGCCAACTTGAGTTTCATGCTTTGCCTCACATGAATTATTTCCATGCCAACCCTGATGCTTGCAGGGACAAGTGGAGAAGCCCCATTTGGCTTCCAAGCCACTTGCAGTCAAGTACCTTGAATCATTGCTTTCTCCAGAGAGAAGGAACACTTATGACTCTGTTTGGCACAGATAGAAGAAAAAAGGCCACATCTAAAAACCCTTTAGTAAGTCCTCCAAAAGGCCCAACCCTTGGCTTAGGTTTGTAATTCAGTGGTACACACGTGCCTAGCACTGTAGGAAGTATCAGGATCAATCTCCAGTATTGCAGGAAAAGAAAAAAGAAAGAAAAACCAGTTCACTTGAATCACAAAAACCCCACCTCTTAATACTACCACATTGTTGATCCAGTTTTAGTGTGTGAACTAGAGAAAGCACATTGAGACCACAGCACTCCTTCTTGTGGAAACTTGTCACTTCTTCCTCTGTTGCGGAAGAGCTCCATGGACACCTCTACTTCTACTCTGCTCGTGACTATCACCCCTCATGGGTTCCTTATGCCCCTCCCCCAAGACCTAGTCAGGCTGCTTTCTTGAGAGTGTCCCTCCTTGAAGACCTAGTTGACTCACTGAAAATCATCCCTTTGAGAAACAAGACATTCAGCCTTTAAACTACTTCTATGGCAACCTTCTTTGTCTTCCCTGCCGTCCTAGAAATTTCCAGCCCCGCAAATTCAAATATCGCTGGGCAAAGGTCAGAGAGCAGTCTGCGTACCCTGTGAGTTCTACGGGTCCTGTGACCAGATTTCATGAACTTTCACTCCAAGTTCTCTTCTGTTCTTGGAGCTATGGCTGCATTCTTTGCACAAGTATCCAGGGATGACTTCATGGATGTACACTATGCTTCATTTAGTCTTGTTAATCTACCTCAGTCTCCCTCACACACCTTTGAGGGAAAGGACAAGCAAGCTAAAGGCCCCTAAATAAACACAGTCTCTTTTCTATAATTTCGATGTTTTATGCACCCATACTTCCTGCCCAAGGCTCATTGGTTAAAGCTTGGTCATTTCAGGGGTGTTGCTGGGCTATGGTAAAACCTTTAGAAGTAAAAGCCTTGGGGAAGGTTCTTGGGTGCCTGAGCCTGGGCTTTTGAAGGAGATGTTGGTACACTCTCTTCCTCTCTCTTGTTTGTTTGCTAGCCATAAGGTATGCAGCTTTCTGATCTACTGTACATTCTTTGCCATGGCCATCCAGCATGTTCACCACAGGCTCACATTTTGAATGCTTGTTCCCTAGCTGGTGATACTATTTAGAAAGCTATGGACCATTTAGGAGTCAGAGCCCTAAAGAAGGAAGAAAATTACTTAGAGGCAGTACTTTGAAGATTATACCTTGTTCCTAGTTCCTGCTTTACTATATACCTCTTGGTCAGTCAGGATGTGAACAACCTCTACCACGACTTCCTTCTGTCACAAACTGAATTGCCATACCTTCCCTCCCACAATGGACCGAAAACATGAATTCCTCCCTTTAAAAAAAATGTATGTGACATGAAAGCAGAAGAGTAGTTACTGTGAGGAGGGAATAGACCAGCAGGAGAAAGTCAGACAGACAGGTGAGGGGAGCAAAGGTAAGGTCAACAAAAAGTACATACGAAAATGCTTTAATACAATCTCATACTTTGTATGCTGTCTTAGTCAGTATTCTAATGTTGTGAAGAAACACCATGAACACAGCAATTGTTTTTTGTTTGTTTGTTGATTTGTTTGTTGGTTAGTTGGTTTGTTTTCAAGACAAGACTTTTCTGTGTAGTTGCTGTCCTGGAAATTGCTTTGTAGACCAGGCTGACCCTGAACTCACAGAGATCCACCTACCTTGGCCTCCCAAGTACTGGAATTAAGGGTGTGTGCTACCATGCCCAGTGACCACATTAACTCTTGTAAAGGAAAGCATTTAATTGTGGCTTGCTAACAGTTTAAGAGGTTTAGTCCACTGTCATTATGGCAGAAAGCATGGCAGCATACAGGAAGATGTGGTGCTGAAGAAATAGCCAAGAGTTCTACATTTGAATAATCAGGCAGCAGGGAGAGAGAGACACTAGGCCTGGATTGGACTTTTGCAACTTCATAGCCTACCCCCAGTGACATACTTCCTCCAACTAGGCCACAACTAGGCCAATAAGGCCACACCTTTTAATCTTTTAAAATAGTGCCACTGCTTTGATGACCTAGTATTCAAATTATGGGGATTATTCTCAAACCAACACATGAGCTAATTTTGAAAAAGTAGTTAAAATAGACAAGATAGGAAAAGAGAAATTTTTGATCAATGTCAAAAGGAAAAATTAGAAAAAAGGATTCTATAAATAACTGACTAAATTTTAAACTATTCATATGTAATAAGAAAAGATAAAAATTTGAGGCTGTTATGAAAACCTTTTCATGGGCTCCTACATCAAAACCAGTTGTCACACTCTTTCAAAGTATTTGTTCATATTTTCAGCGGTGTTCATAACCAATCAAGTGGCAAGTGTATAAACAACTTAGATGTGGATGGATGGATGGACACTAGGAAAAACCTTGGGCTAAAACTCTGGGTCTGTTGGTCAAACGAACTAAAAAAAAATTATCAACTCCTTTAAGCAGAGGGTCATTGTAACCCTACAGTGTATGAAAACCCTACAGTAAACTCCTGGGAATTTATGGCAAATATTTGCTCAACTTAGTATTAAAATGGATGCACTTCTCTTTCCATAGCATGGCTCATTTCTCCAGAGTTAATCCATTTGTGCCTCCATAGAGGCCTGGCTTTAATAGCTACATTATAGATTCACATATGAATTGCGTGATCAACATGTGGTTTTGAAATTAAAACAGCTGTACTCTGAGTATAGGACAGATTAGATAAGTAACAGCTCTTGCTTCCATTGGGTATATCTGTTTTCAGGCATACTCCCTCTCATATCTACCTTTCCTCGTTCTAGGCCATTTATGCTAATTGATCCTGGAGTTCATCATACCATCTAAGGAGAACCAAATTAGTACTTGAAGAAAAGATCATTTCTAAAAACAAACTAAAGGTTTACACTTCTCCTCACATAGTGAGTTTTGACCAAGTGATTTAAAAAAAATGAGTACCAACTGAACTCTCTTTTGCAACATGTACTAGAATATTTATCGACTTTCTGAAACTTCCAGAAGTCAAGAAGCACCAAAACTTTCTCCATTGAGCCATCTTTTGACCTTTGGGTGTGATATTAGAAATAAAACAAAGACTCCTCATAGCTTCCTCATTTCCTGCAAGGATGAGATCGTCACCCTTCCTTTCAACCTGCCCAGCATTAACTCTGTCGATAAATCCTTCAGGGCTGCTGCTGCCTTATTAAGACAGTCTTCTCTGCCTAGGACATGCATGGTCACTACATCAAGAACTCAGAGCCTAAAATAGAGAAGGGGATGGGGGTAAGTGAATACTTATTTTCATTTAAAACACTTTAATTAAGCAAACAGTTGCCAAGACCCAGGTATGAACATAAGAATGTGATCACTACTTGCTTCTGAGCATAATGGCCTTTCTTAGAACTCTTTGAAAACTGTGAGTTAACTGTCTCAGACATGAAATCTCAGCTTCACAGAGGCAATGACAAGATGATAGTCAAGGATAGCCTAGGGTGAATTCAAGGACAGCCTGTATGTCTAAGGGAGACCTTAGCTAAGAAAAAATATTGAAAGAAGATTAGTGATATAGTTCAGTGGTACAGTATCTGAGTAGCATGTGGGAGACCTTGGATTCAAACCCCGGTACCACAAAGAGACTTTTTTAAAAGATAAGCTAAAGGAAATCCAGGTGCCATCCTAAAGACTTAAAACACAGCAAGGAACAATTCTAATTATTTCCTTAACCAATCAAAACTTTATACCTAGAATTCCTACAGTTTTTTATATGTATCTATACATATATATAACATAAAATACATAATAAACATATTTAACATATATGACACATATATAACATATATGCAATATATCTATATTTACTGTGAAACAAACCACTTCAAAATGTAATGGTTTGAATCAGCAGCGATTTATTTTTCCCTTATGATTTTGTGAGTTGGTTCAGCTGGATGATTCTTCAGGTTCATTTAACCATGTCTGGAGTCACCTACATAGATGTGTTCAGTTAGATGAACACAAACATTCAAGAAAACTTCTTGGCTCTGGTGTCTGAGTGCTTCTCCATGTGGGTTTTCCACATGGTTGGCTTGGGCTCTCTCCTAGCATGGTGGTCTCAATACAGTCATAATTTTTTTCCTGAAATAGAACCTGGCTACAACAACCCCATTTTTTTTCAAGCTACATAGAAATCTGCCAGTTAACTATTTCTCATATCCAAAAAAAAAATGACTTCTACAAAGGTATCCAATCAGATTGCATAGTGAGTCCGTGTTATATGATATTATATCTCACAAGTTTACTTTCTTATAAATCTTTAAGGTTAAAATTAACTCATTTCTGAAATATTAATTTCTCACAAAGTAGCCTGTTTCTCTAGAAAATATTGTGATGTTTCATTAGTTTTGTGAAGTGGGCACATGAGACATACATTGAAATAGAAATTTTGTTCTCATGAGATCTATATTCTAATTCATATGTCATGTTGACCTCTGGTAAAGCCTAGGGTCATTCATTCTGTTAACGAATCCCATCAATTCTTAAGAAAATGGAAACAATGGTAAAAGTAGAAGGAATCATTTTTTTAGACTTGGGCTTAAAACCCACAATCATGTCTTCAAACTTCCTTAAGAAACTTAACCTTTTTTCTGGCTTTCATTTTTTTCTGTACGTGATTTGTTGCATATACAAACATTAACATAAAAGATTCTCCAGGCGTATGGTTTAATAACCTCTCTGAAATATTCATGTTTCATCTTTCTTTCTTGACACTCATCAGCACAAGCTACATTAAGCATTCTTTGGTAGCTTTTTGCACATCTTTACCTATCAGTAACATTGAACTCAATCCTCAAGCCATAGCCATGGTAATTCTTAAAATGTTGACACACCCCAAAGCATCATTTCCAAGAGTTGACATATTCAGCTCACAGTTGCAGACATCTTAGTTCATAGGCAACTGGTTTCTTTGCTTCTAGAATGTTGACAGAAAGTATAATGGCAGAAAGGCATAGCTAAGGCAAATTCTCACCTCAGGTAACAGAAAAGAGAGCATATCCATGCTTAGAATTCCTAAATTCCAGCCAGATTCTAAGAGAAACAATGCCAAGGGAGCCATTATTCACATTAATAACTAAATCTAAAATGCCCAAAATGTATTATCTGTCATGTACTGATCACAGAAAGTAATAAGGGACTGAGGAGGGAACAGACTCCACACGAGATGACATGGAAGAGAGGAACTGAAGATGATCACTTTTGGACACTACCAATCCCACTTCCTAACATGGACTAAATTTCCCTTTATCTAAGGCAGTTAGATTATACCAATAATAAAGACTCAAATGCTATGTGACATCTTACATCAAGTACATAAAAACTTGTTGCCATTGGATTAATGAGGAGCTTATAAGGAATCACCTCCGTCTAAGGAGCTATTGGTAGTTGATAGCTAAAGAAAAAGGGAGAGAGTCACTTTTCTTCAGGAGTGTGGCCTCATTGTTCATGTTCCACTGACAGATCTTGCACCCTTGTGCATACAGAAATCACTAACTGGAGTTATAAAAAAATGTAACAGACATGAAGTTGGGAGGGGTTGCTTAAGAGGAGTTGAAAGTGGCATCTGGAGAACTTTTTCCTACCATGTACAATTCCTAAAGAACTGCCTGATGTGGTTTAAAACATCTATATTAGGCAGAGTTAGTTGATGACTACAGTAAATAACTCCTAAATGTCAATGTATTTTTACTGTAAAATATGTTTATATATTTCTCATTGTATTAGTCATACACAGGTTAACAGGTATATTCTGCTCCACACATTCATTTTGGAACCCAGGATCTTTCTGTCTAAACTCCACTACAACCTGCCTCTTCCACTGGATGCTCTGTAATACATCATTCATCAATTAAGGGGAAAGAAAACAAAGCAAAATATATATTGAATAAATACGGTAGATGAGGCAGACCTAGAAATGCTGTATAATACATTCCCTTCCCAACTGTAAAGAACTCTGGGGAATGTGGTCAAACTGTTATGACCTTAGGAAAAAAAAATGGTTCAGTTATCAGTCAGACTTTACCATTTACTTAGTCCTACCATATATAAATATGAAGATGTTCTCTTATCAAACAGTTGCTTCAGTTGTATTTATTAAAGTCTGATGTCAGAAATGGGAGAACTGGATACATGACACAGTTTTGAAGAAATGCCTAAGCAGAATCCTATGAAGAAATTTAAAGGCCTTAGCATCAGAGCGATCTGACACAAATCAAATCTAAATCCTGGTTCCATTCCCGTTGTCAATTAATATTTAAAATATAATAAGCTAAAATAATAAAAAGTCATATTTCTGGTTTCTCCCTTGATTATTCATTTGTTCACTTTTCAAAATAGTTCACTCTCCTGGATGACGTGTGTGTGTGTGTGTGTGTGTGTGTGTGTGTGTGTGTGTGTGTGTAGTTTGCCTGTTAGATAATCAAAGTTAGCCTAGAGAATGCATGTCAGAAGATGAAGACAGAGCCAAATGGAAACATATATATCTATAATCCAAGCACTCTAGAAACTGAGGCAGGAAAATCACATATTTAAGTCCAGCCAAATCTACATATTGAGAACCTGTTGAGTACGAAGAATAAGGAAAAGCAAAGAAGAAAGGGGAAGGGATGAGAAAGAAGATAATGTGGTGGAGGAAAAGAAACGCAAGAATAAAAGAGTATAGAAAACTTTTTGAAATATAAAATTTTCAATAGAACCTTCTACTTTCTCCCCACTGAATACACTTCTCAACATTATTCATTACTACTAATTCATAGGCATATTCTAAATATTTCTAAAGATACACTATTCCATAATTCTGCATGAAAACTTCAGTGTAGATGTTTTAAGCAGAAGACTTGGGAGTATAGTGACTTATTTGTTTTTTGTTTGTGTCTAAGTTAAAGGAGGATAATTAGAATCTTTCTCTACCTCACTTATTCTACCAGCACAGATGTTTAGAGATGGGATCTCCAAGTCTTCAATATATTTGTAATTAGTTCATAGAGAAGACTATACATTTTTACAAGAACATGGAAATAACATTTAGTCCACTTGAGATAAGGTATGTTGCTATAATGAAAATCTCAAAGGCTTAAACATTAGTTTACTTCTTAGTTGCATGAAATCTGATAGAAGTTGGCCAGAGCTAATCTCCATCTGGTGGCTTTGGGAATCCAAGTTTCTTCCATCTGGTGCTGCTGCCCTCTCAAGATGTAAATTCCCAGATTGTGACGGTTGGAAAAGAGAGGACTGGAAGAGACACACTAGCTCCTTACTTAGTTGGCCCATAAGTAATTCATGCCATTTTCATGCACAATTGATTTAACAGAACTTACTAGATAGCCTATACGCCACTCTAAAAGCATCTGGGAAGTACAGGGAAGCACATTGTAAGTGTGACAAAAACAACCTTCTTTGCCATATAAGGGAAATGGGATTACTTGCAGAAAGGTCCACAAACAATGCTCATATATCATAATGAATTAAATAAGTCATGAAGAGTTTGTGCATAAATGAGTGATGAAAGAATGAAGAATACATCCCAAACTATGAGCTCAATGCTGCTCTGGAAAACCATTGACTAGTAGAGATTATCAGGCCCGGCTCATCTGTGATATGTATACCCATCTGACAATGAAAAAAAAATACTTAAATTGATACTTTTATCATTATTGCAAGGTGCTACAAGATTCTCATTCTAACCTAAAGTATAATTTAGACATGCTACAGAAGGAAAATGAAGATAAAATGTAAAATTACTGAAACAAAGATTCCTATGTTCCAAAATTTTGAGTTGCTATGGTAGTATGAAAGGGAAGAATGAAAACTTGGCCTTTTGTGCTTTCAGTAAGCATAGTAAATCATAAGCTTATGTTACCATTTTAATCATGTATGCTCCTATCGAAACAATAGTCATTGGTTTCAAGCTTGATGACTATCCTACTTACTGTTCTATTGGTCTAAAGAGACACCATGACCAAGGCAACTCTTATAAAGAAGAAATTTAATTGGAGCTTGCTTACAGTTAGTTTCAGAGGCTTTGTCCATTACCATCATGGCAGGGAGCATGATAGTACACAGGCAGATATGGTGCTGGAAAAGTATCTGAGGGATATATCCTGATCCACAGGCAGAGAAGGAGAACTAGGCCTGGCAAATCTCAATCTCACTTTCAGTGAAATACTTCTTCTAATAACGCTATATCTTCTGATCTTTTTTTTTTTTTGGTTTTTTCGAGACAGGGTTTCTCTGTATAGTCCTGGCTGTCCTGGAACTCACTCTGTAGACCAGGCTGGCCTCAAACTCAGAAATCCTCCTGCCTCTGCTTCCCAAGTGATGGGATTAAAGGCGTGTGCCACCACCACCCGGCTTTCTGATCTTTTTCAAATAGTGCTACTCTCTGGTGACTAAGCATTCAAATATATAAGTCTATGGAAGCCATTCTTATTCAAACTACCACAATGACAGATATGCCTCCATTTTTCTAGCCATCCATCTCAGGACAACCATGCCAAGTTCAAACATTTAAAAGACAGAAAAAAATCTCATCAGTTGATGCTCAAAAAGAAAACTCAGTGAGGTTAATATGTGATTAAAATTTGATGGTGTCATAGGAAAAAAGGCTTTAAAAATGTTGGGTGGGTGAGGGAATATCCTCATAGAAACAGGAGGAGGGAGATGGGATGGAGGGTGGGGAAAGTGGATAACATCTGAAATGTAAATAAAATATCCAATAAAAAAATAGCTACTACAGGGCTAGTGGTAGCCTTGGCAAAAATAAATGCTATAGAAAAACTCTTCTTATATTTAGACTTTTTAAATGTATATCAGTGTTTTGTTTGCATGTACACATGTGTGCCACATGTAGGCCTGTTACCTACAAAGACCAGAAGAGGGTATCATATATCTGGAGTTAGGGATGGTTGTAAGCATCATGTGGGTGCTGGGAGCCACTGAACGTCTTCTCCATTCCCCACAACAGGCTATTTCTTAATAAATAGGATGATGTGGATTTACTTGAAGATTAGCAAAACAGGTACAATAAAAGCAAAACATGTTACTGTTTAACTGAGAGAGATAAGCATTGATTCCGGCAAATATGAGTACCATGCTCATCCATATGAGATGAGTACTATCAAGTTGTATTATCTATTCAAAGTCATCATGAACTGGAGTAACCTTTAGGATCATCTATCAGCTGCAATCCTAATTTTCTATCATCTAGCCTTCCCAATTTATAAGCCAATGTTCTAAACTAAAGATCAGGACAAGAGAAGTCTTTGGGGTGATGGCCACAAGGTCAAAGCTTATACATGTGTTCTGTGTTATTCAGGATATAATATAATAGGATGGTTGACTACCACTTTCTAATTTTTCATACCATGTAACTTAGAATTTATGTATTTTACTTGGCTGGCTTATGACAGCTGTTTGTAGACTATAACTTTATGTGGCACTTTCTCATAAAATTCACTCCCAGTTTGTAAACATAAGACCAATGATACACAAACCAGGTGGTCTGGAGACACATAAAACAGAATAGTCTCAGAAATATCACCACTCAACTCAAAGTTAAGAATGTTTCCTTACTCTTTCTAAAATTTTAGATTTCATATTTAGCAAGACTAGCCCCTTTCCTAAGGAGATTCATCACCTTCTGTACTGTTCCCATTAACAGAAGATAATTAGAAGTTCATCTAGAGAATCTATGTATTTTTTTGTTGAGGTTCTGTACAAGGCCCAACCCTCCAGGATGAGAAGCAGCCAGTGTAGGCTTATCTAGGCCTTCCCAGAAAATAGGTAGGGGGAAATTTCCCCTTTCTTTACCTTTCAGGTTTTCTTATCCTCAGGATCAAGGAGAAAAACAAAACAAACTTTGATCTTTTCACAGTTTCCTATGTGCTAGTGTGCTCAGTAGAAAGTATACATTGAAGTGGAATGTATCAGGTGTATTCGAAAATAACATGGAAAAAGACAGACAGACACACACATACACACACACACACACACACACACACACACACACACAAACAGAGAGAGACAGAGAGAGAGAGAGAGAGAGAGAGAGAGAGAGAGAGAGAGAGAGAGAATTAGGATTAACAGGATATATCAAAGACTGACCTTAGACAGATCTGTGTTGGACATAAATATTCAGGGTCTTTAATCATTTCTTGATCAGGAAACACCCTCAAAAGAGATTGACCTTAGATCAAACCTGAGATTATCAAGGATGAAGAGATGGCTCAGTGGTTATGATGATGAGCACTGACTGCTCACCAAGGATCCAAGTTCAATTTCCAATATCCATGTGACAGTTCACCACTGTCTGTACCTCCATTTTCAGGAGATCCAACACTCTTCTTGCCTCTACAGGCACCAGTCAAGTGTGTTTTGTACAAACATACATGCAGGCAAATACTTATATAAATAAAAATAATAACAAAATAAAACTTTGCTCACTGCCCTGAGGCTTCTTATTGGGGAGACAAATGAGGAACTAACTCAATACTCAAGTGCACAACCCATAAATGTAAACATGTCAACAAAAATAGGGACATATTTGATGAATGGGAGACAGAACCAGAAAAATGAATGCTTCCTCTTATTTTGTCTCCTGGAAAGAAAAAAAAATACAAAACTAGAAAACAAACATTCTATGAGATTCTCTAAAAGTGAGACCCCAGCACCAAACTGCAGTTTCCCATGGTTCCAGACAAGTCATCAAGTCACACATCTCTTAGTTTTCTTCAAAGTGTTGCTCCTAAGTACACTACCCACAGATACACCTTGGTCTCAGTCTCTTGAATGGAAGAAATTTAACTCTATAACTGATAGCACCATTGCAATTCTTAGATCCAACTCCTTCTGGAAGAACCTTCCCAGACTTACTCTTTCCTTGGGATAATAATGTCATAATTTTTTTCTGTCTTCTGTGTTACATATGTTAAAGCTAGTTTGAGTTGGGTGTTTGAGATTTGGGACCAAAAAATAATTCACTGACCCAACTTCGTTTTCTCCCATCTTCTCCTCACACCAACTCCATCTTCCACATGTCTCTGTACTCTCATAGTCAGTCCCAGTAAGGTGAAATGACCTCACTCACTTCCCTTCATCTGTCTCCTTCAAAAGTATGAGGAGGCTACATATCTCAACTTGACAGTGTCTTCTTATCTAAAGGGTATCTCTTATAGGCAGCACATTGAGTTTTCAGTGGTTGCATGACCTTCAACTACATCCAAATAAGAAGTTAATCAAGAGTTCTAGGCTAATTTTTCTAGACCAGTATAATTCTTTACTACCAACTGAATCTTAAGATTATGTTCACAGACAAATGTAGCTATTACTCCTCATCAAAGAAGCTTCTTTTTGTGGAAAATGGAGACAATCAAAAACACAAAAAGAAAAAAAACCAACACAACAGGAAATAGTACAGAGATAAACACATTTTGAGGATTCCAGCCCCAGAATATATATACACTTACCTCACAGATCTTGCATCTTGGATTCAAGGGGCATTGAGAAAGAGAGAGCTGAAGGATTGGAAGAGCCAGGATACAGGAAGTCTCCTATGAAACAGTCTTTCCTAGATCAGAACAACAGTATTAGCCATGGACATGTGAATGTGGAAGGGGGAAAATTTCACAGAGTCCCACCCTAGACAAAGAACTATAGTCAACTAATGACTGCTGAAAGGAGATTAGCATCTCTCAAGGATAAAACCCTTTATTAGTTGTCCAGTGAAGAGTGGTCAGCCTGAACATACACACAACAAAAATGAACTCAGCCAGTTGTAAATATATATATTTGTGTATACACACACACACACACACACACACACACACACACACACACACACACACATATATATATGAAAACCAGACTATTGACTTGAAGATGGAATGTAGGGTAGCTAAGTAGCTAGGAGAAGTTCAAGGGAAAAATTGATGGAAGAAGTGATGCAATTATATTTCAGCTAAAAACATTTAAAAGAAAATGTTTAGGGATAGGCTCAGATAGAGGTTGGGAGGAAACAGTCCAAATCAAAAGCCTGAATACAGTTACTAAAAGCTTGTAAAAACCAAGGCTAAAGCTACAGCTCAGTGGTTGTCTGCATGAGAGAGGCAGACACTGCTCCTTGTTACTTTAACCAGAGTTTGTTGTTGAGGCCCACAAAAACATCTAGCAGCCAAAAAGCAAGGGCCACTCTAAATGAAGAAAGACCCAGGAAGTGACCAAGTCTGTCCTACAGCCCTATAACTTGATCTGCTAACTATCAATTTGGGAATTGGCAAGAATCTAAGCCTCAGATGCAAGTATGCCATTCTAACATGTCTAGCCCTGTCTTTGAGCATGGAGGTCTCCTTTGAGAAATTTCTCATCAGTGCCAATCGGATCCTAAAGGCTGTTGTTGAAAAGGGTAAGAATGTGGCTTTGGAAATTTGAAAACAAAAACAACTTCTGTTCTCTTTTCAGACTTAGATCTCTCTCTTACTATCTTAAGTTTACTACTTTTCGATCAAAAACCGTCTGTTTTTCTGGTGGTTAAAGACTCCATTGCAGAGCAGAAGGCAGGAAAGGAATTCAGTCCTAAATTAGTACACAGTTCAGTAATCCAAGGTAATGGCAGAGGGTGAATATGAGCAAAGTACACTGATGTACATGTGAAGACATCCAAAAGAACAAACAAACAAACAAACAAAACAAGAAAAAAAATGTCAAAGGACTCTGAAAACATCACCTTAGATTTGCAATCATATTCAAAAGGAAAGAAGACAAGAGCACACATTCAATAACTTGCCTCGGAGCAGACAGGCAAGCAGGTATCAGAAGGAGTAGATAGATAATATGGGGGTCATCAAAATAAAACAGGAGGTAACATCTCATTTTTCAGGTTTTCAATGGTATTTCTAAACCAGAGAGGAGTACTTGCTGGCAGACAGGGGTTGCTACTGTGAGAAAAGACAGGTTTTTTGGAGTTTGACTAGGATGACATTTTGTCTTACCCAACATGTGTGCGTTGCAAACACCAGATGGCTGGCTTGTGCAGTACACAGCTCCTGACACTCAAAACTTCAAATGTTGGAGTTCACCATACTGCTTCTAATATTTTTCTCTGGGGATTATATAGTAAAAGACAAAATAAACTCATTTTTCTCCATTGACAAAACATAAGTTTGCCCAAACAAAACTATATGTCACCAGAAAAATAGAATCTGTTCTATTATAGTTTTGCAGAATTATGTACTCTTGACAATACATAATTATTGTCAAATTATTGTCATCCTTTATCATCTCTCAAGGATAAAACCCTCTATTAGTTGTCCAGTGCAGAGTGCTCAGCCTGAGTATACACACAACAAAAATGAACTCAGCCAGTTGTAAATATATATTTGTGCATCCACACACATATACATATATTTTTGATTTATATATCCACACACATATACATCCACACACATATACATATATATTTGATTATTATGTGTATATATATATACACATAATAATCAAAGAAAACCAGACTATTGACTTGAAGTTGGCATGTAGGGTAGCTACATGAGTTAGAGATGTTAAACATGCTATATCCTTGAGATTGGCAAGATGCTTGACAATGTACGTGGAGGACAGAAATGAAACTTCAACAGACAATGGGCTAGAACCTTCCTTTGGCTTCCTAGTTTGAGGTATGTCTTTGGCCTACCTATGAATTTGCAGAAAGATGATAAGAAGTAAATATTTCTAAGTATTTGATGCATTAGTTTTAAAATATAATAGACAAGGGGCTGGATATGTGGCTCAATGGCTAAAAAAATGTACTGTTCTTCCAGAGAACACAAGTTCAGTTCCTAGCACTTACATCCTGTGCTTGACAACTACATGTAACCCGTGCTTTGGGGGAATCCAATACCTCTCGGTTCTGTGCACACACACTTAAAAATAGTAAAATAAGTTTTAAAATCTTTGAGACAGACTGGTTGGGTATAGGGATGTCAAATGGTTCTTACTGCTATCATTATTGTGACTGGAAAAAGAAGCACATATTGTGTCACGTTAAGAAAAAGAACTGTTAAAATACTTGTTATATGGTGTAGAATCTGACAAACTATAGCCTATAGGCAAAATACAACTCCCAGCTTGTTGTGTTTTTGTAGCCCAAAGACATTGCTACAACAAGCTTGCACTGTGTTCTAAAAGAAAAATCAGGCCATCGCCCTTCATCCCTTTTTCTGCCTCTACTCCCAGACCCTGCTTCACAGACTGGTGGCTGTTGTTCAACAATGTATATAAATTGAGGCCATTGCTATTGACAACTTCTGGACACTAAGCAGTCTAGGATCCTTCTGACTAGCTGCCCAAGTTGAATGCCAGTGTGTGTTAACAAGGAAGAGTAAAACTGATCTAGGTTAGGTCCCCCTAACCCCACTTACCACCTGTCACTTCTTCTGGAGCCAGTACCCAGCCATATGAGCACGTTTCTTTCTGAGGAAGTCTATATAAGTCTATATAAAGTGACAACGGCTCTTATGACTAGCCATCCTAGGCAAATGAGACAGGGTATAGCAAGACTTCTCCCCCTCAGTAAACCACACAATCTCCTCTGTGTTGCCTTTGGGCACAAAAAAACCCCAAATACTTATTGTCTGTCATTTTACATTAAATTTTGAGACTACACCAATATAAATGTCTACAATACACCATCTAAATAGATTTACCGTTATGATTGGGTAACCCAGGGAAAGGGGAATGGGAATCTGTGCCAAGAAATCAGAGGAGGCACTGATTTAATCTGCATTCAAAAGAGTGATACACATACACTTTTGAGACATTGAGTCATCTGCACATCAGGCTCAGTTATTTGGGGAATGTGAATGCCACCTACTGGGCACAAACAGCCTCGACACATTGGAAAACATCATTTACACTCCAGAACCTGGAAGTGGCAACTACAAGCTAGCAAGATTGCTGGCAGTTGGGTCACACTGTTGCCAGGGCTGGCTGAAGGCCTTGAGGCTCAGTGACAGGCTTTCTTGAATGCAGTCAAACTTCTCACTCAGGGCAGAAGACTTTTCCAGTCTCTTTGCTACATAGCTGTACTGGACACTGAAGAATGTTTCTTGTATCTCTGCCCTCTTCTTGGACAGCAATTTGGGAATGACCTCTCAAAAGATCAGTTCAAGCCCCAAGACCAAGGACCTGTGAGTATGAGCTCATCAGGAAACAGCATTTGTCTGCAGATGTAATCAAATTAAGGATTTTAAAATGTGCTTATTTCTGGACTGAGTGAGAGTCTTAAGTTCAGTGACAGGTGGCTTTTTACAAGAGTCGTGAGGGGATTTGAGATACAACACAGGAGAAGGCATAAAAATTCAGAGTGAGGCTTTCACAAGCCACAGAATAAATACCAAAGATTTCTTACAGCTGCCAGAGTCTAAGAGAGGGCCACAGAAAGGATTCCCCCTTTGAGTCTCTGACAAATTCAGCAATATCAAGAGACCAATGCATTACACTAAGATGCCAATAGCATCCTCCTCCAGAGTCACAATCAAAATCACCCCCTAGGTACTTACAAATGACCCTTAAGAAGCAATATAGTCCCAGTTTTTTTTTTCTTTAAAAAAAAATACTGTGTTGTCATTATGTCCTTTAACCTAAAAAGAAGGCACTTCTGATATCTGTGAAAATTCTCCAATCATCAGATCACCTAAGCAGCAGAGTAAGACCACATACATGAAGGCAAATTCAAAGTAGAACTAAACTGGGGAAACAACAGGAACACAGAAAAAACTGCTATCTTCTTCATTGATGAGATATATCCTCTGAGCCACTCCATGTAAGCAGGAACTCCTTTTAATTCATTTGGATCATTAAACATTAAAAAGATTTTTTATCTTTGCCTCTTTATAAAGTGAAGGTAAATTTCAGGGTCCTGGGAAAAGAAAGGAACCTAGGACTATCAGAGAGAGGGGAGAAAGAGAGAGAGAGAGAGAGAGAGAGAGAGAGAGAGAGAGAGAGAGAGAGAGAAACAGAGAGAGAGAAACAGAGAGAGAAACAGAGAGAGA
>JANHMN010000005.1:102836911-102864404 GCA_030674055.1 Rhabdomys pumilio
AGAGAGAGAAACAGAGAGAGAGAAACAGAGAGAGAAACAGAGAGAGAGAAACAGAGAGAGAGAAACAGAGAGAGAGGGAGGGAAAGGAAGAGAGAGAGAGAGAACAGAGGGACACAGACTTAGAGAGACATATAGACAAACTTACAGAGACAGACAGACATACAGAGAATCAGACAGACAAACTGACAGACTTTCAGAAAGTCAGAAAGAGACAGACAGACAGACTTGCGGCCAGAGGGGCATATAGTGACCAGTGGACAGACAGACAGACTTACAGAGACAGACAGACAGAGTTACAGACAGACTGACAGAGACAGACAGAGTTACAGGCAGACTTACAGAGACAGACAGACTTACAGACATACAGATAAACATTTACAGGCTTACAGAGAGAGAGTTACAGACAGACTTATAGAGACAGATGGACAGACAGACAGATACAGACAGACTTACAGAGACAGACAAACTTACATGGACAGACAGGCTTACATGCAGAGAAGCAGGCAGACATATAAACAGATTTGCAGAGAGTCAGACAGAGACAGACAGACAAACAGAGTTGCAGCCAGAGGGGCAGATAGTGACCAGCAGACAGAAAGACATATAGACAGAAAGTTATGCAGACAGACAGACAGAGAGTTACAGGCAAACAGTTACAGACAGACTTACAGAGACAGGCAGACAGACAGACAGTTACAGAAAGATTTACAGAGACAGTTACAGACAGACTTAAAGAAAGAGACAGACTTACAGACATATAGACAGACATTTACAGGCTTACAGAGACAGAGTTACAGACAGACTTACAGAGACAGATGGACAGACAGACAGTAACAAACTTACAGAGACCGACAGGCTTACATACAGAGAAGCAGACAGACAGATGAACAAATAGACTTGCAGAAAAACAGACAGACTTTCAGCTAGAGGGATAGATAGTGACCAGCAGACAGACAGACATATAGACAGACAGACATATAGACAGACAGTTACAGACAGACTTGCAGAGACAGATGAACAGACAGACAGACAGTTACAGATAGACAGAGTTACAGACAGATTTACAGAGACAGACAAACTTACAGGGAAAGACAGACTTACATGCAGAGAAGCAGGCAGACAGATCAACAAACAGATTTGCAGATTGTCAGACAGAGACAGACAGACTTGCAGCCAGAGGGGCAGATAGTGACCTGCAGACAGACAGACATATAGACAGACAGACAGACAGACAGACAGACAGACAGACAGACAGTTATAGACAGACTTACAGGGACATCAGAGAAACAGACAGGCAATTACAAACTTACAGTGACAAATAGTTACAGACAGACATTTACAGACAGACTTACAGGGACAGACAGACAGAGTTACCGACAGACTTACAGAGACAGACAGACAAACAGAGAGAAACAGACTTACAGACAGAGAAAAAGACAGAGATAGAAAGTCAGACTTACAAATAGAGGCAAGAAAACAAACTTGGAGAGAGGTGACAGAAATAGACTTGCAGCCATAGAAGCAGATAGTGACCAGCAGAAGACAGAAAGACAGACTTACAGGGGCAGACAGACAAACTCACATGGGACAGACTTACAGACAGAAAAAGACAGAGATAGAAAGACAGACAGACTTACAAATATAGAGGCAAACAGAAACAGGCAGACTTGCAGAAAGGCAGACAGAGACAGAAGACAGACAAACTTGCAGCCAGAGGGGCAGACAGTGACCAGCAGACAGACAGACTTATAGATAGACAGACAGATAGTTACAGACTGACTTACAGGGACAGGCAGACAAACTTACAGAAAGACAGACTTACAGACAAAAAACCATATAAAAAGACAGACAGACTTACAGATAGACAGGCAAACAGAAAAAGACTTAAGAGGGGCAAATAGTGACCAACAGACAGACTTATAAACAGACAGAGACACACAGACAGTTGCAGACAGAATTACAGAGACAGAAAAACTTAGAGATCCAGATAGACGTACAAAGAGAAAGACAAACAGACTTACAGACAGAGAGGCAAATAGACACAGACTTGCAGACAGAAAGGCAAATATAGAATGACAGGAATATAGATAGATAGAGACAGACTTACAGACAGACTTGTGGACAGAAAGACAGACAGAGACAAACAACCAGACTCACAGACTGAGACAGACTTACAGACAGAAAGGCAGATAGCGACAGACAGACAAATAGACAGAGACAGACATACAGAAACTTACAGAGAGATAAAGACAGATAGACTTATAGACAGGCTTAGAGACACAGAGAGAGACAGAGACTGACAGACCGACTTACTGACATAGAGATAGACAGAGACTTACAGAGAGACAAAGACTGAGTTACAGAGACAGAAAGAGAGATAGAGACACAGACAGACAGACCTACTTGCAGACAGAGAGATAGAGACATAAATATACAGAGACAGACAGACTTATAGACAAACAGCCTTACAGAGAGCCAAAGACAGACATACAAAGACTAACAGAGAGACAAACAGAGTTACAGACAGGCAGGCAGAGACAGACAGACAGACAGACAGACAGACAGACAGAGACAAAGACATACAGAGGGTTACTGACAAAGACACAAAGATTTATAGATGTCTATAAGTCTTTATAGACAGACAGATATAGACTGAGTGGCAGACAGGTAGACTGAGACAGACAGGCATCCATGCAAGCAGAGACAGAGACACAGACAAAGACGAACAGACTTATAGGCAGACAAACAGGCGTGCAAATACAGAAAGAGATAGACTTACAAATAGTGATGGACAGACTTGTAGACAGAGAGGCAGAAACAGAGCCAAAGCCTTAAGGTAGACAAAAACAGGCAGACTTACAGACAGAGACAGACAGATAGATTTACAGTGTTACAAAGACAGACAAGACACAGACAGAGACAGTAAGACAGAAGTGGAGAGACAGAAGTAGAGACAGACAGACTTAGAGACAGAGACAGTCAGGCAGACAGAATTACAGACAGAGACAGTCAAAAAGATATAAACAAAGACAAACAGACAAACCACCCTCTTCAAAAGCTTGTGTCGAAGAGAAAATGAAATAGTTAACATAGGGGTTGATCTTGATTTTACCTCCTGACTCTTGTTATCCTCCTGTGTGTCTCTCTGTCTGCAAGTCTATCAGTAAGTCTGTCTCTATATATTGTCAATTAAAGCCAGATTCTAACTTTAACACTATTTCTGAGAATAAACTTGAGACATTTTCAAAAAGACCATAGCAATCTCATCACTGGTTAGAAGTGTGGCTTGGGAATGTTGTTTTCTGTTTTGTGCTTTCACACTAGAGCTCTGCCATGTGACCTTCCGTATAATCTCTCCAACTCTCAGATCCTCATCTATAAGAAGTGGGAGCTGTAGTGCACTCACTCCCGAGTGAGGATTCCCATTAATGAACTTAAAAATTGCTTGGTCTAGAGCTTGACTGGCATAGGAAAGCACTCAAGAAATATAACTCAGAATGACTGACGCATTCATGAGATAATCAGTTCGGTGAGTATATGTTACGGATGGTTTGAAAGCACTTACCAGAGGAAAAGACAAAATCTTAGTATTTCCGGTACTACAAAATAAAGTGTGTCCAAAAAGAGAATTTTAAGTCATCTAGATGAAGGATTATCCACAAAAAACGAGTGCAGGTGATCAAAAGCAGCACTTAATCCTGAAATAACTGGACCACAATCAGCAGGTGCCATCAACAGCCAATTTCCCTCCAGCAATAGTCTACCAAGCGCCAGGCTATGTGTGAGGTCAGAGTCTGCCCTAAGAAGTCACCAACTGATTAATGAGACCAAGCCTCAGGGAGCAGTCAACCCAGAAGTGACTTACTTATACATAATCCACAAAGCTCATTCCTGAAACCAACTGAACAAAGACAGCTACACACTGCAATCGCACTGGATCCTCAAAAGGCAGTGCAAGAATACATAATTTAAAAATACTGGACATGCATTTGTTCCATAACGCTGATGTGACAAATTACTACAAGTTGAATAGCTTAAAACAGCACAAATTTAATTATTACATTACAGTTTTAGATGTCAGATGTCAGAATGGGCACAGTGGCATTCTACCAAAAGACAGAAATTCAAACAAAAGGTACATTTAATCTAAGATAGTAAGATAGTCATAGTTATACTGCATAAAAGATTACCTCTACCATTTGTATAAGCATCAAGACTGTGAATTAGTTATTGGGTATGAATACAGAGAACTACATGTATGTAGAAGTCGAAATGAAAACGTAATTAAAGTCACAACGAAGGGCTGCTAAGGGAGCACAGGAAATGGCTTGATCAAGAGATCAGAATAGCTCTCTCCAGCCGAGCAAGATGCCCAAAGGAAAGAAGGCCAAGGGGAAGAAGGTGGCCCCAGCCCCCGCCATCTTCAAGAAACAGGAGGCTGAAAAGGTGGTCAATCCTTTGTTCGAGAAAAGGCCCAAGAACTTCCGCATTGAGCAGGACATCCAGCCCAAAAGAAATCTAACACGCTTCATTAAACGGCCCGGATACATCAGGCTGCAGAGGCAAAGAGACATCCTCTATAATCGGCTCAAAGTACCTCCTGCCATTAACCAGCTCTCCCAGGCCCTGGACAGGCAAACAGCTACTCAGCTGCTTAAGCTTGCCCACAAGTACAGGCCAGAGACAAAGCAAGAGAAGAAGCAAAGGCTACTGGCCAGTGCTGAGAAGAAAGCTGCTGGCAAAGGGGACGTCCCAACTAAGAGACCACCTGTCCTCCGAGCAGGAGTCAATAGTCACCACCTTGGTGGAGAACAAGAAGGCTCAGCTGGTGGTGATTGCCCATGATGTAGACCCCATTGAGCTGGTAGGTTTCCTGCCTGCCCTGTGTTGAAAAATGGGGGTGCCCTACTGCATCATCAAGGGAAAGGCCAGGCTGGGGTGCCTGGTCCACAGGAAGGCATGCACCACTGTTGCCTTCACACAGGTTAATTCGGAAGACAAGGGTGATCTGGCTAAGCTGGTGGAAGCTATTAGGATCAATTATAATGACAGATATGACAAGATCTGCCGCCACTGAGGAGGCAACATCCTGGGTCCTAAGTCTGTGGCTCACATTGCCAAGCTGGAAAAGGCAAAGGCTAAAGAACTCACCACTAAACTGGGTTAAAAAATGTACACTGAGTTTTCTGTACATAAATATAATTACAAAATTATCTTCCATCCAAAAAAAGAGAGAGAGAGAGCAGAATAAAGGAGTCAGCTCACTTCTGATAAAGCCAGAGTCCTGTCAGAGCAGAGACTCTTGGGGGCTAGATAATGAAAGCACAAAGACAATTTTGGTTGTCTCAGCAGAATATGGAAGTCTAGGCTTATGATGCTGTACTAAACAGTGTCTGAAGAGAGCTAATAGGCTAATATGTGTTCTATACATTTTTTCTGGTTCTCCCAGCTGCCCATAACAGCAATGTTCTGGGTCCCACCTTCCTGGCTTTCTCCTTCCTGTCTCATTTCTCCCCTACTTTCTCATATTCTGGCATCACATTCCACATGAATAGCTTGTACTCGACTCTATCTCAGCATTTACTGCTGGGAAAGGCTGGATGGGGACATTTCCTTCTCTGTACTAGCCCCAGCCTCTGTCACAGGAGTATAAAGAGACTAAGACACTTCCTTGGTGCCTGTCGCTAGGGAGTATAATACCTACTTGAAGATGGACAATTGACAACCAGTAAAAAAGATAAAAGAGACTAGAGACCTGAAATTCTCTAGGATTCAAGACACAAAAATATACCCTCCAAAAGAGCAGAAATAAAACTGTTCCCATTTCCTCTTTACCTTATGCTCCATCCAACCCTTGATATCAGCTACCACAGTTTAACATCTTTTATCTTAATTCCCTCAACCTTGCTCTTGGTTCATAGCCACAAATACTTTTTGGGTCACACAAATATATAATGTTTTGTTACAAAGTTTTCAGCTGAGGCAAAAAGAAAAACTATACACACCCTGACAGTGGCATAAATAAACATTCCAATGGGGCAACCCCACCACCACCAAAGACAGAAAATCCTGATATAGTGTCTACCAATGTCTATGGTGTAAATATTCCTGTTGTGGCTCATTACAACCTAGAACTATGCCGGGCAGTGGTGGCTTTAATCCCAGCACGTGGGAGGCAGAGGCTGGCAGATTTCTGAGTTTGAGGCCAGCCTGGTCTACAAAGTGAGTTCCAGGACAGCCAGAGACACACAGAGAAACCCTGTCTCAAAAAACAAAAAAACAAACAAACAAAAAAAAACCAAAAAAAACCCAACCTAGAACTATGACATAAGATAGCTCTTAGAACTCTTGTATATTTAACTAGCATTTGTGAGCTGGTACAGCTGGCTTCTTCACACCACTGTCCATCCTTATAAGACTTTGCACTGGTAATAGCTCCTCATTCTGGGTAGACAACTTGCTCTATTAAACTGACTGCTGAGGAAGAACTAATTCAGTACCACAAACTCACATCTCAAAACTGAGCAGGCAAACAGACCACTGGAATGTCTTCCCCTTTAGAGGCCTAGGCTGACAGCAAATCTTTTGTCTTCAACACATAGCTTCCAAAGTCATCCTAGGTCATATCCACTCCTGTCCAAGTTTACAACAGAGTTTGTGAACGTTAATTTTTGTTCATATACCATTAATTAAAACCAGCACATGTACACACCTATCTGCAAAGAAAGCTAGTAATCTAGGGAAACTGTGAGCCCAGGAAGATAAGAACATGGATTCAGTATGTACTTTCTCTGCTGCAGTTATATTTTTATAGCACAGTATTCATGCTGTGTTCATCAGTTTTGTATAGATGGATGAATTCTAGTATTTTATATAGGAGCAAACTAAAGCTTACAAAGGTTATGTGATTTTCCCAAGATTGCACATCTAGCAAGTAGGAGAATCATATCTGTCTTATGACAAAGTTAAAGTTTATCAGCATGTGTTTCACCTAGATTCACCTTTGTAAAGGTAGGTGCCAGAGACAGTGTGACCCCAAGTCACATCCTTCTTTGGTAAGACTAATTTTCAGTCTTATCTCTTCAAACCTTTAGTCTCACAAGGTTCAGTGGAGTGATTGGTTTTGCAAATGAGTCTGCTAACCCTAGTTGTCAAAACTGATGTGTTTTAGTGAATAGGAATTTGTTTAGCTTGTGGTCACATTCCTCCAGATCCCGTGAGAATTCAAAGCCTCTACAGAATACACTGGTTAGCATAAGCTGAAACAAAATGGCACTTTTTAGTTCAAGCATAGGGGGTGTGAAAGGAAGAGAGAGAAACAAGATCAACCAACAGATCTTAGTGTTAATAGTGTTAATATAAAATACTGGTGACTTGGATCCATCATGCCTTGAAGTTCTGATTGAGTCATTTTAGGTGAAGGGAGATAACTTGACCTCTTGGCTCAGGGCAAAAAAAAAAAAAAAACAGAAATAAGAAGTTTGGAGTCTTAAAATTTGAAGTCTTAATGATGGACTCTTCCAAGCACAGGATGGGGCTACCAAGAGCATTACAGTCATTACAGAGTGCAAAAGAAGAAGTTGGCTAAGGTAACTGTATATGAATAACTATGAAGTGGGCTCTTGGGGATGTTTCTACTAACATAAAATATTTGAATGCACATAAAAATCTTTCTTTTTTTTTTTTTTTATAAAGTATCAGTAAAGATGCTTACTATCCCAAGATCATTTACAACATTTTGCTTTTAACTCCTTTTTTTGCTTTTTTGTTTTTCTCAGGGCTGAGAAAAGCCCTGAGAGGAGGTGTTGGGAGATGGGAATCTCCCATCTCTATCTTCTTAGAGACACAGCTGGGCATGAGAATTAAAATGACACAAAACAAATTAACAGGAAAAAAAGCATATGAATTTATTAAATACAGATTTATGAGGCATGATATGCTGATAAAGGAGTGAAGACCCAAAGAAACAGTGAGAGTCATTTTCCAAATTTGACAAGAATATAAGCAATGGAAAAGCATTTAAATTATGTGAGAAGCTAAAGGAAATATATATATTCTCTCAATTCCACCTTTTGTTGCCTATAATAAGAATGTTATTTCTTTTCACATAAAAAGGATACCTTACCAGGTCTGGTGACACAGGATTTTAATTTCAACTAATCAGAGCCCAAGACAGGAGGATCACAAGTTCAAGACCTGCCTGAACTACAGAGTGACTTCAAAGTCAAGACAAGAAACTTTTCAAGATGCCTTTTCAAATTAAAAACTACAAAATGCCTCAGGATTCTGCTCAATGGCATATTATTTGCCTGGCATATATAAGAACCTCAGTTCTATTCTCAGCATTGAAAGGAAAAAATAGGGCATCTTTTAAATCTTTTAATATCTTTTAAATATCTTTTAAATCTTTTACATATCACCTCCCACTTTTAAGAAATACAATGAACTTCAGAGTGATTTTCTGAGGTCAATATCTCAGAGTATTTTAGAGTAGCAGTTACTTTTTTTTTCAAAGTAATATTTTTCTTTACAGCTGATTGCATCATCCCTTCTCTCCCCTCTACACAGTCCCTCCCTCTCTCCTCCTCCCATCTTCCCATCTTTCCATTCTCCTCAGAAAAGGGAAGGCCTTCCATGGATATCAACTAGCCTTGTTGCAGTAGGACTAAGCTCATCTATTGTGGCTAGGCAAAGCAGTCCAGTTAGGGGAAAGGGATCCAAAGGCAGGCAACAGAGTAAGATAGAGCCCCTGCTCCAACTGATAGATAAGTCCCACATAAAAACGGAGCTATACAACTGTCACATATGTGCCAAGAGCCTAGGTCTGTTTCTTGTAGTTTCCTAACCCCTTCAGAGTCACATCACAAACAGTGTCCTGGCATTAATCTAGAGTCTATCTTTGAAACATCTGCATTAATGACATAAAGCCACTTTGAATGCTGTGGTTAAAAATAATGTTTTGAGTATGACCTGGAGTCCCAGGTCAAATGGACCTATTTGAGCTACAGAGCAGCGTGAGAAAAGACACAGAGTGACAGGAACAAGCCCCAGGCACTGTCTGATCTGAGCAGATCAAGACTCCTAAGGCACTGCTCCTATGGTGACCTGTGAAGATGGTTCACTACCCTTGACCCAGAAAACCTTACAAAGTCATACAAATGAAGAGGCTCAAATCCACATTTTGCCTTTACAGTCTTCTCACCTGTGAAATTGCCCAGGCCATCACAGGTATGTATATACAAAAAGTCACCAAGTATCTGAAAGATACAGTAGGTACACCCAGGCCAAACAGTGAGGCTGGTCACAGGGTCAGTGGCCCAAAATGAGTGCTGAATTTTTGCTGAATATGCAGATAGTAATGCTGAACTTAAGGTTTTAGAGGTAGATTCTCCAGTCATTGAACAAAGCACTGAAGGTGCACCTAAGTATTTTCAGAGTTCACAGCCAGATTAATCCATCCATGAGCTCTCCCTGCCACACTGAGATGGGTCCTCACTGAAAAGGAAGATTGTTCCAAAGCCAGAAGAGGATGCTGCATTGAAGTAAAAGATTCTCCAGAAGAAACTAGAGAAATAAAAACTTAAGACACGAGAATAAATTCAGCATAAGATAAATGCAGATAAAAGTAAAAAATAATAATGTTTTCGGTGACTTCTCTGAAGTTGATGATCGAGTCTTTGAAAACACACACACACACACACACACACATATAAAATCTTCTTCAGCCTTGGTTATTAGATGTACTAGTAACTAGTTTTCTTGTAAAGTGGAATCAAAACTCTTACTGTTCTTATAGAGAAGGGGCATCTAGTAACTAAATCCAGAAATACTGAAATTTAATCTTGTTTCTATTCTCTCTCAACACTGAACAGCAAAAGAACTTTCTAGTGGGGCTTTTTTTTTTTTATTGCCTTTGATGTGACATGTTCAGTAAAGTCATGGATTTCCTGAATACTTAGTTTCTGTGGCATTTAGAGCCTGCCACAGTTTTTCTGCAGGTTGAATTTGATCAAACATATGGCCAGGCACAGAGCGTCTTTAGGCTCCACTGGCATAGTTATCCTTTAGAAGTTCAGGGTCTCAACTAAGGAATTACTCTCAGGTCACACAATACCAAGCCCATCTCATTTTCATTTGGAATCTCGTGCTTTATGTGATATTTTACAAGAAGGCAGATGAAACTCTTTGGGGAAAGTGGTCCACATCTCCAGAAAACTCTGCCAAGATGATTCCCTGATTTATCGAAAAAGGTCATAGCTAAAGAACAAGATTTCAACATTTCATCCATTCTTTAAAACCAAGCACTGATAATCAGCCATATATAAAATGCTAAACCTGACACTGAAAGCATAGTTCTTGCCCTTGAGAAACTCTTCAATTTGATGAAGAAAGCTGATCCCAGTTCTTCACCCTCAGAACTCGCACATTAGGAATCAATATACTGTATTAGCTCCAGGCCGAAGAAAGCAAATAGAAGTGCAAGTTGCCCCATCTGCTTTCAGGGACCGTGCTTTGGAACTTAAAATGAAGCTTCTATTTAAAGCAGGGCCTGCTCTTGTTAGCTCTTGGAGCCCAACAGGAATGTCAAAGTGCAGACTTAAATCCGTCAGGAGCTCACGTGGTCCTGCCCATTCTGGAAACAGCATGTGCTTTGCAGTTGCATTCTCTAGGTCTGGTAATTACACAACCAAAACCCGAATCAGATGATGTGATTTTACCCAACAACAGCCCTTTTGCGGAGCCTGTAATCATTGTTTATATTTTCCCATGTCAGTCTGCAGGAGTCCCGCCTCTCTGCTTTTTTTTTTCTCCCATTGGCAGCTGCTGCTGTGAACGTTTGCTTGAAACAAGCATTCTTTCCTGGACACAGGCGGCTGTCTGTCCCCCACACTCTGGGCGACCGATGTACTTGCATTATGTATGTCCCAGTGGGGTTTTCATCAGCAGTGGCAATGCACTGAACCAAGAGGCTAGAGGAGGACTGAGGATGAGGTTGCATTCTTTCACCTCCGTGTCACGCGGAGGTACCCTGTCGTCGTCCCCCCGCCCCCATCCCCTTGATGAGTCCTGACTGACGATGCTTGTCTGGGTTCCCTCTCAGGGACAATTTGGAGCTCGTATTTCAGTATGACTTCTGGGGCCTTTGAAGTCCCAGCTGCAGGGAAAAAAGCACTGTAGTGATTAGGGGCCAGCCCTCTCAGAGAAAGGGATGGCTACACAGTTGAATATGAAATGCAATTAAAAAGGAGCACCTGGGATCAAATTGAAGCAAAGAATGTGACTTTGGCTATAAATAGATGGGGGCTCATCTAATCACAGAGGAATGTTCATCTTTACAAAGTACATGATTCTTAAAAAAAAAAAACATAAGCATTAAAAATTCAAAAAGAAAATGAAACAAACAAGTAACAACAAAACCTCCAACTTGAAATACAGCAAGTGGATGCATGAATTCTTGCTGACACCTTCAGTGTGGCCCATGGACAGTTAAACCTGCAGATGCTCTCATTCTAGCACCCAGGTGAAGTCTGCTTTCTTTCTGTGCTGCTCTGGCTTTTCCTTCTCCACTTCTGGACTCTTGGTTTCCACAAGCCTTCTCACAACTATGCTGCCCTTCTGTACCCAGGGCAGGGCCTGTTTAAGCCAGGCAGGTATAACTATCCACATGTGTCTTTGTGTGCATACATTGTGTGTGTATATGCTTGTTTTAGCACTTTAACCCCTAACAGAACTCATTCAACAGAACTCCCCTTTCTCATTCCCTTAGACCAGTGCATGGCAAGCTATGGCAGCCTCAGAACTAAAAGGCTTGGTACTCAGAATATAGCCCAAGCAATCTTCCTGCCTCTTTCCACCACACCCCACTCCAGAGTGCTGAGCTTATGAGCCACCACAACTCATTTAAACCTCTATGAATATTAAATCAGGACTAATGTTTCACCAGGCTTTGTGGCACACATCTATAATTCCAGCACTTGGGAAGCTGTGGAAGAACTACTGAGAGTTCAAGGCCAGCCTGGGAGTTATATGCTAGCTTGGGCTACAGAGTGAGACTTCTGTCTCAAAACAAAACAAAAGATGGATGCTTCTGGTACAAATTCAACGGCTGAAAAAAAAAAAGAGGAGAGCAACATTTTAAGAAGTTTATCTCATTCCATCAGTAGACATGGTTTCTCCTGGCATCTGTTTTTAAAGCATTTATTCATATTTGTCACCTAAAATAAAACATCTCTTTGGTGTCTGTCTAATAGTTTTTTTTTTACTCTAATTTATTCTAAGTCAGAGCCAGCAAAGTTTTCCCACAAATTATCTAATAATATACACATTTGGCTCGAAGGCCAGTTTTCTCTTGCAATTCCTTTAACTCTACCACTGTGGCACAGAAACAGCCACAGACAAAACCACACAGACAAGCAGCTATAGACAACACATAAGTTGATGGGCCTAGCTGTGTACCAATAAGCTCTACATATCCAAAACAGGTGCAGGTTGAATATGACCATGTGCTGTAGTTTACCACGCACTTCCCTATGCTTCCAGTAAAGACAGAAAAATATTCCAAGCTAACTCAAGAAGTAGCTGAGACTTTTTTCTAAGGAGCTACAAGAGTGATTTCTATCCATACTTCTGAATATGGTTACAATTATAGGTTGGAAAGGACTAAGCAAGAAAGACAGCGTGGTCATATGGATAGGCAAAAGTGGTGACACATCTCAAAATCACTGGTTGATGGGAGACAGCAATAATTTTCAGGGCTTACTATGAAGTCTTAGCAAGAAGGAACCCCAGCCCTGCCATACTGCTTTTGCTTCAAGGTGAGAGAACTCTTTTCTCCATAGCCATGCAACCAACCAAGATAGGCAGCAAATCTCCATGGACCTTTGATTAAATCTAGAGATTTTCACCCAGTCTAAGGAAAACCAACCAAAGTGGCATGAAAGAGGGAACCTTTCTCATGTTTTATAAATCACAGCACTCCCTTGGGTACCACTGGAGAGGGTAAAGGGGTCTTGGAACCTCTCCTCCCAGATTACTTGGTGATATCTAGAAACTTCTTTTGGTTGCAACAACTGGGGCAGGGTATGACTGGTACCTGGTGGGAAGAGGTTTCTATCACAGAGACTCTCCCAATCCAAAGGTTGAGATTTGCAGGGAAAGAATCAGCTATCGGGGCAGTAGGAGGGAAAGATGTGTGTTCATTTGCAACTAAGCAGCTATGGATGTGGCCCAACAGAAAATGAGTTACTTAAAATATGAGATTTTGGGGAGATTTTTGTTTGTAGCTTAACTGTATAGTTATCAAAGATGAGCTGTGTAGATGACAAAAGTCACTTGATGAATGCTGAGAAAGAAGACTTTGAGCTCTCCTGACAAGCTACACTCCATCTTTTTTCTTGGTCCAGGCTTCTTCCATGGTTTGGTCACTGTGGCCATCAGTCCTTCCTTAGGGAGAAAATCTTGGAGAATGTCTACCTCAGAGCTGAAAGTAAAATCTCATCTGGATAGCTTTTCAAATTTTGTTTCCCACACAAATCATCTGAGTAGATAAGCTGAAGATTCAGCACTGCAGACCAGAGGATGGGTAGATTGTGCATTATGGCCTCACATGTTCTCTGGTACTATAGGCCTAGTGGGGGCATCATCTAAACTATTGGCAGAGTGTAAGGAATGGTCCTTACTACTATATACACAGTGCAATTATAGTCCATTCAAATGAACTCAGGGCATGCAGATAGAAATTCTTAAAAGGTACTTTAATAAAAAGACTTCCTGGGCTTCCATGTTCCCAACACCAATTAGTGAACTATGTAATCCACTTGTCATCTGACATATCAAATCATCCCACAGAACCATGTTTATCCTGCAGGAGCTGTGAACAACTCATCTGTACCTCACACAGTCTTGCCCTTTCCACTACCCTTTTTAAAAAACCTGTGAAAATGTTTGCCCTGGGTAACAACTGGACTTGACAACTCTCTGGATAAAGTTCCTTGTTGATCCTGTAAACCACTCAGCAGCCATTCCTAAAAATAAATAAATAAATAAATAAATAAAATTATCTTTCTGGAACAAAATGAAGTTTGAGAAATGGCAGGAAAGGAAGCCTGTTTCTCAAAAGGGAGTAATCTGCCATTTGCACTTGTATTTGCATTGGCTAGAAACAGGTGGAAGTCCTGAGAATGTGAGCATTTTAAATGAACATGGAGCCATGCAGAACGAAGGAATGGTCTATCAGCAAGCGTCTTCTGGACCCAACCCATCAGGCAGCCTGTGTGCTGAGAATTTATGGATGTGTTTTCAATTTCTCTGACAGAATCTGTTTGGATTGAGGACGGCTGTTTAATCTTTAAAATAATGTGTTCCATAACAAATGTTGGAATCACATATAAATTGCTCCCTTCATTCTGTGAGCCAAACCCTGACTAAAGGGGTTTGGAAATCCCCACAAGGTGCTCTTTGCTTATTGCTCATTCAGAAAGAAGAAAAAAAAACATTTCTTTAATGAAATGTAATGTTGAGAAACTGCCAAAAATAGAAGCTCCCTATCTGCCTTCACATAGTTTTTTTCTAGCCAATTAACTACCAATGAACTGAGAAGAGCCACAGGCATAGGCATAGGCATGCCAGCACTGTGCACATGGCCCCAGGCAGGGATGAAGTTCCTGGTCCTTACTCAACCTACAAAAATCCAGGAAACCCAGGCATGACCCAGACTTTTATTTGTGAGGCCACTCTGGCTGAGTTCCCAGAAGTAATACTGAGAGGTTGTCACCTTTGGGACAAATCCTGTTTGTTCATTATCACTCTTTAGTTTTTAACTACATCATGTTAAAGGGAAATACCTGAAGCTTTCAAGGGCTGTTCTTTCATGAATTCTACTAACAGACTTATTTCTACATTAACACTCTGCGGGAGAATTTCTTCTTTGTCTACTGAGTGTTAGGTTTTTACATTCTCTGAAAAGAAGCAACACATACACATTCTTTCATACCATGAAATCTTGTTCCAAATTTCAAACTAATCAGTGTATGATCCATTCATACTCAGAACTTTTCTCACAAAGGTAATATAAAGCTACAAAAAAGTAAAAAATTTTTAAGTGTTTTCTTTTCTATCACTTTGCTCCCATATAAAATAGGCAATTTTGAAAACTGTCAAGAGGTGTGAATTTTGGTCTTTTGGTGTTTTGTGTGAAGGTGGGTTTTTTTTGTTGTTGTTGTTGCAAAGCTAATAACAGGAGCTAAAAATGAAAATATTAAAATCAAAATGATGTGTGTGTGTACTTTACAAACACTAAATAAATTTCCAATTAAAGATAATTAGGCTTCACTATAGAAGAAAACAATAGCTATATTTGCATATTTATGTTATACACCAAGACTTTACAGTAGTTCTTATATTTAATTCTCACAAGCATGATAATGGGTGAAGGATAGTATCTCAATCTAAAGAGATGGGGAAAACCAGTGGATCTCAACCTTCCTAGTGCTGTGACCTTTTAATACAGTTCTTCATGTTAAGTGGTAAGTCCCAAGAATAAAATTATTTCCATTACTTCATAACATTTTGCTACTTTTTGTAATTTTGCTAATGTTATTAATTATAATGTAAATATCTGATATGCAGGATATCTGATAGGCTATTCCTGTAAAAGTGATCTTTGACCCCCAAATGGGTCATGACCCAGAGGTTGAAAAACGCTGCTCTAAGACATTTGATAAGATTGAAAATGTCTTTTAGCCAGGTCTTGATGGAGCTGGGATTCAAATGTAGTCCTGTAGGCATTTGTATAACTCCCTGAACTCCCAATACTGAAATGTTATTAAGATGTAACTAGACTTAGGATGTTCTCAGGTATGGTTTTAAGTGTCACTGATTTCTATCTTTAACCCTATGGATTCCTGGGAACTCTGTACTTGAAAGCTTACACACAGTTCTTCATTAACATTTCTATATAGAACTCCTTGTCTTATCTAGCCCATCTCAGTCAATATAGCCAGTCTACCAGCTTCTCTTCTTGACTCTTCTATAGCAATCAATTCTTTATTCATGAACTTGACTGGGGCAAGCTTCACTCCCATCTTTGTTCATTTAGCCACACTCCTAACTTCCAGGTCCAACAGCTAGAATGGTTTGTAAATACACAAGTCAAATTATGTCACTCCTTTAAGCCCCGAGTCTTTGCCTAGCCCTTCAAGGTCCTGAACTATCTACTTATGTGTGCATTCTTTCTCCAAAAAGAAACAGGCTTCAAACATTTCTGTTGCTATCTCAGGCAGGTCCTACTTATAGCTGTATCTATTTTCCCTGGGTGAGACCACAGTAGGCTAGGCCCCTTTCCATCTTAGGACATTTGCACCTGATATCTCTTCTCTGTTGAGGATGTCCTTCCCCAAACTGTTTTCCTCCCTAGACGGTGGATACTCCTCTCATTGCAGATTTAATTAGCACCTCTTCTGGATTTTCTTTGCTCCTTCATTCTCTGTCTCAAATTTCTTTCAAGCTTAAAAAAAAAAACTGGTAGGAAGGAACATAGTGCAAAACCTTCTGATTTCCACTTGCATTAAAACTGTAAGCCAAGCTGTACTCCTTAGCGTCCAACACAGAGCAGACACACAGATGGCCTGGGGGAAAGTGTTCCTTCCCTATCCTTGGAAATTTAGAGGCCACTCTGCCAAGAACAAGGAATTTTAAATCTAACCACACTGACATCACAGTCTGCACAACAATCTTACAAAGCAGGTCTTTTCTGTGACTGGGTGTGTCAGCAAGCATCACAAGGAGGTTTCAGGGGTGCCTGTTGGGAATAAATGTGCAGTGAAATCACCTCTCTTTAACTTGCAACGTGCTTGTTGAAAACTGTGCTTGTTTACTTTTCTAAAAATAGAGTTCAAACATTTCATTTTTAATAAGGTACCAGTGCTTACACAGTGCTACAATTTTTCAAAAACCAGCACATTACTGTATTCTCGTGGCAAAAACAAATGTGAATATATCCCACAAGAATCACACATAGGCTCATTATTCCCAGCACACCTAGTATGGCAAATAAATGGTTATCACCATGCTGGCAATCTGAGATCTGGGTATTGTTTCAAAAGTCAGACACACTGGCTCTGTACTCATGTAAATCATTTCAAAGTTTACAAATTGAGTCTGATAAAGCACTGCCCAAATCTAAAAGGTGGAATATTGCAATTATGTAGGGATTCCACTGTTCTCCATTGTGAGTTTCTCATTCTCCAGCACAGCATCTGATAATACATACTGAGAATATGCACATGTTGAAAACATGAAGTAAGCCATCCTCACCTAAATATAACAAATTGTTCTCAAATTTCTAGTTTCTGTGACTTATTAAGTTCAAAATGTATCCCTTTACATATTCTCCTCCGTAAGGCCTTTGGGAAGTGCTGAGCAGAAAACTGTTCTTGTGAACAGTGAGGACTGAAGAGTTGAAGATTTCCTTCTGGCTCATTTGCCTGCCCCCAAAAGCCACAGGTACATCTGCATTCCCAGGACATAAACTGAACAACCCTGAGAACAAATTCACATGTCTTTTGGAAGGGTGTAGCCATTTGTTTAGTGTTCTATAATCTATTTTCTTAGCAAGAGAGATGGAATGCAAGAACTAGGTGGTGTGCCTCAGTAGAAAACACCTCCTCTATTGTAGATTTTTGTTGTGTTTGGTTTTAGTATTAAGAATGGATTCAGAAAGACTCCAGATGCTTGAAAATTTTGGTCCTGGGAAGAGGAAGGAACATTATTGGGAAAGATGTTTATTTCACTCTAATGTCTCAGTTCTTATAAGACCACCAAGTAGATTGGGAGCTTATATTGGGATACAGAAAATACCCTCATAGTTCCTAACTAGTGGCTTTCATAAAAGTGACAAAGAGCTGAGCAGTGTGTTCCCCGGGGAGCTTATTCAATGGCAAATGAATCCTTGAGGGGAGATGAGCTTCCTGGGAAGAAGGCAGTCTCCACAGCATACTCCCCATCCTTGACCTTAACCTGCCTGTCTGACCACAGCTTTGATCTTCAACCCCACAGTAGAGGATCAACTTGCAAATAGAAAGAAGCCTGACTGACTTATTTCCGTCCAGTCACACTTCCAATTTCCTTGAGTTCTGAGTATCCCTATGGTAAGTACTAGGAGAAAGACACAAAACTTTCAACTTCCCCTTGGTAACTTTGGCCCAGAGTAAACTTATAACCTTGTCTTCCTCCATGGACTCTGCTTGATTAAAAGGGAATTATGTGGTGTTGCAGTCCGTTGGCTATGCTTCTACTGCCATGCATTGTTTTTTAAGCTATTTCATACACACACACACACAAAAAAAAAAAAAAAAACCATGGTATTTGGGGTCTTGTGGATTATAGAAGGCCAGGTTATGACTAATACTCTCCTTCCATTACAGAGCAACTCTGAGGGGAGCCACCTGGACCAAAGAGGGGGACCACATGAAGTAATATTTCACACTTAGAATTTACAGTCCAGGAGAACCCAGCTTCATTTACAAATGTTCCATCCAAAATCTACTAACAACACTAAAATTAGGATCTACTACTTAATAGTTCCATGCTGCCAATGAGACAATGAACTTCATTCTTGAACCAAGGCTTAAAATCTCCTCTATTACCTGGATATTTTCACACTGATGTGTCTGTTTAGTGCTGTTTCAGAGGGAGTCAATTAGTTACAAAAACAAATACTTGAAACTATAATTTTTCCACAGTTTTCAGCATGGTCTGACTTAAAACATTTGCTTTCCAGAATATATAATTCTTGTAACAATGAGAAGATTCCTTGACACCCACTTAGAGCTAGGACTGTATTAAAAATGAAGATTCATTTTAAGCCTCAGAGGTGAATTCAGCTTAGGAATGAGTTTTCTCGCAAATATGACAGAATGAGAAAGATGCAAAACAGTTATAAGAATATTTGGAGGGATATTTGGAAGGGTTATCAAGGATGAGAGAGTAAAAAAGACACCAAAGACAAGGGTAGGGACATGATGTTGGAATTTAATATGACAGATACCAATTCTCCTTCCCTATTAACAGAATCTAAATTTCATCGAGAAAGTAATGTGTTTAGCTAAAAATTTTCCTTCCTATACTTACAGACATCTAGGAGGATGGAGTATATAACAGAATTCCAGCCAATGGTTGTATGCTCAGCATCTCTGGGAAAAGTATACACATTTCATCTTGTTACTTGCCTCTTCCTCCTTCTTCCCACAAAGCGAGTAGATATCACACCTGGCATCTGGGCAACATTTTTACAACAGTGAGGCAGTAAGTCGATGGACAGAGAATAAAAAAAGTGAAAAGGAAATAGCAGAAGGATTTGGAACCCTGGCAATAGTGTAGAGATAGTCCTGAAGTGGCCATGTCCTAGGTTTCTTTCTTAGGCACACTGTCAGTTTCTGTTACATACAATCAAGTGCACATGTACCTGATGCAACAATATCTAATGACAATAAGATTGAAAAGAAGGATGATGACTCAGTGAAAAGTGAGAGGCAAAGATGAATTGAAATGGCAAGTGACACAAATCTTACACAGATCATGCAATGGCCCTGAAACACTAAGTCCTTCCTGCAGAAAGACAGATGTACAGAATATAAAGAATAAAAGTGGTATTAAGTTCAAACACAAAGAGACCCAGTGCTTCAACTGGCTGCATAAAATGTCGCTCTGTCCCGTGCTGTGATTGCTAGTTTGAAAGTACATACTTAGGCATTAAAACTGGACATTTTATATCCTACTGAGAAGAGAATGGAACAGATTTAAAATCAATCTACTATTTGTCTTGTAATCCATTTGAAGGAGTTCCCACTGAGAACTCATATGCCTCACTCTCATCCTGGCTCTATCTGGAAGACCTGAGAAGAAAGTTAAATAGAAACACTGGGTAGCTGGTTTTGAGTACTGCACATGCTACTTGGAAACAAAAACACACTACAGCAATCTAGGAGCACACAGGCAATAATCCATGGAAAGTGCTGGACTGATCAATACATCAAATGCACAAGTAGCTATATAAATAAGTGAAGTCGATGCTTTGGGGTTGCAAATCAGGGATGAGGCAGGTATCCCCTCAAAGTAAAAATGTGTCCCCTTTTATAAGAGAAATGTCCACATAGCACTACATGGTTCATAGTCCAAAAGTTTAGTCCAGTCTCAAGGTCTTCTGTAGAGAAGTCTTTCACTTCATGCTCATTATGGTAGGCACCACTGATACTGGTTCAGACTGATAAAGAAACAAACAATAGGCTTGATAACAAAGGTAAGAAATGAGATGGTCACCTGTAGACCACCCATCAGGGCCTGCTTTCACTGTAGCCAACTTTAATTTTCTTTCTCTTTCAACAAAGTAAGTGCAATGTCTTCAGTATGATTCTGTAACATAATAGCAAAAGTTTAGGAACCAATATATATATAACAGTAGCATGCAAATACCCCTTTGTCTTTTGGACTCAAAGCTTCATGTGTACTCCAAAGTTACAAATATCAACCTTGAGTGAAGGTGCCAAAGTTTCTTGTGTTCCATGTCTTCGTATTATTCATGTCATTTGCACCCTCCCACATGCCCCCAAAGCAGTTAGTAAATTTATTAAGAAATGCAGCTTTGAACTCATAAGAGGTTAAAGCTATAAAATGTCTACTAATTTATGGTTTTGCCTTTTTTTAAAAAAAAGTTTCATCCTTCTCTCCCTCCATTCAAACAAGGCTTTCCTTTTCTTGCTGCCCTCAGTGCATATTTTTTCATTAGGATCATAATGCATAACTTGGTTATGTCTTTAAAAATTATATAATTATTGGGTCTTCTCAAAATAATTTCCATCTTATTGCTAATTAAACATGATGGATTCAGGATCCTGGTTTGCCATCTGGGCCATGTGTCTCAGAACATCCTTTTTGGTGATGATCCCAAGAAGTCTCCTGGAGTGGAAACGAAAACAGAAAAAAAAGAAGTTAGCTTAACAGAAGGGATAGGCAAAGTTTCCTAGTTTCTCATATAGTTGAGCAATATAGAGTAAGCACCAGCCAATAGCCTATGTGACAGGTACCTCTTTCAGGTCTTCTGTACAATTCTCTGTTCCACTCTATTCACCTGGTATCCTCAGAAGGGAGAACCAGAGAAAGTCTTTGATGTAGTCAAGACTGATTCATAACCCACTAGATTCAAAGACATGGGTCTCTGAATGACTGGTGAAGAGCCTGTACTTGTATAAGATGTAATAGGTGAAAAAATTACTCCCTTCCTTCCCTTCCCTTCCTTTCTTCCTTTCTTTCTTTCTTTCTTTCTTTCTTTCTTTCTTTCTTTCTTTCTTTCTTTCTTTTTCTCTTTGCTTGTATGTATACAAGACAGAGTTGTTGAGACAGAGTTTCCCTATACAGCCTATATTTGGAACTTGTAGTTCAGGTTAGACTCAAACTTTTGGTCTTCCTGCCTCAATATCCCAAGTGAATATGAATATACATACATACATATATATATATATATATATATATATATATATATTAGTATATAATATAAATATATGAACATGAACATGTTTTTGATGCTAAGTATAATGATATATATAATTATATATAATAAATATATATAATATAATAAATATATATAATATATATATCATTATACTTAGCATCAAAAACATGTTCATTGCATTAAGCCACTGAGATTGCAAGTCTGTTTGTTACAAAGGCTATGAAACTACAGTAACTGATACAATGCTTTCAATTTTAAGACTGTAATCAATTTATAAAGGGCTGTTAAAGCTATTGTCACAATTTGACCATACTGTAGAAAGTCCAAGTATAAGGAGTTTTCTTAGTATAAGAAATGGTTTCCCCACATATTGGTCCAATTCTCAAACATCCTGAAGGGACCAAACATTGCCATTGTTCTTGAAATGAAATGCTAGCTTCTTCCAGGAATGCATCCACAAGTGTGACCACCGACAAGGGAAGTGAGGCACTCTAGACTTCTCACATAGGAACGGGCCTGGGTTCAACTAGTAACTCATGAAAATCCTCTTTTCCAATTGGATTTGTCTTAGCTGCTTGGGGATCAACTGCCACAATAAGGGCCCTTGTATTCATCCAATGAGAGGTAATGATTTTCTCAGTGGCACTATTACTCAGTATCTGGTGAATCACCGAGCTTCGGTAGAAACATCACTGAGTCCTCAATCTTGCCCTTGGGTCTTCATAGTCATATGTGGCTGCTATGAAAAATAGCCCAGTGGCCTGAGCCATGTCAAAGGCTTGAATGTCGCAGGTAAAGAAAAAGACAGTTCTCTGCTTGGAATTAGATACAGTTTATGCTCATTCTTCCAATACTAACTAAGTTCAAGAGTACAGACCTAGCAAAGCGATTTGATGCTAGGAGAGGTCACCATCTGAAGCCAACTGGGAGTATTCAATGAGCATCCCTCCTACATCTACTTTTCTGTACCACATAAAGGCTTTACTCATGATTTCTCCACTTTGATACTAGTAAGGATTGAGTCATTCTTTGTTGATAGTGACCTGTCCTGGACATTACCCAGACTCTAACTACTACTTGTCCCAACACCCTGCTCCACATGACTGTGACAAACAAAACTTCCTCAGATACTACAAAATGTTACCCTCACTGAGAACCACGGCCCAAACTGAAAGGGAGAGAATGAAGGGCTAAATTAATTGAGTGACCACATGATCAAGCAACTCCACTCCTAGTTACCTAGTCAAGAAAATTGAAAACATGTCTGCTTCACAACTTGCACACTAATTTTCTCTACAATAGACCCAACTGGAAACAGCTAATAGAAGAATGAATAAACAACATCTGGCTTAGTATTCTGTTGCAAACAGCATTAGGTACTGAGACAAGCCTCAACATAAATGAATTTTGAAAATACTATACCAAGGGGCTGGAGAGATGGCTTAGAGGTTAAGAGCACTGTATGGTCTTCCACTGGTTCTAAGTTCAATTTCCAGCAACCACATGGTGGCCCACAACCACTTATAATGAGCTCTGATGCCCTCTTTTGGTATGAAGATGTACATGCAGACAGAACACTCACACATTAAATAAATCTTAAATTTTTAAAAATAGTTAAAAATAAAATACCATACCAAGTGGTACAAGTCAATCACTGAAGGGCACACAGTATATTAATAACCTCAATATGACATATCCACAGAGTTAAGAGGATAGATCTATGATTGCCTAGGAATAAATAATACAAGAAGAGACAGACAACTAAAGTAATGGAAAGGTTTTGACTTTGATAATGATGATGGATGCAAATCGTTTTTTCTATTAGGACTACTTAATTCCATTTGAACTACATTTTAAATGGATGGACTGCAGGTTATGCAATTATCTCAGTAAAGCTTTACAGAGGGCCAGCAAGATGACTTAGCAAATAAAAGTGCTTGGTGTGCAAGGTTGAGACCAGGGCTTGATTTCTTGAACCCAAGTGGAAAAAAAAATCAGATGCAGTAGCATTCATCTGTAATCCCAGCATTTCTACAGCAAGATGAAAGAGAGAGAAGGAGAGAGAGAGAGAGAGAGAGAGAGAGAGAGAGAGAGAGAGGAAGAAGAGGAAGAGGAGGAGGAAGAGGAGGAAGAGGAGGAGGAGGAAGAGGAGGAGGAGGAAGAGGAGGAGGAGGAAGAGGAGGAGGGGAATCATTTGAATGCTTATAGAGAAGGTAGTCCGAAGTACATAGTAGGAAAAAAACAAGAGAAATACTGGCTCAAAGAAGATGGAAGAAAAGAAACAATTTGAAAAAGTTGTCCTCTGACCTCCACATTATGACACATGTACCCATACTCATATGCTCTGACAAATATATCATATGCACATCCTCATACAATAGTAATAATAATCACATATAATGATGATGATGATGATAATGATAATAATAACAGCTGCAAAAAGAAAAAGAATCAAATAAAATAGAGACAGAGCCACATGGACTTATACAAAGTTCATGTTACCACTCAGATGCTAAAATGTGGTGATGGAAATAAAAGACAGGTGAAAAAATTCTAGTGCCAGGGACCAGTAGATGGAAGTGAAAAGGCAACCATTAAGAATTACGTGTTCTTTCAAAATTAAAAAAAAAAAATATGCTGGGCGTTGGTGGCACACGCCTTTAATCCCAGCACTTGGGAGGCAGAGGCAGGTGGATTTCTGAGTTCAAGGCCAGCCTGGTCTACAGAGTGAGTTCCAGGACAGCCAGGGCTACACAGAGAAACCATGTCTCGAAAAACCAAAAAAAAAAAAGGAAATTCATAGCATCTAGTTATAATATGCCACCAAGTAAGCTATGATCAAGAACTAAATCTGAGCAGATCAATTCACAGGGACAGAGTATCCATAGGTGATCTCAATGGTGCCCACTGCCCCACAGCTGACTATTCTCAATATGTAAACAGTGCTTCAGCTTGACCAGATCACTCATCTTCCGCAATGTATATTTTACTTGAAAACACAGATCATGATGACTGTCTCTGGACCATCTGCCTTGGGTGATGCCACTTAAACTGGATTCTATTATTCCTGTGTGTGGTGGTTAAGACTTAATTCCTCACACATGCCTACCAGAGTCAGGTCCCCAGCCTTCTAAAGTTATTATTATTTTCTTTTGAAACAGGGTCTCACTAAATTACCCAAGCTGATCATGAACTCACTCCGCAGAGAAGACAGCCTTGAACTTGCCATTCTTCTGCTTTAGCCTCCTGAGTACATTTCTGAGTACATGGGATTTCAGGAGCCACTTGGCCCAGCAGGCTTTTATTTTTAACACTTTATATTTTTTGTTGTTGGTGCCGGGCATGGAACCCAGGGGCCATATGCACATAATAAGTGATGTAGCACAGGCTTCTATTTTAAAACCCTTTTTGAGCCTTCTCCAGTTCTCAACCAAAATGGATGCTCAGTAAGGATCTCCTTGCAATAAATAAATAAATAAATAAATAAATAAGTCCACTATCTTTTGCAAAGTGATGGAAGTATACACACGCAAAGAAAAAACATACATACACACATACACACCTTTCATGTATCTATACATAATCTGGATCATGTTTTATTATCTTTAACCTAGAGATAGAATCTAATATACCCATGGTTGGTAACATGAACCTATAGTCTCAGCTCATGGGAGGCTGAGGCATTTGGATCTCACTTGAGCCCAGAAACTCCAGATCAGCCTGAGCAGTTTAGTGAGATCAGTCCCTTTACCATTATCATCATCAACAACAACAGCAAAAACAACTAAAATAAAGTATTTACAGTTCTGAAAAATCTCTTCATAAAGTTCTGTAGCTATAAAGTCTGCAAGTTAGATCGGTTCCAGCAGCACTGAGGAAATGTAAGTTCTAGATCCATCCGCCTTGGGTTTGAGCATAAATCATGCTCTGATCTACAACAACAAAACATCAACCCCGAAGGAAACAAAACCAAAGCCAGCAGGCTTCATTAGTGGCAGTAAATGTCCTATTTGATTTAAATCGAGTGTTTGAACTCCCAGCATCTTTGGGTAGCACTCCATGAAAATCCGGTGAATTACAAATGGCCAGATGTATGACAAAGAACCTAAAATGTAGACCAAAGCAGCTGGGGTCTTCTGAGACAGCTATGCTGCTCAGACCCCTATGGGGCACCTAACAAGGATAAGGGAAATATGATATAATCACCCATGTTTGTTTTCCCTTTCTAGAATGTCTGAGGGAAATTTATCCAAATTCGATATTAGTACCTGAAGGCTTCTTAGATTCCAGCACTCTGGGTACAAAGCATCTCTGGTTCCTACTCTGTTTTTTATGAATATTCTGGTCCCCAGGCCTAGAGATAGCCTGCAGACAATCAGGTCAAGGGACAGGCTCAGACTCTCATCCACTAGAGCAGGGAAGGCACATGGCAATGGAATGCATCAAAACCATGAGCTGGCTTGAGCCGTGCCTGCCCTGGCTGAAAGCCCAAGGAGAAGATGAAAGGCCCCACAAACAAGAATCCCTTGCCAGCACTAACGTATCAGCATCTGTCTTTGTTTAAAACATGTACAGCCAGAGAACGAAGGAGAGTTGTTTTCTCTTAGAACATTCAGAGCCAATTTCAGCACCCGGATCTTCACAGGAAAACCTCATGGGGCTCCATGAGGTGTAAGTGGGCACTGGGGGCAGAATTTCCTGACTGAACTGGAAATTCCAATGATAACTGACATCAGACTATTTTAGAGGAAAGGAGAAACTGCTATACACTTGAGATGGCCTGGGCAATCATTGTGGCATTTACTCCATGCTGAAAACCCAAGTGCAGATATTCATTTCAGTGGTTCTCAGAGTGCGATCCCCAGGAGCTTGTTAAAAACTCACTTTCTCAGACCTTACCCAAGACCTCAGGGACCAGAAGGTCTGGAGTAGAACACATAAAATGGGTTTCACCTGGGGGTTCATCCTCTAGTGAGGGCATTCTGATGTATTTTCAAGTGTGAGAAAGTAGAGAGTAACTTTAAATTTCATGGCAAGTTGTGATTTATAGCCTCAGTTAGAATGAAGGAGAAACCTGTCCCACTAATTAGGAGTTGTGCAGGTAAATGTGCACACTGAAAGCTTGCAGAGGCTGTAGCCCTATGACTAACTCAGCAGGAAGGAAGCCAAGTGAGTAAGATTCCTCACTTAGAAACAATAGTCAACCCAGGGTCCTTGTACTATGACACTATTGTGACATTTTTAAGTAAAATTTGTGGGTTTTGTTGCAGGAAATGTGTTGTACAGTGTAGAATTTTTAGCAGCACCATCATCCCCTAATCTACTATGGAACTATACTACCACTTGCTTGGGTTATGACATCCAAAATTGTCCCCAGATTGAACAGAACAAAAACACTCTTGTTGAGGATGACTAGATACTACAGTGTGTTGACTCTAGAACAGTAGATGGTGTTAAGACAGCTCAGCCTCTGGATTTTATAAGGCCTGAACTAGGCTAGATATCAAAGGCTACACAACATCTCTTATCTCCATCCTCTGACCTAGAGGAGTACAGCTGATAGATGACCAAGGCTTCTAGCACCTCTTTCTCTATCCAGTTTTTTGAGGATATAGTACTTGGTCCATACCCCTGAACCTGAAGAATAGCATTATCACAGCAACCCAGGCATTATCATGGCAATTTGATAATTGTGTTGCTGATTTCCTGGCCTGTGACAACACAAAGCAAAAGTTTCAGAGATGATGCCATTAGGCTATCAAATTCCTCAGTATACTGTTTGGGTAAAAAGGTGTCATTTTTTTTTTTTTTAGAAAAAAATATACACTAATATATTCAGCAACTGTCTGAGAATAACATAGATGTGGCATTTACTTTTGGGTAATAATATTTGTGATAAAGTAGGTGAGCAAAGAAAAATTGTTCCCAGTTAAACCCAACACACACACACACACACACACACACACACACACACACACACACACACAC
>JANHMN010000005.1:102864414-102965690 GCA_030674055.1 Rhabdomys pumilio
CACACACACACACACACACACACACACACACACACACACACACACACGTCATCCACCCACATGCTGTCCTCATGTGAGAGTTAGAAGCCACACCCATCCAGCTTGCTCTGATGAATTCCCATTCTCTTCCTTTACTCCTTTATAGTAACTCTAGAGCGACAGCTCTTCAAATATCCACCTTACAGCCAATGTCGGTTTTTTCCCCAGGGGAAGAGAAACTATTCATTGCCATATTTGTGTATTTCCCAATGATTCAGCAAGTGTAAAATATACAAACTTATTGTATATTTTAGGTTTCCATACTTTTAAAGTGGTGTATCACTGATGAAGGTTTTGAGTACTGTGCATCCAAGTCTATTTTCCCCATAACTTCTTTTGGCTGCTCGTTTTGGCATACTACTATAAGTTTGAGTGGCATTTATGTCATGGAGTAGCAGAACTAACTGCACCTTCTCCCTAAGCCAAGTGTTACATGGCAGAAGAATCAAGTTATTCTTTAACTACTCCCTTTGACTCAACCTTCAGACTGAACCCAGGCTATAGTCTAGCCTAGAAGTTTCTCCCTCTTCCTAGGCTACTAGTCCCCACCTCTGCTTCTTATACATTTCTTTCTCAATACATCCAACTCAGTTTAGCGGTAGCATCTGTCCAGGACTAGTCCACCCCAATGGACCATTACTTCCTTTAAAGACAGACACATTACAGCTGGCCACACTGTGCATTCTCTCTTCCCTTGTCTGAATACTCACCCACTCCGTGTCACCAGGCATTGTCGGAGCCCCAGTTTCCGGAAAATGTCCACCACTGTCTCCATGGGCGTGTGGTCTGTGACAGTGAAAGGGCTCAGGTTCAGAATGCGCCTCAGCTTCAGTGGATGTGGGCTGTTGGCAGGCAGCTCAGGGGGCTCCTCTGTGAAGTACATGATGGAATTGCTCACGATGCCCTCTTGCCTTTGTCTGGCATTTTCTAGAAGAGTGAGAAAAAATGATAAGCCACATACAAAAACCTTGTACTTCACTACCCCCACCTGCCCACATACAGCATCCCAGAATCTCAAAAAGGAGTTTAGAGGGCAAAAGGCACAGTCATAACAAGTACGTTAGCCAAACATCTGTGAATCTGGCATCCCTCTCCCATGTCCCTGCTGTGACCAGAAAGTTCACTGCCAACATGTTGCAAGATGAGCCCCCACCCACACAGCCCTATACAGATGTCCCCTGCTTTTCTCTAGACTCCAGAGTACCCCAAGTGAGCAAAGGGTCTCCATCCTCACTTTTATTTATACCATCTCACCATGGGCTGAACTTTGTGAGAACAAGGAACCTCATTTCACTGCCCAGTAACCTTAGCACAATGGTTTTTTACAAACGAGCTTACAAATGGCCTAAATGGCATTATGAATCCTAAAGGAATGAGAATCCAATAAGACTTGCCTAGGCTCACAGCCCAGAAATGCAGCTCAATCCCAAATATGACCCTTGGGACCAAAGAAACAACCCTAACAAAAGCTGCATCCAGCCACCTCTTGATTCTCCTTTAAAATGTGCCATTTCATAGATTTCACAAAGAAAGATAGTAAAACTGTTATGGTAGCAATTACTTCATTTCTGTCTGTAGGCAAGGCCATATGATGCTGGAGAAAAGTAGGGTAACCGGAATTCATTACAGCTACAGCTTAATGTAGTGCTAGAAACCCAAGCTATTTTAAGTCACACGTGAAATAAATCCATCGGTCTCAAGATATTTCTCCAAGGCCATTTTCCTTCTGTTGGAATTTTAATCTTCCTTTTAGTTCATGGGAAAAGGTTAGGGAAAATGTACATCAGGACTGGCCTTAAAAATGAATGCCAGTTGCTATAGTACAGTTCTTAACCTTCTCAAAGACGACTACTATTCACCTATATTGTTCCTTCAAAAATAAAATTCTTGCTGCTTCCTCCAAGACCATTTAGAGTACTCTAATGGAATAGTAGAATCATCCGGGTCAGGCTGAGTCTGAAAGCAGGGCTCTGTTGTAAAGACGAAAGGCGGGCCTGCTGAGCAAATGCCTGCACATTATATGGGTCAGGTTGAATCTAGCTACATCAAATGGGATGTGATTCAGCCACAAATACCTGATAACACTGACGAACAGCATGTTTTCAAGTGTAGATCCTGTACAATCCACACTACAGGCTACACACTGTGCTCTTGTCTTTTAATCCAAAAGGTTTCTGTCTTAAAGCTCTCAGGCACAGAGGCCATATTTAGTACATACTTATTTTCTCATTTCCTCAAGTCAAATTAGTCTCTTAAAGTCCCATATAACATGATTTCCATCCACGTCAACAATCAGACTGAACATCAGGACTGGATCAAACCACAACCATTAATCGAGAACTGATCACGTGGGTTTGTCAAGCCTCTCATAAAACCATCCAGCCCAGTTGGTGAAATAAACAGAGAAGGAATGTTTCCTCATAATCTCCTGATACTGTTTGAAACCCTGATAATAACAGCTAGGAACTCAATGCTTTCCAATGTATTCCTTGTGCCAAGAGCATGTCTAAGCATGCAACAGGCACAAAACATTTTGTTAAAACTTTGTTTTCATTTGAATTGTGTGTTTGTGTGTGTATGTATGTGCGTGCATGCATGTGCTTGTCTGTGTGTGCACTTGTGAAGGCCAGAAAGGGCATTGAATATCCTAGAACTTGAGTTACAGAATGCTGCAAGCTGCGTGACATGGGTGATGGGAACAGAACTTGGATCCTCTGGAAGAGCAGCAAATGCTCTTAGCAAATGCTAAGCCATTTCTTCAGCCCCAACACAAAACATTGCTGTCATATGCATGTGTATATGCATGAGTGGACAAGATCTACTAAATGTCAGTGTATCTATCTGTTTGTTCTGTAGAATAGAGCCTATTTCACGGAGGAGGCATTAGAAATGAATGCCCAAGGGCTATCTACCACCAGGCAAAGATTGTAAAAAGTAGCTGGGATCAGATGGGAATATGAGTTCTGTTTCTTGCTATGCTGCTTAACAATGGTTCATCCTTCCAGAATGGCTCTCCTACTTTGGAGCTAAATTATAAAGATTTATACTAAGGTTTCAAACTCTGGAGAAGGAGGTGCTATACCTATGCTTCTGAGCCATATCTTGAGCTCCCAAACATACAGTTTTTACAACACAAAAGATAAGAAGAAAATTCACTAAATGCTAACTATGTTTCACAGTGGTGAGAATGAGGGTATCTTTTATTTTTTTTTCCAATTTTTTTCAATAACATAGGAGGATGTATTAACTTTTTCTTTTAAAAAGTAATAAAGATAACTTCATTTTTAAATGTTCGAGAGGTCAAGTCCTTAAATGTATCTTTCAATGTTTTAATGTAAAAGGCTTCATCATAATATTGTACTAGAACTAGTCCTGGTAGACACAGTTCCTTTGAAAATGATGTATATTTTATGAGCACCTGCTAAGGCTGTTCAACCTCATATTCCACTTTCTAGTAGTAATAATGTCAGATGCAAAGAGGGTAATTAATATGGTGTTGGTGACATGCATTTCACATATGTAATAGATGAAGAAAAAATTTTAAATTAGAAATAAACATCTAAGAAACCTGTGAGTGGCTTCGGAACAATGATTCTTAACTGAGAACAGTTTTGGCCTGTTCTCAGGGGGATTTAGTAATGTCTAGGGATCCTTTTCATTGTCACAAAATAGAAAAGGGGAGTGCCACTAGATTCTAGTGGAGAGAGAACAAGTATGCTGGTCAATGCCCTACAATATGCAGGACATCCCCAACCAGATCTAAATGTCGGTGGTATTAAGGTTACGAGCCTTTACTTTAGAGTAATTGTTTCCAGGGAAGCTATGCTCTATTATCCAGTTGGATAAGAATGCTTCCATAAAACAAACACAATTAACAAGAAAGGTTAAAATGGAAAATTGGAAGCAACCACTCACGCTAAGTAGCAGCATGACATGACTTAAACACTATGTAGAAGGAAAAGATTATTTTATAAGATACTACCTACCAAAGCATGAAGAAATCTCTCACATACACCATATATTTTAACACTTAGCAGAAAGTAATTAACAGCACTATTCCACATGACCCAGTCCAATAATTAAGACTGCTTCCAGACAGAAACCTCTACACTTACAGAGCCTGTCTGGCAGATCTGATACCTATCTTCTCATTCTGTCCTGAATGTGGATTCCTTTATGCAAGCAAGCATCTTCCATATGCTGGAGAATCATTATTAAGTCATCCACTAGATGAAAAAAAACAACAATGAGAGTTCCCTTAACTCTTCTCCACAACTCTTTAACTTTCCATTCCTTTAATCATGTCTGTGGCTTCCCACTGAGTCCTCTTGGAACCTGTACTTGCTTAATTGCAGGAGCCAGGACTTGAAGAGCCTGAGCCCTGCTGAGTACAGAAGAATCTTCATATTTGCAAAGAGTAATGAGAGGGAAAATTCCCCTTGCTAGGAATGTGAACCAGGGTCGCACACAAGTCCCAACGACTAATAACTCTGATTCCCGCAAGGGGGCGCTAACTATCACCCTCTAATATAAAGACCAGAGCTGTTCTCTGGTATTCCAGAGATGGATTACGAATGACAAAACTTAACACATATATGTGAAAACGCTATAATGAGATCCATTACTTTGCTAACTTGACAAAGCTATTTTTAAGGTTTAGACGAAAAGAACAAAACGTAAAATGTCAGCAAATCTTTAATTTTCTCATTTCTCATTCTTTCCTTATGACAACTTTCTTGCATGTTCCTTGCAGTGGCCCTTAAAAGTGAACTTGGCATGGGAGAGTTTTAGCAACCTGTTTAACGCCCTATCTCAATAGTCACACAAGAGCATGTAATTCCTCAAATACAGGTCTTACATCTCACCACCAGAAAGTGGCGATCCTGCCGTTTCCATGGCTTAGGAAAACAGCTTGTCTGATTACTTGGAGCAAAACACCCCTCGCCTTTTCTGCAAGCCATGTAAATAGCAGCTTCTGCACGACGATGAGCCTAACCAAAGGCATAGAAATATGATTTACACTGCATGGTGCCTCTTCAGATATTCCAAACATAGCTTCTGAGAGGGTGCACACTTGCAGAGCTTCAATTTCTTCTCCAAGGAGTTGATGCCAATTACCACTTCCCACTTGATTACAGTAATAGATTTAAGCAAAATTAGTAAGCTGTCTCTTGGCAGGTGTGCCTGGAGCAGCACAATAGGGAATGACTCCGTGACATTTATTACTTCGATTTCTAAACTAGACCTTTGAGTAAATGATTTTGGGGGATTGAATGCATTTTAAAGGCTGCTGATTCCATTATTATAAAACAAACCCAACCCTACTTAAACAACTTTTTAATGATCTCCTTACTTGTTAAGGCAATATTTACCCCTCAAGGCACCTCCCTATTCCAAGACAGGACCTATATAAAGAGAAACATCTCTGAGTGCTCACACAAGAATTTGCCACGGTACCTAAAACGTAAGCTGAAACTTTATTTTCGGTGTGAGCAAACCATTAAAGTGAGAAGGCAGTGCTTATCTACACTGACATTTGGAAAGCTTTAGAGGAAGATATCTTAAATGTGTTTTAAGATATTTAATATGGGAAAGGAGTTTTAAAAATAGAAAAGGAAGTGTCTGGGAAATAAGAACAAAGAGCTAGAGGATAAACAGCAGCCTGGTGAAGATGTGTTAACAGTGAGGTAGTGCAGGAACATTCTGGAAGATGTGGTGGAACATATCACCATCCTATGGGCATAGAAGTTGTGCCAGAAGTTTGTCAAATGATATAGGAGCATTTCACAGATCATGGAGCAGGACTGCTGATGGGCAGGGCCTGACGTTCACCATGCATGTAAAGATGGGCTACAATGGCACTTGTACCTGCTACACCCCAAGGTCCACAAGACTTTGGTCCTCTGAAGCACATTATTTCTCTTTGCCTGGAGCTCTCTCTACAACTTTTACCCAGGTCTACCTCTTGCTTTCTTTCCACTGCCGCCATCCCTGGCAAAATGGATCTATAGATTGGCTTCCTTGGAACAGCCTGTCTTTGGAACACCCCACCTGGATATTATTCCCTTCTCTGCTCTCCAAAGAAAACTGTGTGACAGAAGCAGCAACAATGACATTAGCATATATCCTAGCAGGAATGGAACCCAAGTGGCTGTGTCCCCACAGCAACCACTTTAAACTAGGAATATCTACCTCAGGGCTTGAGTTTAAATCTTAACTCTCAATAATATGAGTTGAGAGCCAGAAGACTTAGCATGACTGGGAGGCTCAGAAGGAATATAGAGTCTCAACTGGCCCCATTGGGCCAGTTAAATCAGAATTTGTATCTTGACCTGATCCTAGATGACAAATCTGCTAAAATCAGAGCTTGGAAACTTCTGATTTTTAATTTTTTATCCTAAATTTTGTTTTTGAAAAGTTAATACAGGAGTGCACTGTATTCATATCATTTCCACACTTCCTTCTCCCCTTCTAACTTTTCCTGTTTCCTCCCATATCATCTAAATTTCATGTTCTCTTCCTCTATAGTTACTATACATATGCAAATACATACTAAGCACATATAACCTATTGAATCCAATTAGTGTTGCCCATATATGCACAGGTTGAAGACTGACCACTTAAAGTTGACATGTTAGGAGCCTGTCAAGGAAAGTCCTTGACTTAAGGAACTCCTTGGAACTCATATGCTGATTCTAGGGAAACGGGAAAGCTTCCCAGTCCTTACTCACTTATAGCCAAGATTAGCTCCCGCCTTTGGGCAAAACCGATGAGGCGCTCCGAGTCTCTGGAGACCACCACAGGAAAGCCATTGTAGTCTGTCTCCTTAATGAGAGTCTCCACGTCCTCCACAGTCATGCTGTCCTGGGTTAGTACCGACAATGGTGGTTCTCCCCTCCGGGGCCGCATCACATCAGTGGCCAGAGTACGGTGGGTGAACTCATCCTTCACATCAAGAAATGGGTACCCATTCAGATGGATGTGGGCTTCATAAATCCCTTCTTTCCCAAAGGCATCAGCCACCCACTTGCTGGTGACAGCGGCTGCCATCAGGGGTACAATATACTCCAGACCTCCAGTCAGTTCAAACATGATGACCACCAGAGACACTGTCATCCTAGTCACTCCACCTATAACAGAAAAGGACAGTGAGATTTAAAAGCGTAGCCCTAGTCCCCATGAATGCATGATTTGTGCCAACAAACAAGTTTACAGACCATAATTTCACCCCAAGAAGTCTCTCTAATGAGAACTTTTGGTCCTTCTCATACTTGTTCCAAAGAGTCAGTCCCACATAATGACTGGGCTCAGGCTCTGTTAAAGTCAGCTTTGTATCAGGGACGAGTTTATTGCCTAACAGGGAGCTCCACTCCAATGAAGAACATGGGTTATTTTAAGGAATATTAGATTGGACAGTGATCCAGCTTTCCCTAGGTATTCAAAGGCAATGCCAACAAAATCCTACTCTAATAAACTTAAACCAGAATTTCTTAATCTTAATATATAAGATATAAGATATCCATTATCAAGAAGGTCCTATGATCATAAGCTAAGCAGCCTCTGTGTCCTCTACCCACTACACTGAAGTGGCACTTGTAGTTATGGTAAGGAAAAATAGCTCCAATATCATTTGTTACAAAGCCGTATTCTAGATCAGTGGTTCTCAAACTTCCCAATGCTGTGACCCTTTAATGCAGTTCCTCATGTTCTGGTGATCCCCAACCACAAAATCATTTTATTGCTACTTCATAACTCTAATTTTGCTACTGCTACAAATTGTGATGTAAATATCTGTGTTTTCCCATAGTCTAAGGTGACCCTTGTGGTTGCAAGCCACAGGTTGAGAACCACTGTTCTAGATGGTACATCTGTAAAATCAGCCTGTGCTTTTTGAATGAGTGGACAGAGGAGAACCTTCTAAAACATGTGAAAGTGTGTGTGTGTGTGTGTGTGTGTGTGTGTGTGTGTGTGTGTGTGTGTTGAATAAGGCATGAGCTAGCAAATAGGAATTTACTTGTTACCAAAGTATAGCTTATCCCTATCCCAAGCAAAGCCAATAACCAAATCCCTCTTTCTTCTTGTCTGACCTCTAAGGTAGATCAGCCCCCTGCCCTCCTCCTTCCCCACCTATGGCTGTACCTAGACAGGCTGCAGCTCCCACCATCGCATAAAGCCCTGGTGTGACACAGTCCGCTCCAGGCCTGCACCAGTTCCTGAAGATGATCCAGTCATGGTGATGGTAGGCCAGCTGCTCAACGCCAATTCCCACCATCCGGCCTGCCATTGCTCCTACAGCCATACTGGGGATGAAGAGACCTGAGGGAATCTCGAAGGAGCATACAGAGAAAAGGCAGTCTGAGAAAAGGAGGCCCAGTTCTCCCAGTCCCAGGAAGAGTAAGAGTCTCCCTCCCCCACAACATTCACATTTGGCTTAGGTCCTCACAGGAGACATGGCTCTTCAAAACAAGGAAGCTGGGGAAAGGTGAGACAAATGATTTGACCCACACAGTGGCTTAGATGGTGGAGTCTACCACAACTCAAAAAGAACACAGTTTGACACTTTCATTTCCTCTCCTTCAAAGGCCAGCCCTTTTGCCTGCTGTGCATTAAAGAATAAACTTCACTGCAGATAACATTCCAAGCCAGCATCTGCCACCTGAGCCCCTCACCACTTTCTCACTCCCCTAGCTGTGTCATTCACACTGGCTTTGAAAATTAAATGTCAAAGCCACAGCATGAGAGCGGATGAGACTGGCCTTCCTTTTCTCCCAGGTAAAACAAACTGAGCACACTGCCTCCTGTCCCGATTAGCTGTCCTGGATCCTCCAAAAGCTTTTCAAAGACTTACTGCTCTCTTCAAAGGGTGATAGCTGGAACACCTAACAGGGGAAGAGGAGGAAACTATCCCTTTCCTGACTCAACTCATTTTCCAAGAAGCTTTCAGAATATTTTTTTCCAGCCAGCTCAGGGGCAGCAAGAAAGCTGACTGTGTGGTCAAATAGGTGTAGGTAGTGGTGAGCTTTCTACATTTATGAATGAAAACATATTTTGGGTTAGTTGGTGATCATATGCATCATATGCTTCAGAACTCTCTGACTCCCGGGTTCACTGAGAACCCATAAGCTTGTGGATCTCCCAGCAGCTGCTCTTCTCACCACCCCAGTGGCCATCAATCTAGGATGAAAGCAGATCTTTAACCTCTCCGAAGTGAAGGAGGCAGCCTCTTGTACAATCTCTAGAGGTCGGAATGACCTTTGAGAAACCATCTCTTTTTGAATTTCCCTTACTCTACAGTTGTTGAGTCCCCCTTAACTTCAAAGTAGGCCTTCCTTAGTAAAGGGTAACCAGTAGCATCTTCCTGGAACCCAAAGACAAACTCCTTTTGATAGGAACTGAAGGATAAGAGTGAGTCATCTGCTTAATGAGTCCTACCCATCTTGTGCCTTCCAAAGTCACCATTTCTGAGAGTCCGTAAAAAAAAAAAAAAAAGAAAGAAAGAAAGAAAAGATTTTGAATACCACATGGCAATAGTAATGGCCACACATGTGCATGTTTTATGAAAATTCATTAAGCTGTAGCCAACTCTGTATGAATGGTATATTCTGATAAGTTTTTAAAGAGAAATAATGGTACTATCCACAACAACTATGAGGCAAAACCAACCCAGCTGTCCATAGAAAGTTGAATGGATGAATAAAATGTGGGATATACATAGAATAAAATACTACTTAGCTAATAAAAGGAACAAAACATTGGAACATGATATACTATGGATGAGCCTTAAAACCATGATGCTGAGTGAAAGATGCCAGACACGCAGGGCGGTGGTGGCGCATGCCTTTAATCCCAGCACTTGGAAGGCAGAGGCAGGAAGATTTCTGAGTTCGAGGCTAGCCTGGTCTACAGAGTGAGTTCCAGGACAGCGAAGGCTATACAGAGAAACCCTGTCTCAAAAAAACAAAAAAAAAAAAAGAAGAAAGAAAGAAAGAAAGAAAGAAAGAAAGAAAGAAAGATGCCAGACACAAAAGGCCACATATCCCATTCCATTTATATGAAATGTCCAAAATAGGTAAATCTACAGTGTCAGAGGACATATGAATGGTTGCAAAGGCTAGAGGAAGGGAGGGTGAAGAATAATTATTAATATAGTGTCTTTGAGAGAATGAAAATATTCTGAATCTAAATAAGCAATTACTACCTTATATTCCTGGATGTACATAAAGACAATGAACTCTATACTTTAAAATGATAAACTTGGCTAGGCATGGCACTAACATCTATAATCCCAGCATTTGAGAGGAAGAGGCTAGTAGATAACAAGTTCAAAGACACCTTGATCTAAACAGTGAAACTCTATCTAAAGGAGAAAAAGAAAGCAATAATAATGCCTCCATACCATGGGACATATGTATATCTGAGTTGGGTTAAAACAGTGCTTCAAACCAGAATGAAAGAACCTGCCTTCTCTCCAAAAATGGAAGCATGCACTATTATCCACAGTTCTCAAAAACATCATCAACAACAACAAAAAGATGTGTGCAAACAGCCCATGCCATGAACCTACTTAAATTCAGACAAGGGAGCAATTGCTCTGTGTCCTCATGATGTTGATGTAGTATTCATTCTGCCCGGTACAGATTCTCTGAATGCTCGTGGCTTTGCCTGTGTCTCCCCAGAGCCATATACCCTTCAAGGACAGCATTTTGCATTGGTCTCTGTACCCTAAAGACCTCATATCCTTGCTCAGGATACAGATAATTCTCAAGGGTGCTCTACCTGCCATCACTCACTCAGCAACTAAGCCTATACTTGTCTAAGACAATGAAATGACTTAATGTCCAACCCTGTATCTTGTACATATCCCACAAATTGGGTTGGATCAAATCATCTACAGTTTCTTCAACTAGAAAGTGGAAATATCCAGATGTGATACGACATGCCTTTAATTCCAGTTCTTGGGAGGCATGAAATCTCTATGAGTTCAAGGCTAGTCTGGTCTAGATAGCAAGTTCTGGGCCAGTCAGTTATACTGTGAGATCCAGTATTCAAAAAAAAAAAAAAAACCCACAACAACACAGAAAGAAAATGAAAATAAAATCTGTACTTCATATGTTTGCTGTCTGGAGAACTGTTTCCATTCAATGAAAAAAAAAAAAAATGAAGCTCATGAGAACATTCAAGAATGGTCAGCATTTCTCTTCTTCAAATGATAATTTTTGGAGAATAATGTACTGTATCCCCCCCCCCAAATGCCCTCTTCCCCTTCTTTCTGCTTCACTTACCTTCATGCCAAAGGTAAATATAGTAATGACTATTTTGAAGATCAGTGCCAAGGCCAGCTGCCACATGGCTGTGTAAACTCCAACCCCGGCTGGCCGGTCCGGAATGTCATCCACAGGCCGAGTCATGTTGGGGTCATTGATGTAGTCACAGAGCTGAGAAGACTCAAGAGCCCCACAATCATTGAATAGCTCAGATATGAGCTCACTGGTGCTCTGGCGAGTATAGGGATTGGGATAGGCAATGATGGCGGTGATGGCTGTCACCACAATGACCTCCAACACTGGATACTTCCCCAGCCTGGTGGTTTTACGCCTCCTGCACCAGGCAATGTTGCAGCGTGTGAAGAGGGTTCCCCACAAACCCCCAAAGACTCCAAGCAGGATGAAAGGGAAGAGTTCAGCCATGTACCAGGGTGTATGATACTCCACATAAAAGAGAACCAGGCGACTATTTCCAAAGGGGTTGATGGAGCGCAGTGTGAAGGCAGCCACCAGGGCTGCAAAAAATGACCTCCACAAGGTTTTCAAGGGAAAGTAGTAACTGACCTGGGACAAACAGAAAATTACACAATGACTAGAGAAAGGCCTGCTCAGAACCTTCCTCTTGGCTTAGCAGCTAACTGCTGGCACTTGGAATAAAAAAGAGTCTAAATACAAAAAGTATATTACACTCATGTTATCAGTTTATGTTTAGTCGTGACCAAAAAGACACTCGAGAAAAATAATGTCTAAACATAACCTCAGAAACTGAGAGTACAACTGGGTGGTACAGTGTTATTTAGCAGTCATAATATCCTGGGTTCATTCCCTAGTACTATAAAAGTTAACTTAACAAAAATTGAACAGCTTTAATCAAAAATAGATTTGTGCTATGTTTTGAAGAGAAATAAAAGGTTTGAGTACAGCTTTGAAGTACAGCACATATTTAGTACTCTCCAGGCCCTGAGCATAAATGAAAAATTGGTTATATGTACTCATAATACAGTTCATGTCACAGAAGTCCTCACAAACTCAATAATTCTTATTGTATTAACAACAGAATAGACGAAGGGTTAGAAAATTGTGGCTTACAAGTCAACTCTGACCCAGAAAAATATATTTGTATGGCAGCAGAGTTTTTATATTTATGAACGGTTAGGGAAACAAAAGTAATTACCTATATCCTGAAATATTCATTCAAAAAATAGCATTTTTGTGACGTATAAGAACTAAATAAAGGTGAAATTTCAAAGCCCATAAAGAAAGTTTTCAGCCACATAGTCATACCTGCTCATGGATATTGCTGCAAGTCCAGTCAAAGGGCTGTGGCAAAATGTACAGCTCATGAAACCTGTATAGTTACCTGTCTTGATTTTTTCAGAAAAAAAAAATTCCTAACCCCTGGATTGACCCCTTAAGTTTCAAAACTAAGTCGGAAGCTAAGTTGTCTGTGTTCCCACAATAGATATCTCTCTCCAAAAATCTTATATTGGCAATTTAGAAAAAAGTACATGAGGGCACATTTAACAGCAGAAACCGTGTTCCTTAATTAGATGCATGAAGCTTATTTACTCGTCTGTGCCCTGTAGCCACCCACATATTTCTGGCTACTCTATAACATAGGAGACCATTCTGGCCCCTCTCACCTCCTCTAGACTGAAGAGCACACCTCCTATGGGAGCACCGAACGCCACAGAGACACCAGCAGCAGCTGCAGCTGAAAGCACCTGCAAATAGAGACCTTAAAAGTGAGTTTTGTGGACTTTAGTATGGGTGGGAAGAGGTAGAGACTCCAAGAAGTTATGTCCCCTATCAGTGGAGGTGGTAGGGAGCTGGCTCACCTCACGCCTCTTGCCTTCGTTCTTGCTGTACTTGGAGAAAAGGCTGCTGAAGAAGTTGCCACAGCAACATGCCACATGCACCAGTGGCCCTTCTTTCCCAAGGCTCAGGCCAGAGGATACAACCAGCACGAGAGTGACAGTCTTGATTAGAAGAGTCCATTTCCCCAAGTAGCCCCTGATGATAAAGCCACTCAAAATCGTCTTTATCTGCAACAGAAGATGGAGAGTGAGAAGGAATGAATTGGTCCAGGACTGGAAAAGAAACTGCAACAGCTCTGAACCAGGTTCCCTAAGCCACAGAGATGGAAGGCTATTTCACTTCCTGATTTGACTGAAATTTTATACCAGCAGAAGTTTGTATCTTATTACAGTAGCCCTCTTATCTCTACCAGTGGAGACACAGACCTCCAGTGAACACCTAAAACACAGATTATGTCAAACTGTATATACATAAAATTTAATTTATAAATTAGACCCAGTATGAGTGTACATTGGAATTATCACAAATTGCCTTTTATTTTTTGAGATAGATGACTCACCCTGGCTGGCTTGGAACTCACTACATAGATCAGTCTAACCTTGAACTTTAAGAAGGTGCACATCACCATGTCCAGCTATAGATTGTTTTTTTTTAATAGATATTTTTAGCATACAAAATTCACTATGATGTTTCCATATGTATAGGTCATATACTTTGTTCCTATTGTTTCATGTTGGAAAGGACTTTGAGTATAGAGAAAACTACTATCTTACTCCTGTGCAGACTTGATTCACATTGTCAATGCCAAAAATTGTTTTGTTCCTACAAGAGTATTTATGTCTTAGCTGAGAATTCAACTAGATGCCAGCATCTATAATGAACTTTGCATATTGCAGTCCACTTTCCCAAGTAATTCAATAATTTTCTACCTCTAACCTTTGCCACAATGGACTACAAAACATGAATGTTTACCATAGCTTTCAAGCCCCTGATTAGATTCATGAGATACTAGGTCAGTTAATCAAATTCCTACCCAGTTTTCCCAATTGTATGCTATATTATGGGATAATGTTTTCCCTTGTCAGTGTCATTCACATAATGTAAAATGTCTTCTTGTGGTCTCTGCCAAGTAAAACAACTTCTCAAACAGCAAACATAATGCTTCTCAACATCACGAGAATCACTTGGTGAACTAGAAAATATCAAGGAGTAGTTCTCTTTGCAGAGGTCTAATCAAGAACTAGCTTTCCCAACAGAGATGTAATGTAATTGCCCTGAGATGTAGCCAAGGCGAAGGGAATTTTACAGCCAGATGATTCTAAAATACTCTGCTCCTGGAAAGAGTAATAACTCCCCCCAACTTTTCAATCTTTAAGGGTCACATTTTTTTCATTGCCTGTTTGTACTGTTTATTATGTCAATGTTGTTGATCTGGGGAGGTTATGAATAGGCTAATCCTCAAATTTTAAAGGGCTGGATACAGAACTTATTTCATCTTAGGATGATGATACAGACCTCTTGTCTTTTAGTGAGATAGGGTTAAGATAGGTCTACTATTTAGGCCAAGCTGATCTGATTCTCCTGCCTCCATCTCACAAGTGCTGAGATTACAAGTGGGCACAAGGGTTACTCATATAATAGTCTCTCATTTCTCAATTTAATGAGGAGAGGAAAAAGGTGAGGAGAATAGAAAGGGAGAAGGAGATGGGAGTAGGAAAGGAGATACACACACACACACACACAGAGAGAGAGAGAGAGAGAGAGACAGAGACAGAGACAGAGAGACAGACAGAGAGACAGACAGAGAGACAGACAGAGAGACGCAGAGAGACACAGAGAGACACAGAGAGAGAGCCCAAAAGTCTCTTTGAGTTCCTTCTCACAGAACATATGAGAGTAGTACTCCTAGCTGTAGCTGAACAGTACTTCTTGAACTAGTATTTAACGAGTGGTGGTTAAACTAGTATGTAGTGGTAGTTGCCCTAATTGAGCCTGTGCTCTGGGACTCTCAGACCTCTGTACTGAAGGGATGTTTGATTGTGCCTGCCACAATCTAGCCCTTTTGTGTTGCCTCAAATAAAAACATCTATAATTTTTGTCAGTTAGTTAATATGGATTTGTACCCAAGGGTACATTATAAAAGTATAATACCACTTAGAAATCACAAGCATCTAAATTACCAGAGCCTTTGCCAGCAATGGCATGTGGTGAATTGAACAATGTAATAAGTATTTTGTAATTCTCTAAAATGATTTTATAAAATTGTCATGATCAAATTAGGAGCTAAAGAAGGCAGATTCATTCCCAGGAGATGGCCAAATCTAATTACTTCAATTGGAATTGATAGAGACTGAAGCAAGCAGGACTTCAGTGAGAAGTATTGCAGAGACTCTTAGTAGATGGTGTTACCCTTAAGAACAAAGCTCTTTCTGATCAATAAACACTTGTATGAATTCTTATGTTTTGTAAAGAACAAAAATTAGTGAAGAACAAGTTTTGAGAGGATGCAATTTCTTGTCCAGTTGGTAGTGAACACTTGTGGCTTTTGGGATTGAGAACTCCAAGAGGAATTTAGGTCTCTCCAGACTCTGACATCCAAGAAACTATGAGTGTTCATTTCTATGTCATTTGTGTGTATATGTGGTATGTGGGTGCATTTATGCAGGCGAATGCATCCATGTATGCACATACAGACTGTCTTCTCTATCATTCTACTTAGTCACTTGAGACAGGGTCTCTCACTAAACATGAAGCTTATTGTTTCAGGTAGGCTGGCTGGTCAGTGAGTTTCTAGGATCTGCCCATCTGTGTTCCATAATGCTGGTGTTATAGGAACATGCAGCCATGCTTAACTTTTACTTTTGAGTGCTGAATATTCAAATTCAAGCCTTCGTGCTTACACAGTAAGCACTCATACCAACTGAGACATTTCCTTTGCTGAAGTGTACATTTTCAAATGTGCTTTACAGAACTGACATAGTGCATTTATTATAAAGAAAAAATCTCTAAATTAGCATTTTAAAATGTTTATAGTGGGTATGGTGATGCACACCTGTGATCTCAGGCAGGACTCAGGAGGATCAGATAAAATGATTGATAAAGTTCAAGGTCAGCATTGCCGGATTGTGTAGGAGGAGCTAAGGTAAGAGGAGTAAAGGAGAGGAAGAGAAGGAAGAGGAGGAGCTAAGAGACAGACAGAGAACGAGAGAGGAGAGATGGAGGCTGATGTTCGATTGTCTGTAGCAGTCAAAAGCAGTTGGTATATGTAGGTTGGGTATTGGGTTACACCTCTGATTGTAAGAGTATCTTGTTATTGATCATTACTAAATATCTAAGCCTTTGGATAATCTAAGCATTAGAGTCTCATTTGTACCAAGCCTGTGTGGTTGGTGGGATGGTCCAGACACTGCCCAGCCTTGCAGAGACAGCATGGAAAATTGGCAGAGCCATCTCCCATGTTGGCATCTTGTGGGTGGCAAGGCTGGTGTCTCTAGCTGGCTGTTTCTAGGTGTGGCGCACATGTGGCCTCTGGCCACACAACATGGCGGCTGAGCTCAGCAGAGCTGCTGCAGCTTATATAGATGGCTTGTTCGGAGACTGTTTTTAATAATTACCACAACAGGATTGTAATTCCACACAGAGCTATATAGTGAGAACTTGCCTTTAAAAAGTTTCTAAAGTGAATTTTACCTTAAATAATCAGAATATTATAGAAGAAAATTTTTAGCAAGATGAGCAATTTTGAAAACCTGTTTTGATCTAGTTTGTAGCCCAACAGCAGAGCACATAGTCACATTGTTTTATGATGCTGAGGATGAGACCAGCAAGTGCTCTGCTGTTAAGCTACAAATGCCCAACATACTCTACTAGATCACATGACTCCAGTAAGACACAGTAGCTTTTCTAAGCAGCTTAGCCCATAACTTTGCTAATGTGAAATAGCATGGCTCCAACTTCTATTTTAAGTAATTTCCACTGTAGTCTGGCTTTTGACAGAGACACCCCAGGCCCAGATCCAGGGGTTGGAGTTGATCTACCCTAACACCTACCCTCATCTACGAACTGCTGGAGCACGTGAAGGGGCCAGGTCTGCAAATTCAAAGCTTCAGCATCTCCATGACATAGGGTAACAAGGGAATATCCTACAGGAGTCCCAGTGAGGATACAGTATTGGTAGTGTAGTGCCAAGGGCCTTGAACCAGAGCAATAACTCATTGCAGTGAACATTTGCATGTAACGATGTTTGGACAAAAGGTCTACTGTGGGACACACTGTGACACACTACAGCTTCCACAGTATGGTATTTTTCCTTAAAAGTTTTTGTTTTGTTTTCTTTTGGGCAGGAGGTTGCAAGGGCAGAGATCAAATATATAGAGATGGGGAGGTGAGTGGGATTGGGGTGCCTGATGTAAAATTCCCAACCAATCAATGAAAGGTTTTCTAATTAATTGTATGTGGTTAAAAACTGCTAATAGGACAAGCACCCACATATCTTCTACCCAGTAGATAGCTTTGAAAGCTCTGTTTGCCTCCTCAGAAGAACATTCCTTCCTCTCCCTCCACTTCCAATAATTCAATTGCATTTCTTGATCAAGTCAGCACACAGGTTGTTTCACTTTGGCTACCTGAGGCTGCCATATAAATAGAGCCATACTTAAGGTATCGGGCCACTTTTTACATTCCACACTTGATATCACAGATATGAGTATCATCTTCATCACATGTCATTTTGTCACATAAGAAACTTGAATGTGCAACTGCCACCAATAATGATTAGAGTCAGTAATAGCCATCTCTCAACAAGTAAAAGCACTTGCGACTCAAGCCTAATGACCTTAATTCAATCCACAGCACCCATAGGAAAGTGAAAGGAGAAAATTGAGTTCACATAGTTGTCTTCTGACCTCCACACACGCACAGTAGCATGTAGAGAGCCCCCCGACTCCCATGTGCATAACATACACATACACAAAATAATAAATAAAAAACTACTTTTAAAAGATATTCACAATGGAGAAGAAAAAAAGGTTGCATCTTTCTACACTACAAGATCACCAGCAGAATCATTCATCTCTGGTTCTTGGAAAAGGGACAAGGATTGATCTAGTGTGCAATTTATTGCAATTTTAGTATCCATAATGACCATCTTCCTGTTTGGAAAAAAGCTTGAGTAAAAACATGCTTGCAAGGAGGGCAGTAAGTTCATAAAATTGGGACAGTAATTATCTATCCTTTTATTTTCAGGGTCCCTTAGGCTTTGACTATCAAATAAAACAGTCAGATCTGAGATAACACTTGCTTTGAAGATGCATAATTGCCACTCATGCCATTCATTCATCAGAGAAGAATTTAAGCATAATGCAAACTTTGTGACCACTTATGGATCATTTCACCCAGGAGAAATACAAGGTGAATTCAAAAGAAGTGCCTCTAGTTGAATTGAGCTATGTACACAAAATGTACATGTTAATATGTTTCTAATGCCTACCATCTCACACTTCTGCTAGGGTGCCATGGCTGCCTATACTGGCTATGACCACTTTGTTGATGTTTGATCATACCCCACCTTACTCCTTTCAAGCTGCAATTCTTTTAAACCTCAACTTTGCACAAGCAAACACCAAGGATTTTCAACAAGTGAAATATTTATTTCTTGTAGCATTTCCATAGGTGGAGGACATTTAAGATGTGTGACACTGTGATACTGTTCTCAGCAGTGTCAGGTTTTGCGTGTTGTGACCCCACTCTGACCCATTTTTCTCATAAGCCTATGGTTTTTAGTGTGTCATTTTGCATAATACTATATGCTTTCAAAGTGTAAACCGTTCATTAGAGTAGAATTGGCTATACAGGGGGAACAGAGTAGCATGGTGGTTTGATAAAGAATGCTGCTCTCTATAACCTCCTATGTTTTGAATGATTAGTTATCAGGGAGTGGTACTACTTGGAAGGGATTGGGAGATGCAGCCTTATTGGAAAAAATTATGTCACTAGAGATGGACTGTGAGGTTTCAGAAGCACAGGCCAGCCCCCCACCCCCTCTCTCTTTCTCTCTCTCTCTCTCTCTGTCCCTCACTCTCTCTCTGTCTCTCCCCCTCTCTCTTTCCCTCTCCTGGATGTAGAACTCTCAGCTACTTCTACAACATTATGCCTGCCTGCACACCACGCTTCCTGCCATGAAGACAAAGACTAAACCTCTGAAAAACGTACGCAAGCCTCCGACTATGTACTATGTCAAAATAAACTGCCCAAATATTCAGTATGACAGTAACAATGCATATTTTTACTCTCTTTCCTGAAACAAGCCTGTATCGTACTTCTTCAATACATCTGCCTTATAATCGCCTATCCCTGTGTGTGAACTGCCTAGCCAGCAGCAGTGTGGGAAGGCACAACACAGGGGAAACTGGACTGGGGATGTAGTTAAGTTAGTAGAGTGTCCCCCTAGTGTTCACAAAGCTCTGGGTTCAATCCCCGGCAACACCTAAACCAGGCCTGGTAGTGCACACTTGCACACTGGCAATCCCAGCACCTGAGAAATTGAAGCAGGAGGATAAGTAACTCAGTGTCATCCTGGGCTACACAGTAAGTTTAAGGATAGCCTGGGATACATGAAACACTGTCTCATGGAACACTATATCCAAAAATAAATGAATACAATTTTAAAAAGCAAGAGGCACGATGGAGCCAGTGCCACCATGAGCATACAATCCTACTTTCAAACTTCCTCTTTCCATTGTCACTCAGGGGGATGATGGAAATGCACTGACTAGACTGAGCATGCAATGCATTTTATGATTTTCTGGTTACCAATTTGCCTGAGATTTTTCAGGACTCAGTTCAACCCAGCAGATTCTCCCAGGTTTCAACTTTGGTTTCAGTGAATGATGGAGTCATTTTATGGATACATTGGTTACACGAAATTGCTTTTAAAAAACTATTTATAAGGACCATATTGTCACACAGGCATATTCCCAGTGTATGTTCTAAAAGCAGAATACTTCTTTTCTAGGTCTTATTACCCTGTCACCATAAAAGCAAAATGTGGCAGAAGCTTCTGAACACCAATGAACTTTCCCAGTGATACTCCTCAATTATTGTCTGGTTTTTCACATTACATCATAGAGTTACTACAGAAGCACATTTATGTGGTTGCTTCACGAACTCAGTTTCTTCAGGCTTTAAGAGTTTATCTTGGCTGACAAGAAAGAGGTCTAATCATTCGAGAAGCAACAGATCAAATCTGATGAATGCAGTATTCATTGTGAAGCCACACTGCTGGGTTCAACTCACAGCTTGCTGGCTTAGAGTCTCTAGTGAAGTCACTTTATATTTTATATTTTATATTTTATTTATAGTTTATATTTTAGTTTCCTTAACTAAGAGAACCTATAGGGTTTAGCTACTAGGCTTATTATGGGGAATAGCATTGGTACACAGTACTTCAGTCACAGCTTACCTCAGGTATGCCAGAGCCACAGGCATATGGTGCAAACACACGTACCAGGGAGACAGCCAGGAATGCAAACAGCAGTGCCCACAGAATGTACATTAAGTAATTCAGAATATAAGCACTGGCACCCTAGAGATCAGACACAAAATGAGAAAGAAGAGATGAGCCACTAGCAAACCTGAACAGTGTACCCAACCCCACCATCTCCATCAGAGAAAGGGAAGCTGTGATAGGCTCAGAGAGGTTCATTCCAGGCCTGCAAAAACAAAAGAATCAGTTGTTGCTATTGCTACAGCCACTACACTACACAAAACAGCATCAGGTGTTTTTCTGGGAGCTATTTACACAAACCTTCCAGGGGATGAAATCTCAGCAGTAATGGAAAGCAAGGATGATGCTGGGTTGTAATCACCACTTACACGGTAGTTAATAAAAGGTGTGGTGCAAAAAACTCTGCCTGTGAGACTCTGGATGATTTGTTTTGTCTTGTCTGTGGTGGGATGGTCTCTTAGTTTTCATTACAGCCACACCCAGACCACAGTGAATACGTGTCAGTACTGTGTTTAAGAAGGCTGCTTCTGCTTCTCTAAGTGTGGTCCATGGACCAACAACATCAGCATCACCTGGGAGCTTGGCAGAAACATAACCTGTGGGCCCCACCCTAGGGCTGCCAAATCAGATACTTCACACAGGCACACAGCCCAGTGCATTTTAACAAGCCTCTCAAAGATTCCAGCAAGTGCCAACATTTGACAGGAACTCATAGCAGAGAGCTAGCTGTTCATGCATCCTTTATAGAAGAATGTATTGGACTATTTGCTCCAAAGTAGCTGGTGGGAGGATATTTTCCTTTCTGATACAAACATAGTCAGGGCTCTTTCTTCTTTCTCAAGATTTCAGCTTCTTTCCACCATCTGGATTATTCAACTGAGAGCAAAGGAAGTAGAGATCACCTACCTGTCAGGCCATGACTATGGCCACATGTGTGCCTATTAAATGTAAGGACATGTTCCTGGAGACTGCAATGCAAGCACATATTTCACACACAATGAGGCGAGAAATCAGCCCAACAAATACCATTCATTCACTTAAATAAGTACTTTTTGAAGGCTAAAAATAACTTCTCACTTTTCTAAAGAGTAATTCTTTGAAACAGAGAATAAATCTTACAACCAGTTGAAGATAGGCACCTCTATTTCCCCTGGAACACATACTGCAAGTAGGAGAAAAGATGGCAGCCAGCCAGTCCCATCTGCCAACACCCCTCTACCAAAGCAGAGATTTTCTTTTTGGACATAATGGAGAGCATTGAGAATGTGTGAGATCCCAAGATCTCTCTCTAGTTCTGAGATGTGAAAGAAGAGGTTTTAGTGAAATGGTAAAGTGTGTTCCAAATGTCTTCCATTTCAGCTGTGAAAGTTAGTCAAAAGAAATAACGAATAAAGGAGAGGTTCAAATAGATTACAAATATCCTTCCAGAATACTCTATCTGTAACTGTCTTACCATTACCCCTAATGTGAAGCTTGTTGCCTAGCTCCCTTCAGCTCGCTTTCTGATCCATCAATGACCCCTTTCCTCCCTATTTTGAGCCAGACCCTCACTATGTCGACCAGGATGATCTCAAACTCATAGAGATCCACCTGGCTCTGCTTCTGCTTCTGCCTCCTGAGTGCCGGGATTTAAAGGGATGTCCCACCACACCTGGCTCATTGTGGTGTGTTGTGAATTCACTTAGATGTAAAACTTTCCTTGAGCTAAGATGCTTAAGGTAAGTACTAGATTTGTGGTTCACTCATATATCCCTGTGCCTGAGACATGCTTTTCACAGAAGCATCTTCTGATTGGGTCAGAAAAATAATTGATGGAATACTGTCATGGAAACCACAGTAAGAAGACTCGCTTCACACCCACTAGCATAATCACCATATAAACAGATGCTAGCAAGTGCTGGAAAGAAGGTGGGCAAATCAGGATCCTCATATACTGGTCACAGGAATGCACAACAGTGCATCCAATCTGAAAGCACCCTACCAAATCTTCAATGGTTCAATCTCGAGGTCACTTCTCACCTAGAGGTTACACCTATACCCAAGAGAAACGAAATATATGTCCCTACCTTGAATACAGATGTTCAAGGTGACATCTTTCAGGTTAGCCAAAAAGAAGCAACACATGTTCATCAAATACTATCTAGCCTATCCATACAAGAGAGCATCATACAGCAATGAAAAGAAATGCTTATTTATACTTATTTAACTTAGAAAATAATATGGTGAGTGATACAAAATCCTCATGGTGCATGGGCTCATTTTGCTGAACTATCTAGAAGAGAAATCTATAGAGACAGAAGAGACATTAGCAGTTGCTTGTAGCTAGCAATCAATGACTCCTGGATCAGTTCAGACAGGGATTTTGTTTGTTTTGTTTTTTGTTGTTGTGATTGTTGTTTTGGAGTGGAGGAGGGTTATGGATAAAAATATTCTAAAATCATGTGATCATGACACAGTTCTGTGACTGTGACAAAAGCCACTGAATCGTACTTTCTGTGGGAGAATCTGATGAACTATGAATTGGTTCCCTGAAAGTGTTACTTCAAAACAAATTATATCTTTTCTTCTACCTTAAAACATGAAAATCAACTCCATTTCTTTGCACAAAGAAGAAAGAATTTTAGATAAGAAAAAAGCAAATGCACCAGCTGTGATGGATCCATGCCTCACAACTTGGGAAGCTGAAGCAAAAGAATTACTGTGAGTTACAGGCTATAGTGTGAGACCATGTCTGAAAAAAAATAGAAAAGAAGGAGAGGAAGAGGGAAAGAGAGAAAAGTCAGATAAAGTGGAGGTGGAAGGAGGAAATGGGCTTTATAGAATATACATATAACATCCACGAAAGTGAGCAAGAGTTTTCCAAATGAATTCTGAGCAGTGGCGAAGCTCAATGAAAGCAAGTGGTAGCACTGTTAAGTGAGAAATTATTATCTGAAGGTGAAATCATGAGTGTTCAGAAACTGGGGATTGTGATGATGCTCAGACAGGATCCTGAATAGATAATAACATACCTCTGACTGGCTCAGAAGAAGCTCTGACCACTTCTGCCACAGAGGACACTTGTCCCTGTCCTCAAAAGTGGTTTCATTAGAGGTCCAGCAGCATTGTTCATGGCTGTACCAGAATGCAGACAGACAGACCCCCTCCTTGAGGTCCGTCATCCAGTCAACAGCAAGATCAATGACTCCAGCCAAGGTACCTAGGAAATGAATGAATCACAGAGAATGGCTAAATGGAGAGAAGACAGGGTATTCTCAAAGCTGAGGACACACCCATAACATGACACTGTCACTGAATCTAACAGCTGCTTTCACTTACCTGGAAGGCACCTGAGCACTTGGTATAAGCCAGGCAGTGGGCAGCCCAAGGAACCACAAAGGCCTTAGGCAAGCTATTAGGGCGTACAGAAGTTCAGCATTTACTCATCTCCTTCCAAGTTTTTTAAGTTGCCAATACACATCTTGAAAAATATATCTTCAGGTTAGGAGGACAGCTCAGCAATAGGATTGCTTTCTATGCAAGCATGTGGAACTGAGTTCAAATCCCAGCACCTACATAAAATGTGTGTATGACCATGTGTGCCTAAATCTCCAAAGTTGAGGGAGGGAAGCAACTAGAAGATACTGGAAGCACACTGGACAGCTAACCTTGCCAAAACCAAAAACCAACCAACCAACCAAAGAAACAAAGACAAATTTCAGGTGCTGTGGGAGATCCTGTCTGGAGGGAATATGGTGGAAATAAACACAGGAAGAGATCCTTGTCTGACCTCCAAATATGTGTGTACAGATGAATGCACCCACACACACATACACACAACACACACATTATACACATCACATGCACTAAACACACAAGCAAATAAACAACTCTTCCCTCTCCGGTGGCTTGTTCTCATCAATGTATAAGTCACCCCTAGTCCACATTGCCCTCCAGACACTGTCTTGTATTTTCCTTTCTCTCCTCTTCCCCTCGGTCCAGTCCATTCCTTCCTTTTACTAGGAATGCAGTAGAATGTACCAAGTCCTCATTTTCCAGAACAGGTCATGCACCATACAAACCAAGAAGCTGAGTATAGCCCACTGTTTTTGTGCTAAAAAAGCTTTGTCTCAGCATACCCACACTTGCACTGCATGCTGACTGTGGCTATTCTTCCTGCTACGGTGGCAGAGTTGAATTGAATTGCAGAGACAGAAACTACATAGTTCACAAAGCTGAAAACCCTTATTTGCTAGCCTTTTTATAGAAAGAAGGTTGCCAATCCTAGATTCAAGCTTCTTGACAGCACTTGAAACTGCTGAGCACTGCATTCTTCCAAAGACATGCTCTCTCACGGCTTCTACAATAGTTAATCTCTCCTGCTTTCCTCACCATCAAATTTTCTGTCCCTCTTGATCTTTCTACTCCTCCACCAAGCTTTATACAGCTTTATATTTCCTCAAAGCTTGTCCCTAAATTCTTTTCTTCTTTTATACTGTGCCTTCTTTCTTGACTGTCTTATTTGGATCCCTCTTGCTACTGAGCTCTAAAGGTACACTCAGACCCACAGAATCCTGTCTTCAATAACAGATCGTGTGTGTGTGTGTGTGTGTGTGTGTGTGTGTGTGTGTGTTTCCACTAGTTTATGTAGCAGGAAAAAGAGCTTTGTCATCTAGTTTTTGTGCCACGATTAGTGTCAGGACAAGCATCTGGACTTGAGTCCACTTCAAAAGACACACATAATGCACAACTTCATTTATATGGAATGTTCAGAACAGATAACAGTGAAAGGAAATAGACTGACAAAGGTTCAGGTTTTTCCATAGCTAAAGGGGCAGATAATATTAAGGTGGAAATGATAGAATTGTTCTAAAATTGGTCATGATGATAATTGCACAACTCTATAAATGAACTAAAACCCACCTAATTATACACTGTAAATGGCTTAATCGTGTAATATGTGTAGTATAATTCATCAAAGCAGTTTTACACACACACACACACACACACACACACACACACACACACGGGGGTGGGGGAAAGCTGATCGAGGAAGAGGCTCAAGGAGAGAAAGATGTGTTTTTTAGAGAAATGATCAAACAAATTTCAAGTGGAAAGTGACATTTAAACAAGATCACCCCCACAAAACCATCATTTTTCAAGTGTTCAGTCACATAGTCTTTGTCCAATCAATCTCCTTTGCCTACACCCTTTGTTGTGTGAGCCATCTCTGCTTTGGGCTGTGGTGCAACAGTGCCCCCTTGTGGTAATTTCAGCTAAGTTAGTTATTTAGGGTGATTCCTCTATGAGCAGAACCCAAATAAAACCAAGGGACCGTCATATTTTTGGTTGTGAGCTGAGCCTTTAACAGCTGAGCAATTTCTCCAGCCAATCTGAGCTCCCAGGGTCTAAACCACCAGCCTGGGAGCACATATGGAGGGACCCATGACCCCAGCTATATATTTAGGGGAGGATGGCCTTGTCAGGCATAGGTGGGAGAGGAGGTCCTTGGTCCTGTGAAGGCTGGATGCCTCAGTGTAGGAGAATTCGAGGGTGAGAAGGTGGGAGTGGGGAGGTAGGTGGGGGCACATCCTCATAGAAGCAGGAGGAGGGGGGATGGGATAGGGGTTTCGAGGGGGGGAGTGGGGAAAGGAGATAACTTCTAAACTGTAAGTAAAATATCCAATAAAAATTCATTTAAATTTTTTTTTTTTTGAAAAAACAAGGGACCATCCAACCAGGCAGTTGGGCATCTGAGTCCTTCCCACCATCGTGGAAAATCAAACTACTTTCTAGGTCTCCCTCCAATATATATTCACTGAAATGCAAAGAACACTGGAGGTGCCTATCTTCTTTGCTTTCTTTGGTCTGTGGTGCCACCATTAAGATCAGGTTCTTTCTTGCCTTAGTCTCAACGGTTCAAGCAGTAAATACCTTGCATTGAAATGGAAGATGAATATTCTACAGCTTCACTGTCTCCCAAATGTATAGAGTTTGGGGTTACTAGGAGCACAACACACATACCTGCCAGCAGCCCAATGAGTAGCATCACCACCCATCCTGACCACGCGTCCAGCAGGCTCTTGATGAACTCCCAAATAGACTCCTTACTTTTGCTAGTTATCTGACAATGAAGGACAGACAGCAATTGATCAGAACACAGTTTCCAGTTCATGTTTCTTTCTCTGAAGTTGATTCACCAGGAAACAAAGAGACAGAAGATGAATATAATGAAGCCGCTAAAGTCCCAGTCACATTATGCATGCAGCAATGCAGCACAATGATCAAATGGGCTTTCTAGTTCATAGGGCTATAAGGATGCCACACACGATCAGTGTTTCCCTTCACACTGGATTTTAGATCACCTAAGAGCAAATCAGATTCAGCATGGATTTTTATGTAAGGGGCTTAGATCTCTTAGAGACCATTACTACATCTTTGTATCTTTATGTCATGCCTCTTTCTCTCCCCATTCTGGAGCCCTACATTCCTCTGGCATCATCACCCCCACCCTTTGTTGTCTCACTATTTCATCTCTGTCTGATGCTGACTCACACCTGCCTCCTTCTGTACCCAGAATATTTACGTTGACTTTTCCAGGGCCCTGTTTCCATCCCTACTCTCTCTTTAAGTGCCAGGCTACCTTGTCAGTGTCTCAAGCTTCAGCAGACATTTGCATGCTAAGGGTCTCTCACAATCCAAAGTGAGCCCTACCTGCATGCTGTATTCCATCACCTGCTCCAAGAAAGTCCCCACTCCATTTCCTCTGCTCATTAGCAAAAGCATCCTGTGGTCTGACAAGAGCCTGCTGTTGTATGACTCCATTTCACTCTGTTCTCTCCTGGCAAAGTGCCCCATGGCTTGAACCTGATCCTAGCTCCACCTTTTTTACAGCCTTCACTAAGAACTCCTTTCTCCTCTTGACCATGCTTCCAAGATTCCTATTTTTTTCTCTGCAGCACAAACTTACAATCCTCTTTGGCCATCACCAAGTCTTCCTCAGATTCCACTTAATCATTCCTAACACAGTCCCATAGCCCATTCTTTTAGGATTATCTCGATTCATCTTCTCCTGAGAATCCTTCAGCAAACCCAGAACTCACCAGGATTATTTCATGCCTCTGTGACTTTACAAAAGGCCACTCGATATTTAGGAACCTCTTCCCTTCTGACATCCAAACCCTTGGTCACACCTTTTCTGAAAAAGCCTTCTTTAGTCATTCCTTCTAAATAAGCCCACAGCCTTTGCTATATAATTGCATTTTGTACTATTCCAGTATACTGAATGCCAACTAGATACATGGCAGCATAGTGAGTCATATTCTCATATTCTCATAGTCTCTCTCTCTGTCTCTCTCTCTCTGTCTCTTTCTGTGTCTCTCTGTCTGTCTCTGTCTGTCTTTGTCTCTCTGTCTCTGTCTCTCTCTGTCTCTCTCTCTGTGTGTCTCTTTCTCTCTTTCTCTGTCTCTCTCTCTGTCTCTCTCTCTCTCTCCAATGAAATCACCTCTATCCTCAAGGATAAGAAAATGAGGTCGCAACATCTTTTAAAAAAAAATGTCAGCCCTCTAGGAAAAAAAATTTTTTTTTCTTGATACTAAAACTTGTTCTGAGAATTGTATATTGCAGAATACACAGCCTTGGTGTATCTACTCATCAAGCAAAACGAGCAGACCTGCTCAAACCTCCGGTGTCTGGTAATTCCATCTCGGTGTAGTGAAGACACAGCATCGGAGGCTTATCAATTTGCTCTTCCCCCCACCCCTCTTCTAATATCTCAATGCCCGTAACCAGCTTGAAGAAGTTAAAGAAGAGTCAGCGCCCCTATTCCCTGGGCTTGGGGACTACGGTGGTTAATATGGGGCTGTCTTTCTGGGGGAAAGTAGTGGTTTTGTTGGAACAGGGAAAATTAACTAGGATTTATGGCATAGCCATAACCTATTGGTAGAAATCTGTATAATTTAGTATCAAGATGAAGTTATAATTTCTGAAATGGTACAAAATTCACTTGGATTTCAAATTTAAGGTTTTCATTGGCATGAGCTTCTTATTGATATGAAAGTGAAATGAATATTGATACTCTCAGAGGCATTGTGCCTATATAACACGTTTAGGAATATAAGGCTTAGACCCAGTCTTTCTTTAACTTTTTTAACTGATTTGGGATGGTTAGCCTGTGAGTTAAGGGACTATAGCAAATTCATGGCTTTGAGTTTATTGTTAGGGTGTTTTCTATATTTTATTTAGAAATAGCTGAGAGGAGTTAACAGACAACAGTCCAGGTTACCTTACATGGATAGTTGGATTTCAAAACATCAGAAGTCCATAGAATTGATGTTACAATTATTTCTATATTAATGTTCATTTTGATTAGAGACCTATCTGCTCCTGACAGCTTCCTGTCTTGGATTCTAAGAAGAAATTGAGCATCCTTGGAATTACTACAGTTGTGGTGAGACAGCCACCAGGCAAGAATTGCCTCTCTCCATCTACAGACAAATTATTGTCCAGAAAAGGACACACTTGCAGAATAGTCGACTGATTATATCTGCCTAGACAGAGTAATCAGCCCTTAATAATTCTGCATCACTAAGCTCTGTCAGATGAGTTTGGGCCAGAAGGCTGAAGATTTGATGCTCCAACGTTCGGTAGTATAGGGGCTGTCCAGGTGTCCAGCAGTCTCTATAAATTGGCTAAGTTTTAGAAGCTATGCTTAGTGCTTCCCATAACTTCAGTTAACTCAGTCATTCTGGATTTCTGACAGGGTTGAAGACCTATAGTCTCGTAGCCAATCCTGGCTATTTACCTTGAGAGAAAAGATCTGAGTGGATGGTTTTCAGCTGATATTCATTCTAAAGCCAAGAAAAAAGCCAGGTTCAAAACTAAGTGTTTTAGTCAAGAGAGACAACAGAGGTTCTGGTTAGTCAACAAAATGATGGACTGGGTATTAAGACTATCTTGTACCTCACTGGTACAAATAGCAATAATTATGCTCTAATTGTATATTGAGAGAAAAGTTTTATTTTAACAGGAAGGGTGATATGTAGGAGGAGCTAAGGGGGAAGGAACCGAGAGGAAAAGATGGAGTAAGGAGAGCAGAAAATGAAGTAGAGGAGAAGCTAGGTGATGAGAGAGAGAAAGAGAGAGAAAGAGAGAGGGGGCATGGAGGCAGAAGTTCATGTGTCTCCACCAGTCAAAGATAGTTGATATATCTAGGTTGGGTATTGGGTTACACTTCTGATTGAGCATTACCATACTTATAAAGCCTTCGATTAACATTTTACAAAATTGTATAAAAGCAAAATGGAAAAGGGGGCACAGGATAGAGGTTTTCTAGGGAGGGGAAATGGGGAAAGGGGATGGCATCTGAAATGTAAATAAAATATCCAATAAAAAAAGATATTACAAGTTAAAAAAAAAAAAAAGAAAAGAAAATGAGGTCCCCAAAAATGACATCTTCAAACTCAAATTCCATGAAGGTGTCAAGAGCAAGATGTAGTCTAAACGTTTCTGGCTCCAGGGTCCCCTTGTTGCTTGCACTGGTCATATTTCTACCCAAGGTACTTCCTATTGTAACTCTCAATCTTTGTCTCTGCTTTCTTACTAGTTCTTTCCCTCTGTAGAACCAATTTGCAATGTATAGCCTCAGGCTCACATCCTAACTAAAAGATGGAAGTCTTGTGGAATTATTGGTAAGGGCCACTTAAGTTTGGTACCACCTACCTTTCTATGTCTGTCAGTGTCCCTTGACTTTTCCCTCAGCCAGTCTATTGTGTGGAAGTCTTCATATGTCCCCACATCAGGGAAGGGCTCATCAAGGAAGTCCATTAGGTTCCCAGAGGCACTCATGGCTCCTGCACTGACCATGCTAGTTACTCCTGGAAGAGAAGTCCACCTGTTAAAAATGCAAACAGGGCTCGTATGTAGCTCAGGACAGAGTATCTGCATAGCATGCATGAAGGCTTGGGTTCAATCCCCAGCTCCACAAAGAAACAAAGCAGGACCACAACATAGATATGGCAGCATAATCCAGACACTCTCTACTTTATATTTCCCTCCCTCCTTCTCTTTCTCCCTCCCCACCTCTCCCTCCCACAGTGTGTGTGTGTGTGTGTGTGTGTGTGTGTGTGTGTGTGTGTGTGTATTTATGTGTGTTGGTGTGTATTTGATGAATTTTTCACATATTAGGCAAGTGGTCTACCACTGATTCCTTCTCTGTGTTTGTTTGGTTTGATACAGAGTCTCATGTAATCTAGACTGGCCTTGAACCTATTATGTCACAAAGAATGACTGGAACTCCTGATCCTCTATTTCTGCCTCTTGGGCACTATGAAAAACATATATCATTCCCTGTTTCTATTTTTTTTTTTACATAACCAAAAACATTATTTCCACACCAGTATCTTTGCTATAGTGTAATATGTACTCAGTTCATCCTCATTATTCTCCAGTTATCTGTTTCAAAGTCATCTTGAACACTGAATGAGAAAATACCAAACAACTACCCACAAAGGAATCCTGCAAGCCTTTTCTCACAACTTCTTTTTCAACTTATCAACATCCCATCTTTTTAAAAGCATCCTATTTGATATACACTACTCACTCCATACACTTGAACACAGACACCTGCACCACTGCTGAGGCCTGATCGAAATTTCTCTATCAGATATATTTTCTCCACAAAGCACATCACAAACAATGTTCTAGCACATGGGAAGATGGCAAGCACTACACAGTACAGTATTAAACCTTAAACCAGAAAATTACCAACTAAAGGAGCATGGATTTGGGGGGGTTGTTTTAAATGTGAAACATAATAAAACAGAAAAAGGTCACTTGTTCTCAGTATGACTATGGAAACACAAAAGTAGTTTATTGTCACTAACCACAGCTGACAGATGTGCTTCTGGTGATTTGGACTTTTCACCATGCTACACAATTACCAAGACAGTGAGTAACCTTTAAAGCACCACTGCTGACTTGGTGCTATAGTTTGGTTCTTAAATGTCCTTTAAAAGTCCTTGGATTGCATACTTTATCCTCAAGGTAGTGCTATTGGAAGGTATTGAAATCCTGAAGCAGTGGCACTGAGAGGAAGGATAGGGAGTAGGGTCCTTAAGTGATAAGGTGTGTGCCCCCAAAGAAGAGTTTGGGAACCCTAAGCTCGTTCCTCTCACTCTTCTCTCATGTATTAGCCATGAAGAGTCTGTTCCACCACAAAATTGTGCCATGACATACACTGTCAGCAGAATCCCAAAGCAAGGGGGCTAATTGATCACAGATTCAAAGTCTTGAAAACCAGCAACTCAGTGAGCCTTTCTTCTTTTTAAGTTAACCACATCAGACATTTTGTTAATGTGGGCTAAACTGAAGTGGACACATGATGGCAAATTACAGTGAATAGGCAAATTTGCAAATACAATTCACAAATAAGTATGAGTTAGTATCTTTCCATATTCTACAGAAGAACAGATTCAGACTGGCAAATAATAGTAACCAAAATCATTATTTCTCCCCATAGACAAAAGAAGTAATCAGCCTCTGTGATTGTCGTCATAGGCAATGTATAACAAACAGAGCAGACTTTTATTCACTTCACACAAGACAAGGCAATCAGTAGGTGGCAGCAGCACTCTTCAACAGGCAGGCCAGCCTGGATATCAACACCTCAGAACAGACCACTATTAGCCAGGAACTCTGACAGTTCCCTGGGCAAGGAGCTCTGGGACCAAATACCCATTTCAAGACTTTCTTAAAACACAGTTAAATCAGGTCCTGCTGCCTGGACAGTAAAAGACTTGAATGACTTAGATAACAATTCCATTTCAACTGTTCAGGATGCCCTGGCCTGGAATCTAGTCAATCATAAACCCCCAGTGTTCTGCCACCCTTGGGACCTCATTTGCAGATCACATAGGAACCAATTTGAGGCACAGAATATTTTTGTAGCAGGACTTGTACAAAGATAAGAGACTGGAATATGCACCAAATAAAAATTACTTTGGCAAAAAAGTATGGAAAGTTGAATTATAGGATGAAGGCCACAAAGTCTTGGAATCAACAGTTAAAATACTGAAGGTGGTTATAAAAATTTTTGGTGCAGTCCTCTCTCGTTGTTTCATATTAATGTATCTAGAGGACTCAAACATGTCCTGATAAAACTGCACTTTAATCAACTAGAAAAGTCACTATGAACAAATGAGGTAGCCACCTTACAAGCAATAAAATGGTCACAGTGATTGATTTATTGACCATCTGCGCAACTCGGCTGCTTTATAGCTTTCTCAAAGTCTGAGTTCTGAGCTATGCCAAGTTGAAAACTACACCCGCTGATGAGTACCCAGGGAAGAATCATATTGCATAGGTCAGTAGCAACCAATAACATAACCAATAATATAAGGGAAGGAATAAAATTAGAAAGCAGGGTTAGAATTCTAATTTTTACAAAAACAAGATGGTCATAATCTCTTATTATATCTCTGATGAGGAAAATAAGATGACAGTCTGTAAATGCACAATACAGATGTTTCATCAGAAAATAAAAACAAAACAAACAAACGAAAGACCTCAGTTGGTGAAAGAAATGCAGAGATTTGACCTGCTAAGAAAGAAAAGTCAGTGCTGGACAGAGTGGCTGGTGCATAGAATCCCAGTACTTGGAATGTGAGGTAGGAAGACTGCCCTGAGTTCAAAATCAGACTGAGCTACAGACTGAGACATATCTCAAAGTATGTGTGTGTGGGGGGGGGGGTGACTGCCTGAAATTTAACCAAGTATCTATGGCAGCAGCTACTCCAGGTTACAGTGCTTGAATGAGAAAAAAAATGCCACTCCAAAGAATAAATCCACCAGCAATTTCTCATTTGGGAGAGAGGTAGAGATGTGTGCGTGTGTACAGGCACATGTCAGGGGGCAACCCCAGGTGTTTTCTTCTTTGCCTTCCACATGTTTGAGAAAGTATCTATTATTTACCACTTTGTATACAAGTCTAGCTGACTCACCAGACCCCCAAGGATTCCCCTGTCTCAGTCTGATCTCTTCACAGGATTTCTGGAATTGTACATAAATTCGTTGCCACATACAGTTTTATATGGGTTCCGAGGATCTGAATTCAAGTCATATGATCACATAACAAGATCTTTAACCACTGAGCCCATCCCTCTGTAGACATTACTGGAACTTGTCAGGTATGACCACTAGACCTAGAATTAGTAGAGCAAAGTAAGCATGTTCTAATCAACTGAGTTCAAACTGTTTCTCAGGGACCCCAAAAAGAGTTTCTGATGTCTCTCCTGAGATTGTAGTTCAAAGACAAAAAGAGAGGGTCAGGAAGAGTGTAAACAAAGACAACATGGGTGAGAAAAATGAAAGGAACTCTTTTGGGATCCAGTGGGATAGCACAAATGGAGGAGTAACTTCAGTTCAGACAGATAGGGGAGCAACAAGAAGAAAGAACGTGGCTTGGATCAGCTACCTGAGAAATGAACTGATCATCTCTGTGAGCTCAGTATGGCAAATGTCGAAGGAAACCTGAACACATGGTTGTTTGTACCTGAGAAGGGCTCATTGTGTCTTTCACTTATTTCTATTCCTTCTCCACAACAGGTACATTTTTGCCCCACAGATGATAGCTCTGCTTATGACCTAGAGAACATTGTTTCAAAGGACAGCCTCCTACAGTCTGAACCCAAGATTCCTTGCTGACCTGAGTCACGTAAATCAAGTCTCTGCAAACTGCACCTTACAGAAAAATTCAGACCATCTGGTTTTGTAAATAAACCTTTATCAGCATAGAGTCATGCTCACATTCTCCAGCGTAGAGTCTGGAAAATGAAGACTGGTGAAGTCAGCTCTGCAGATAGAAAAAGCAATTCCAGCGGTGAAGAGGATTGAGGCAGCAATGGATGACAACGCCCAACAAAGATAAGATGGAATAGAATTTTCCCTAAATCATCTTGGTTGTATTCTGCCTGAGAAGATAACATCTTTCGTATGCAACCATTATTTACCTACAAAGGGATTTTAGAAAACATACAGGACACCTAGATCTTTTTATCTAATCCTTACAGCAAGAAAATATCTGTAAGACAGTCTCAGCATGAAGCTCCCAAGAGGCCAGGATCAAAGTCTTCAACAACAGCCGATAACAGACCCCTTCCCATAAACGCAATTCACCAGAGCCCAACAAAGACAAGCATGTGTTAACAGTGATAGCATCAATGATACCATTTAGGACTTTGATGTTGAAAGCTACTCTGAATGGGTCGGCTCACCCTCTGTATCATTTAAAGGAAACCTAGACAGCGCATAGTTGGGTGTTGGTAAAGATGTAATGGATTCGAGAGATGAAAGAAAGCAGGAAATCACTTGGATAAAGATCAACAAGGATGATCAAGGCCACTACTAAGTATAAAAAAAAAAAAAACACCGTGAACTAAACGGTGGCTCTCAGCATATCTATCCCCAAATGCTATCCCTTTGAATGTGCTACTCCTCTCCTTTGAATAACTTATCCTCTGCCTGGAAAGTTCTGGTTTAGTCTATAGAGTTTTTTTTTTCTGCATCTTCTCATCTATAGAGATTGCATTAGTTTTCCCAGAGAGAGGGCTGGGGCACCCTGCTTAGCCATTTCAAAGACTTCCTTATCAGAACTCCTAAGAATACCAAAGCAATCACTAACTTCGCATTTTACTGTGATCTTCTGTAGTATGGGAGACTTACTCATTTTCACCTCTCTGTGGCTGGGCCTGGAGTGCAGTCAGTGTTCAATAACATTCCCTGAATTAATTAAGCCATTGGGGCAACAAAACCCATTGGACTTTTTGGAACCACCTTAAATAGCAAAGAAGCCTTAATGTTATCCTAAATGAAAATGAGAGAGAAAGAGAGAAGGGAGAGAAAAAAAGAAGTGTGAGTGGACAATACACAGACAAAGGATGTGCAAGCAAATGAGCAAGTTTGCCACTAGTTACTGTGTGGTCCAGGGTCATCTAGACCAATATCCTTAGGGACATACTCAACGTGATTTTGAGGGCATGAGGTATTCATGTCAAAATGTCAGAAGCCACCAGTATCACTCCAACAAAAACTTTGACTGTGCCTACTGCCAACAGGAGAAGACCCAGTTATACAAATTATAGACAAAAATTAACCTCCAAAACTCTAGTCCAGCCCTCATTTGACTTAATACAGCAGCACCTGCATATGCAACAAAGTTCCTCAGCTGTTTTCAGTTGAGCACTTTTCTTTTGGCATAAGGTTCTGCCCAGGCTTTCAGCTCTGCGCCAGTTTCTTCACATCCATTAGGTAGAGAAATAAGACTTACCCCTTATGTACATGTGAGAATAAAGTAAGAAAGTAAGGCATTATTAATAAATCACTCACAACCAGCACAGTGATAGTACTTTTTTTAAAAACTCTAAAGTTCTGTATGATGTACTTCTTCTGAGAAGTACTTGTAGGAGATGAAATAGGCCACTGGCCTCTTCACTCTGAAGGGTAGAGTTTGGAAAGACCCCAACAATGCTCCATGTCTTCAAGTCCCTGGCTGATTTTGCTTCCACCCTGCTGTGCGATTATGAAAAAAGGCTTCCTGATTTCCATGAACATTAGTTTTCTCATCCATTAAAAATGTGTGGTGTGAGATTCTTTTGAGATCTGGAATTCAGTGACTCTGTGGTTTTAAAACTGTGCTCAGCGGCTTGAACACATGTTATTGGTCAGAATGGGCTTAAAAGTCACTCTTTCTTAGAGTACTGCATCAGTCTTTAGGACACTCTAGTCTATATTCATTTTTCCAAGAGAAAGCAGAATTTGTCTGGACGTAAGGGCCCAGACTTCCCAGGGTTGACCACTGGAAGCATCATGCAAGCTCAATGTCAAAGTGGTGATGCTAGGAGTGGTAATAGTCCCAGACAGGTAAGCAGCCCCATGGGCTTTGCACAATTCTTTCGAACACATTCATTTCCAGAAGCCAGAAAGTGAAGATTGGACAGGACTCAATAAATTGGACCCCCAATGTTTCTGGGCCTGTCTGTGACCTTCAGGATCTGAGGCCACCAGAAGACCACTGTGATCAAGAAAACACGCCACTAACTTGCTCAGAGAATGCAAGAAAACTAGAGGTGGTAACTTGGACTACTGTATAATCTAACATGAATGGCAGGGAGATGGGTATGGGGTAAGGCAGGCTGGGAGCAGCTGGATTCCAACTGGATTGGGTGAGAGAGGTAGAAGGAAACTTTGACCTCTGACTAGGAATGCAGGAAAGTAGTTCAAGGAGCACAGCTTCAGGCTGAGTGGGCCAAATTCTTCAGTCCCAAACAGCTAGGTTTAGTATAGTATCTGTCCCTTTTCCTTCTGATACTACTAAAAGAGACTAGGAAGAAAGCTCAGTGAAGTGACTGCCATGCAAGTATGAGAACCTGAGTTCTGAAAACCTCAGAACCCATGAAAAAAATAAGATATGTAACACACTTGTGATCTCAGTGTTGGGGAGGCAGGAACGAGTGTCACTGTTACCATAACCAAAAAAGGTAATATGAGCTCTATAGGTTACTTACAGTTCATTTCAAAATGGGATTTGACTAAACATAAACAGTTCTCACTAGAGATCGATCAGGAGGCTACAGTCAGGATGGCTTGGAGTCATTTGAAAGCGCTTGCTCATTCCCATCTTTGCCTGGCTTGGAGGCCCTCAACAAATGAGGATGAGAAGTGCTGAGGCTCCACATGGCACCACCATGTGGCCTCTCCAAGGTGATTGTCCTGAGAGAGACCAGGCAGAGCCTGTGTCATTTCACCTCACCTAGCCTCAGAAGGCAGTGGCCCTCTCGTCACATACTGTGGCTGTTGCAAAAGCACACCAAGGTCAAATGGAAAGAAAATAGATCATGGTCCTGCTGGAGGTAATGCTGGGTCTCTAGAAAACCACCCAGAATCCAAAAATAGTGTTGTAGCCATTTTAGAAAAAAAAATGGAACTGATCACTCAAGTTACAAAAATTCTTCACAAATGCAGAAAGATAATCTAGGAGAAAATAAGGATTATTTGTGATTATCTTAGACTGAAAATCACTATTATATGTTGCTTTATTTTTCTTAAGTATAGTTTTAAACACATGGATGGCTGGTACTATATAGTTCAGTGGCAGAGCACTTGCTAACATGCTTGGGGTTTTAAGTTCAAACATCAAAGTACTACTTTGTTCTTGAGAAAGGATCTTATACAGCCCAAGCCAGCCTCCAACTTTAGCTGAAAATGCCATTGGACATGTGATGCCCCTGCCTCCACCTCCCCAGCACTAGTATAGCATGTGTGCACTACCACTACCAGTTTACATGGTACTAGGAATAGAACTCAGGGTTTGATGCACGCTAAACAAACATTGTACTAACTGAGTTCCCGTACTCAGTCCAAGCTAAAGTTTTAATACACGCTTCCCTCTGTACTTCAAGATTTCTTCCTAAAAGATAGCACTATTAGGACCATAGAACAGTGCTGCCTGAATTCCAACTCAACTGGGGCACTTCCCAGAGGTATGATTGTAAGCAAGTTGCTGAGCCATACCTGGCCTCAGTCTTCCCATCTATGAAACAGAGATTGTAGCAGCACTTGCCTCAAGGTATTGTTATGACCGCATCAAGTCTGTGGCTGACAGCACCACCGAATGAGTCCCAGACTTCATTTCAGATTGAGGAAACTGGGGTGATTCAATGATGCTTTTCAAGGGGCCTCCTATGGTTGCCTTTACCAAGGATCAGTGAGGTCACTAAAATAGGTATCTATGGCAGACATTTCAAATCTTTTTTCTAAAAATACCATTAGAGTATTTGCGTTTATTAGAGACTGGTTTCTCTCCAATCTGAATTTCCTCTACTCAAAGTAGACAAACCACTGAGAAATTTACGCGAATTCACGAGCTAGCTATGTGACCTCCTGTGACCTGCCCAAACATATGACGCAGAGATTGAAAGTTAATACCTACTCCTTTCACCCTCTCATGGACAAGCAAACATTTATTCATTAATCAGAACAATTCGTCTGTGCCACAGCTAATGTTTAGGCCTTTGTGACTTTCCAGAAATTTCAGAGCTATCTTCACTGCCATTTGGATTTAGTTAATAGTACAGAGAAGAAAATCCTAAAATACATATTCTTTGACGGTAGCAAAATTCAAATGGAGATAATCTGTGTGATTGTCTCAAATCTTCTAAAGTAACCACCATTGTCTTTATCACCTAAAAGCGAGGGCTGAGTAGTATAACACAAAAGAGACTGATAATCATTTATAAAAAGATACCTATGATGGGTGGTGGTGGTGCATGCCTTTAATCTCAGCATTTAGGAGGCAGAGGCAGATAGATGGATCTCAGAGTTCAAAGTCAGCCTGGTCTACAGAGAGAGTTCCAGGACAGCCAGGAATACACAGAGAAACACTGTCTCGAAAAACCAAAAACAAGCAAGCAAGCAAGCAAGCAAACAAACAAACAAAAACAAAAACAAAAGGATACCTACAATTGGGTATAACAGCATGTGGTTGTAATTTTAGCATTGAGAGGCTAAGGCAGAACGACTGCTGCAAGTTCAAGGCCATCCTGGGCTACATAGCAAGCTCCAGAATAACTAGCCCTATTTAGAGCAAGAATGTCTCAAAGGAGAAGAGAGGGAGGGAGGAAAAGAGGCAAGGTTGGAGGAGAAAAGAAAGGAAATTAAAAGAAAAGAAAAAGAATATACACAGGTAAATAATGGGGCCTTGCAGCAACCTGCAAGAAGCTAACAATACTTGCTCACAAGCAGCAATGCATAGCGGCAGCCAACTGTCAGTGTCTCACTGCTTTCCTTTCAGACTAAAGAAAATCAAAGGTCAAGGAAGTGGGAGCCAATCACAGGAAAAGTCCAAGGAAGTCAGTTATTTTGCTAAGACATTTTAATTTGCCTTATTTTTCTGATAAATAAAATTTGAGTGGTCCCTTTTAACTAAATTCTAGAAGCTGCTTTGCACTACTCTATCTGCCTGGACCCAAGGGATGAATCTGGATAGCCTAGTGGAAGAGCTAGTCCTTTCAGCTATCTGTGTTGATGAGGTAGGTGGCTGTCACTTTAAGAGTTCTGTATTCTGATCTATATAAACTCAAAGGGGGCTATGAAACAATAATCTGTTTTAAACATAGTTTATACGTAATTGAAATACTATAAAGTTCAAATTTATACTTGAGTACATTCCCAGACTTGTACAATCACCATTATTACTCAATCTCCTCTAAATGTAACCTCACAGCTATTAGCAGTTGTTTCTCTCTTTAGTCCCCTACGTTCCGACTATGAATCTGCATATTCTACAATATTTCACCTAAATGGAATCATCTGATATGTGGCCTTTCGTGGCTAGTTCTTTTCACCTAACACAACATCCTCAAGATCCAGCTACAGAAGATCACATATTAGCATTTAATTTCTTTTTATTTCTAAATGATACTCCACTGTGGCACGGTATCACATTTTGTTTCTCTATATCTCTTGACAAGATTTGGATGGTTTCTACTTTGGGATTGTTATGGATAATGATATTATAAACATGGCATAAACTCTTTGTGCGCATGTTTTCATGTCTCTTGCATACATGTTTAAGAGTGAAGTTGCTAGGACAGAATCGAACTTTATGTTTAACATTCTGAGGAGTTGCCACACTGAAGTCTCTCTCTCCACCTTTGTTTTCTTTTCTTTTTTTTTTTTCTTTCCAGTGTTGGTATATCGATCTGGGGCCCCATGCATACTAAGCATGTGCTCTACCACTAAACTACACCCTAAGCCTTGAAATCACTTCCTGTTGAAGTAAATATCTATTTACAAAAATAGAAAAGCCAGGGTTGTGATGATGGCTTAGTCAGTAAAGTACTTGCTGTGCACAAAGTACCTGAATTTAGTCCCCAGGACCTACCTAAAGAAAGGAAAAAGCAGAACGCAACAATATACTTGTAACCCCAGCACTGGGGAGGCAGACAAGGGAGAATCTCTGGGGCTCACTGTCTAGCCTCTCTAGCTGAATTTATGAGCTCAAGGTTCAGTGAGAAACTCTGTCCTCAAAACCAATGTGGATAGCAACTGAGGAAAACAGCCAACATCAACCTCTGGTCCCCACACGTCTAAACACAAATAAATACATAAAATACAAAATTATGAGGGGACAACGTAAAAATCAGCCCACCTACCATCTCACAAAGTTAACCAACGCTGAAGAAACAGCATGTGCCTAGCCGCTAGAAGCCTCCTATTGTACCCCAGTCATTAACTCCTGCTTAAGTTACATCTGCACCATACACTACTGCTGCTTATCTTCCAGATTTTACTAATTTCCAATTTCTTGTATTATTAATTGTGCTATAACGTCTATCTACATTGTTAAACATAATTACTACGTGTTCAACCTCTCTGCCTTATAACCAGGGGTTCCGATGTTTTTGGTTCAGGGCCAGAGTGTAAATGTTTGAAACTTTGTGAGCCATGTGGTTGATGTTAGGTTTATTTGACTCTTGTTATCATTCAAAAGTAGCAAAAGACTGGACACCTGTTCACAGCTATGGCTCTGGTTCAATAAAAGCGTATTTATGGTCAGTGAAATTCAAATTTCACGTAATCTTCATGTGTTACAAAATATTTGAGGGGTGGGCCTCAACAATATAAAAATGTAAAACTCGTTTGAGTTCAACAATAGTAAAATACAGAAGCCACACAAAAGCAGGTGACAAGCTGAGTTTGCCCCATGAGACAATATACTTTGCCAACTCCTACTCTGCTATCTGAGTGTAGAACTAAGTTCCAATGCATTGTCCCATTCCACCATGGGCAGGTATTTGTTGTGATCCACTAGGACTAATTCAGATTTAAGCAGCCTCAGTCGTACCTCATAGGGTCATTTAAGGGGATGGGGTCCCAGAAATGTCAATAAAGGACATTACTAACATTTCAACCTTGACACTTTGAGATGATAAAAGGCAGTTCTTAATGCATCCATGTGTTCGCAAGCACACACACACACACACACACACACACACACACACGCACACGCACATGCGCACACACACGCACACACTCACACACACACACACACACCCTAAGGTTTCTATGAGATTCTCCAACCAGAAGGATTTTCACCTACTAATTAATTCTTCCAATTTCCAGTTGCCCTGGCTCATGAATAAAATATCATGGCTGTATTTCTCTAATAAAATATTCAAGGTCAGAGTTAAAGGTAACTTCTTGTGAACATCATAGGACTCAATAGGAATGCTAGAAGTATACAGCTGGAAGAGAGGAACTGAGAATATTATGTTCTGAGACAGGCCTAGATCAGGTGACATCTAAAAATAAGCATCCCTCCTCCACAGGGAAAAAAAAAACCTTTCATTTCTTACAGATGTTTTAGCCAATCTCAATGACTAATCCACAAGCAGCCTTTTAAAACGTCTTGTAGCCTACATGGGTTACATAAGGTGCTCAACTCAGGAACTGGTACAGCCTCTGGGCTCACACATGGTGTCATCACTTATGACCACCAGAGGGAGCCTCTCCACGTTTGCTGATTCAGCACCTACTGATCTGGCAACTAAAGCCCCTTTGTGAAAATGGTTTCTGTCTTCTTTAACTTATAACTCTACCCAGTCTCATTGCAGGCTTCTCTGCTAACCTTGTAGGTCACCAGAGGTCCCAAACTAAAGAGCCCATGATATGAACTGAGCCCTAAGAAACAGGAACCAACATAATTGCCTCTCCAACTCATGGCAGTTTCTCTGTTCCCTTCTGTAGCATCTCTTTAAATCTGCTCTGACTCAAACACATCCAAATATGCTTGCAAAATAGATGACTGCTGAATGCAGAATGGTGAGTCGAACAAGTCAGACACATCAGAATACACACTATGTGATTCTACTTATGGTATATTCAGAAACAGGCAGAAGTAGGCTATGATTCACCAGAATAAACAATTCACTAGTAATTCTGCAGAGAAAAGCAAAGACACAACAAAATAAAAGTTACGAGATTGCTCTAGGAGATGATGGTCAATATTTAGTCATGGTAGTCAGTATGTTATGTCCTGATCAGGGTGACTGGGGGAGTTTGGGAGCTGCTCTTAAACTGGGCAGTCAGATGTGTGAGCATCACCAGCCCATTAAGTTTTAAATAGGCAAGCCAATTTCTCATTCTCTACTTTGTTGTTTTGTGAAGGGAGTTTGGGGAGCTCAGTGAATGAGGATGGCCCAGGTTGCATTTACTCAAAGCTGGAGTGTACCCAGCATAACAAAAAGCTTAAACACTCCCAACCACTACAAAGTAATTTCTGGCTTCACATTGTCCAACAGAACACTGTACTTCTTTTGTTTCTTTGTTTGTTTGCTTTGTTTTCTGTTATTCCATATTTGTATTCTGTTATCCCAGACTGCATAAAACTCACAGCAAACCTACTGCTTCATCCTCTTGAGTGCAGATGGCACAGACATGCACCACCATTAAGCATTTAATGTTCCTAACCTGCTTGAGTGGATGGAGACAAAAATTAATTTTTCCACAGATATTTTTAAGGCAGTAGCTGATATTGCTCTAACTTTCTGCTCATAGTGCTCAGATTTGAAAGATTAAAAACGGAAACTTAAACGCACTGAAGGGGCCAGGTGGTGGGTGGCTCACTCCCAGCACTTGGGAGACAGAAGCAGGTGGATCTCTATGCAGCCATCTGATCTACAGAGCAAGTGGCAACACAGAGAAACCTTGTCTTGAAAAAAACTATATAAAAACTATGTAAAAACGTCATAACCAAAGGAAATTATTTCATTTTACATTTTACATCATCAGGGAAAGCCAAGGCAGAAAGCCAAATAGAACAAAAACCTGGAGGCAGGATCTGAAGCAGAAGCCATGGAGGAACGCTGCTTACCAGTTTGCTTCCCATGACTTGTTCAGCCTGCTTTCTTATAACACCAGGAACAAGTTGCTCAAAGATGGCACTGCATAATGTGGGCTGGGCCCTCCCACATCAATCACTAATCAAGAAAATGCCCCCATAGTCTTGCCTACAGGCCAAGCCATTGGAGGCAATTCCTCAGTTGAAATTCCCTCTTCCCATATGACCCTGGCTTGTGTCAAGTTAACAAAGAAACTAACCAGAACTGGGAGACAGAGGAAAGTCAAGATTTCAAGGTTATCCCCAACTCTACACCAGGTTTTAGCTTAGTCTAGGATATATGAGACTCAGTCTCAAAAAAAATTGGAAAAGAAAAGAGAAAAAGAGAAACATAACCAAGAGACCATGATTTTATTTATCTTCTGTCCACACTGTGTTCTCTCTCTCTCTCCCTCCCTCTCTCTCTCTCTCCCTCCTTTCCTCTGTTGTTTCTCTCTCTCTCTCTCTCTCTCTCTCTCTCTCTCTCTCCACATGCATGTGAACTTGTGGCTCTATTGTCCATCTGATGTACCCCACTCACTCATACCACTCAAAACCTCGTAGTAGTTCCAGCTGATTTTGAGTAGCACTTCTATATCAGACATCACTGTTTTGGATGGCAGATATGGTGGGTCTGTTCATGTGACATGCTTGAAATGCATGGTTGGGAGCCAGTGTGAACAATAACTCTCAGAACTGGTGTAGAAATACTTCTACTCCCTTGCCCCCCTCAATGGAAAATTTAAATAGAAACCACAATCTGGCAACTCTTTAAACCAATCATGAGGAAACCCTCTGAAGTTCTCATGCAAATGGTGGAGGAATGTGAGAATTCAACAGTGAATCTGGTTTTAAAATTTATTCAAGGTGCTACAGAGTAGCTCAACATGTTTGGGACCCTAGGTTCTATCCACTGTACTGTGCAATAATTGTATACAGTATCTCAGGAAGTTTATCTGAAGTACATTTTGATGTACTAACTAGACCATTCATTATCCAAAATCTTGCTCTGAATGAAACAAGAAGCTCAACTAATCTTAAAACAAAAAGAAGAATCCAGGCGTGTCATATCAAATTGTTGTCACTAGTAAAAATCAGAGTCTTTTCTCGATTTTTTATTTATTTACTTTTATTTTATGTGTATGGGTGTCCAATCTGAATGTATGTCTGTTTACCACATATGTGCATGCCTGTGGAGACTAGAAGCTATCAGATTTTTGGAACTGGAGTTACAGGCAATTATGGGCTGTCATGTAAGTGCTGGGAATCTAACCCAAGGCTCCTCTGGAAGAGCAGCCAGTACTCTTAACACTGAGCAATCTTTCCAGACCTAAACCTGGGTCTCTTAAGATCAATTAGGGAGAAAAAAATTACACAGACAGTAGACAGTCATGAGGACAGCTAAGTGAGTACACAAAGCCTTTACAGTTAAGCAATGGAAGCTTCTCTCCTCACTTTGGTGCCTGTGTGAACATCCTGACATTTCAAATTCATTTGAGCTAATACCATCTTACCTTTAAAAGTTACTGTTGGGCTAGTGAAATGGATTAATGAATAAAACACTTAGCACCAAGCCTGATAACTTGATTTTGATCCCCAGGAGCCACATGGTAGAAGGGAAGAACCAACTCTCACCCAAATGTCTTCTCATAACTCATGACATACATGCATAAGCATATAAACACACACACACATGCACATGGAAATATGTATATACACACACACATGCACATGGAAATATATATATACATACATGCATACATACACACACATGCACATGGAAATACACACACACACATGCACATGGAAATATACACACACAGAGACACACATACACACACGCACACATGTGTAGGGCCATGAAAGTGGTCTTGGTTTTTGGTAGAAGCACTGGCTGGAAGTAGCCCAGAGACCCTGTGGGTATTTATTCCAACGAGCTCCCAGAATCCAAGCTCTTAACACGTGGAGTGGAGCTCCATTAACCTACATCATTCAGTCACAGAGGATGATGCAGCCCCTCACAAAGAGCACAGGTAGAGGGTGTGACTACAGGCCTCAGCCTCAAGTGATTTACATACTAATGAGATATCTGAAGGCCAGAGGGCATAGCCAATTAAGCATTCTTCCCCAGACCCTCCCCTTTCTTCCTCCCTATTTAACTCAGGTCTGCCCTGAGTTTCACAGGGGTGCACATCCAGACTCAAGTACCATCTATCATGAAAATAAATCTCTTAAACTCATGGACTCCATGTGTCTTCTGGGGCCCGTGGTGGGGAACCACAGAGAAGGCCTTTAGTGAGCTGTTGTAGCCGCAGCTGCCACGCATAACTTCCCACCTGGAAGACCTCCCCCTGTTCCAGCAACAGGGACCTGCACACATGTACATGGAAATATATATATTATACACACATACACAGACACACACATACACACAAACACATACGCACACATACACATGCACATGGAAATATATATATACATATACATACATACACACATGCACACACACGCACACACACACACAAACACATGCACATGGAGATATATATATACATACATATACATACATACATACAAATGCACACACATGTGCACATGGAAATATATATATATATATGTATATATATATATATATATATATACACACACATGCACATAGAAATATATATATACATATATACATACACCCATGCATACCCACCCACGCACACATACACACAAGCACATGCATACACATGCACATGAAAATATACATACATATATACATACACAGAGACAAACACACGCACACACAAATATACACATGCACATGCATACACACGTACACACATGCACATGGAAATATACATGCATATTACATACAAAGACATGCACACAAACATACTCACACACACATGCACACACATGCGCACACATGTACACACAAACACATGCACATGGATATATATATATATATATATACACACATACATACATACACACACATACACACATGCACACGTACACACACAAATGGAAATATATATACACACACATATGCATACATACACACACATGGAAATATACATACATACATACATACATACACATACAAGCACGCACATGCACATACAAGCACACACACATGCACATGGAAATATATATATACACACTGACATACACATGCACAAACACACATGCACACACAAACACATGAACATGAAAAAATATATATATACACACATGCACACACATGCACACACGTGCACATGCACACATATGAACACATACATGTGCACATGGAAAAAATATATATATGCACATACACATGCATGCACACACACACGCATATCCAAACACACATGAACATAAATATATATATGTATACTCATATATACACGTACATACACACACATACACACATGCACACACACATATGCACACACACACACATGCTCGCATGCACACAGACACACATACACAAACACGCATACACACACAGGCACACATCCGCACTCACATGCACATGGAATATATATATACATACACACACATGCACATGGAAATATATATATACACACACACATGCATGCACACACACACATGCACACACACACATGCACACACACATGCATATGGAAATATACATATATACATACACACAAACACACATATATGCATGCACATGGATATATATATATATATACATACACACACACAAACACATACACACATGCACAAACACACACACACATGCACATGGAAATATATATACATACAGACACATGCACATGGAAATATATATGTATATATACACATACATGCACACACAAATACATACACACATGCACACACGCGCATACACATGCACATGGAAATATATATATACACATACATACAAACATACACACACGCACACATGCACACACATGCGTGCGTGCACACACGCGCGCGCACACACACACACACACACACACACACAGTTGCTGACAGGGCCTGGGGGTGTAGCTCAGTCCAGAGAGTATTTGCCTAGTGATCAAGAGGTCCAGGGTTTGATCCCTACCAGGTTCATATCTTTCACTCCATCATGTGGGAGGTAGAGGCAGGAAGATCAGAAGTTCAAGGTCATCCTCAGAAAAATGAGTTTGACATCAGTCTGAGATACATGAGGCCCTGTCTGAAAATTAATAAATTAGTAAGTTAATTTATTAAAATATTTTTAATGTTAGGTTTTTTAAAAGTTACTGTCAAATGTACCGTATGGACAAAACATCATCACCTAATGGTTGCTTTGACATCTGATGGAACTAGAGACAAGGTCATTAGAGTTGTGGAAGTCCCTGGAGAGAAAGGAGGAAAATAGCTGTTTCTTTGGTTATGCTGTTGACTTAAATAGTCAGAAATAAACGATGAACAACAATTCTTGAGTTATTGGCTGGGCTTCATATGAGACCAGGGCTTTCCTTTAGAGAAAGGTGAGTTTAACATGATTTGAAGCTACAGAAGATGGATATAAGGAAGGTTTGCGGCCAAGGATCACACAACCACAAGAGAAAGGGTAGCAGAGGGAGCCCTGTGGGGTAGGCATTCCCCTTTTAGAGTTGAGCTCAGGTTTGGCTGATGTGACAAGGCCAAAGCCTGCACACATATCTCAGGGTGGCCACTGAGACCTGTACTTATGCTGGCCTAAAAGTTCTCAAGGGACTGTATGGCCTGGTTATGTTTACTTACTTCTCAGGTCTTAGTTCCTGGTCTGGATTGATTTGGTTAAATTTGAGACTTACTATTCCTCCTACAGAGGAAGCCTGGGAGGTACTTGTCAGCCTAAAAAGACTTTGCGGTCAGAATATAGGAGAGCCCACCACAGTGAGCTATTTTTCCTCATAGCTTAGTCATACTTTTCACCAACCCTGCTTCCCCCAAAACATGCAGAAGGACTGAAACTTCAGCCACCATCTCAGCCACATCAGCCTTGCTCTCCTTCCTGTGGCCGATCTGTGTTGATGCCTCCTGGCATGCAACCTTGACAAAGTCACTAGTCATTGGTGTCTAACTTTTATTAATCTACGAGTAAGAGTATTACAGAGAAGCAGAAAAAGGATTGTGGAGAAAAACTTGCCAGAAAAACAAACGGTCAGCAGAAGGCCAATGTGGGGAATGCCAGGACAGGGAGGCTGGAGACTTCCAGGACACAAGGTGCAACCTCCCTGCAGCACTGTTTGGCACTGTTATGGTTGAATTGTATCCAGCTCCAAATTCCTGTGTCAAAGTACCAGCCCTCAGCATTTTAGAGTATGACTATATTTTAAGACAGGGTTTTTATAAAAGTAATTAAGCTGAAATACATTCATGAGGATAGACCCCTAATCACATAAGATCAAGAGTCCATATAAGACATAATTTGGGTGCAGAAACACACACAGCATAAGAGGACAAGCCAAGGAGAGACCTATAAGAGACTCTTTCCTCACAGGCCTCAGAAAGAAAAAACCTCATCCACAACTTGATCTCAGACTATGAGGAAAATTGCTGTTTTCTGAATAGTATATAATCTTGTTACAGCAGCCCAAGCAATGAAGAGAGTATAGCCAGGTTTTGTGTGGATGTGTCTGTCTTTGCCTATGAGAGAATAACCTGAGTGTCTATGGTAAACTGCTCCCACACAGTTTAGGAGAAACATGGTTCCCAATGCCCACTCAATATAAGCAAGGAGCATCCAGGTCCTAAAATGATCATGGCCTGTTGGAAGTGGCAAAAGACCTTGAGGCCTGGGCTCTATACAACCCACTTCTTGTGGTATATGAGAGGTATGTTATCCTCTGCCTCAGGTAATTTGTCTGAACAAAAAGGCTTAGGGTAACAGTTCTTGACTCATAGAATGCTGGAGAGCCCTACGAGTTTAATGTGTATGAAGTGCTTATGCCCATCGTTATTGTTGTTATTATTTTGAGCCCCTTCTTTTTGCTGTTGTTGCAAGGTATCTGTGGGGAAATTCTAAAATCCTGACTCTTGGCAACAGCAACACAGAGACCTCACAGCCCCATCCCCCTCTTGGATGAGGGTGGAGAACACTGAGTTGATTGTATCACCAGAGGCCATATGAGGTTGGCCTGGTCTCCTTTCCAACACACAGGCTAGGTTTCAAAATGGGACAAATAGCTGCGTGGGCCTGAGGCTGGAGGAAGCCTGCCATGCCAGACACAAGCCTGCTCAGTCCTGGGTAAGGCAGACAGGGAGGGGGTAGCAAGGTACAGAAAGTACTCGTGGGAGGGGATAAAGGGCAAGGAGGTAACAGGAAGTGATCATCTCAACCTTTGTGTATTACAGGTTTGCAATGTACTAACATTTTTAAACAGTCTCAGTTTAATTCTTCTATGCATCTATGTACTCCTTTGTTCTCAGCCTCCATTTGAGACTGACTCCTCTTTGATCCTGGGACTCTCAGACCCTCACTAAGTGGCTAATGGGGAGCTCTTGTCATTGTCACCAACCTGTTGTTTGGAGGGCCAGCTGCAGAGATGACTGTATCACAGCCCCCTCACCAACCTAAAGTTGTCTATAGTTTTGCTACCCAGATGATACCTGGTTATGAATGGAAACATTTTAAAATGGCATAACAAGAGTGGTTACTATGTAGATTCAGGCAGGGGAAACTGTTAAACATCCTATAGTACTCCCACAGGAAAGAAGGTTGTAGCCCCAACAGGGTGTGATGGTGCATGACTGTAATAGTAGTATTTGGAAGACCGAGGCAGGAACACTGCAAATTTGAGACCAGCCTGGGCTATACATCTGAGATCCTGCCTCTAAAACAACAAAAACAAAACAACCACAGCCTAATATCAACATACCATGATAGTATCAAGTTGAGAAACTCTGGCCTAGACACACAGAAGAAGTACAAGGAATAGTCGCTGTAATAAAATGTTATTAAAGAAGTTGGAAGGATGGCTTGGTGACTAAAAGCACTTGCTGTGTAAATGTGAGGACTTGGGCTGGAATTGCCAAGGACACATAATAAAAGCAGCAGGAACATCTGTAATGCAAGTATCTGTAATCTTAGCACTCCTATAAGAGGAGTTGAGATGGAGACAAAAGGATCCACAGAAACTTAAGGAGCAACTAGCCTGGTGTGTGCAGTAGAAAAACAACAAAGACCCTGTCTCAAACAAGATGGAAGGTGAGGCTACACCAAAATGTATCCTCTGACCTTTCTATATATACCCACATCCACACTTGAATACACTCTTGTGCATTCGTGCCACACACACATACACACATGCAAACACACACACACACACACACACACACACACACACACACACACACAAATAAACTAAATTGTTGCTAAGGTTTTGAGTGGAGGAATAAATGAATACTGAGGTTCATGTCTTAGGGAAATGCTTTTGCAGTTTCAAAATACAACACCACACTTATCGTATAACTTGGGTGAGCATCTTCTTTGAGCTCACAGCATCAAAGAAGACAAAACATGGTGCCTACCTTCACAGGGTGAATAAAAATTAAGGACGTCTCGGATTTTTGCATATTGATGGCTTTTTCTTAGGACATTAATGCATTTAGGTTTTTTTTTAAGATTTATTTTATTTTTAAAAATAGTATGTATGGATATGTGTCCATCTGGGGGTATCTGCACATGAGTGAGTGCAGGTGCTCACAGAGGCCACAACAGGGCATTGGCTCTCTTAGAGATGGGGTTACAGACAGTTGTGAGCTGCCTGATGTGGGTGAGGGAGTTGAACTTGGGTACTCTGGAAGAACATTACTTGTTCTTAATTGTGAAACCATCTCTGCAGCTTCCTGCAGAGCTTTGTTGTTTTGAGGCAATGTCCAACTACATAGCTTAAGCTGGCCTAGAACTCATTATGTAGCCCAAACTAGTCTCAAACTGTCAATTTTCCTGCCACAGCCTTCAAAATACAACACCACACTTAGCGTATAACTTGGGTGAGCATCTTCTTTGAGCTCACAGCATCAAAGAAGACAAAACATGGTGCCTACCTTCACAGGCTGAACAAAAATTAAGGACATCTCGGATTTTTCATACATAGCTCTATCAAAACTGCTTGATCTTGGAAAAGTCATTCAGCATCTGGACATCTACTCCTCAGAAGTAAATTATAAAAATCATATTGATTTTGAAGTTTGTTTCCAACATCTAAAACACTATTTGTTTCATCTTAGAGGACTGTTTCCTCTTTAGAGTTTTTCTATTTTTCATATAATACTGATATCATTGTTTATAATAGATTGGCTAATACACATCTCTATCAATCACCATTGGCACCTGCACTGCCAATGAGATGGAATGGTTATGAATATTGAATCACAAACTAATCCTCTAACAATAGGTAGAGAAATGGAGATGTCAGGTACTGCTCCACTCTTCAGCCCAGGCTACTCTGGAACTCATTCCATGCTGGCCTCAAACTCTTCACAATCTTTGCTATCCAACTGTATATCTTATGATGCTATTTACAAGAAAGTGAAGTGAGTCACTGCTATAAAAGAGATGAATTTCAAAGTCATGTAATGAGAAAGAATTTCAGTGTGTAGATTTACCAAAAGTAATAGAAATAATACCCCTACATCTGACTTTTTATGTGTATTCACTTTTATATATTTTATGTGTATCTATTTTTGCCTGAATATATATGTATGTGTACCACATGTGCACCTGGTGCCTGCAGATGTCAAAATGGTGTAAGATCCCCTGGAACTGGGAGTTCCAGATAGTTTGAACTGTCATGGGCACACCAGGAAGCAAACCAGGGTCCTCTGCAAGAGCAACAAATAAATACTCTTAAGACAGGGGCAAAAAAGTAGCAGATAATAATATATTATTTAGATGGGTATGTCTGCACAGGCATTTTTTAAAACAGTGCATAACTAGATTATTATGGGTATTTGCATTTGAAAATGAGAGGGAGCAAGAATGTAAGGAAACTAAATGGTTTTGTGTGACATCGAAGTTGCCATCATGTCCATAAATTACTATTTCAATAAAATAAGGTATTTTTTAATTGATATGTAGTTAATGTCGTGATCTATAAAAGAAGCACATTCCCATAAGTGAGAAAAAATATCTGTTGGGCTCCTCATGAAAACATAGTTAAGAAAAAGGCTGATAATGAAACTCTGTGATGTCCAACACACCTCCTGGCTGAGCAGAGAGAGGCAGTGCTACAAGACGCTGAAAGTAATGCAGTTAGGACAAATAATTCTTTTGTCTTCTACTTAAACATACATTAAAAAGATCTCAAAAAGGCACTAGAAATAAAACAAAAAGATATTAAATTGCTTTTAACATGCCATTTTACCTCTCTAAGTACTTTACCAAGCATCTCCAAATTATAAGACCCCATCCATAAACATGTATGGGCTATCTGTTGCTGTATAACAAATTACACTGTCAAAACTCAGCAGCAGGAGATAAACTTGTCTTATCTTACTGCATACCCTAGTTTCCTTTCCTGACTCAGTGATACAATACCTTAGCAAAAGCAACTTTAAGGGAGAAGGAGTTTATCTGACTTACAAGTCTAGATTACATTCATTGCAGAGAAGTCAAAGAAGCAGGAACCTGAAGTAACTAGTTATATCCACAGTCAACGGCAGAGAGAAAATATATGCATGAATCTTTACTGCTCAGTTCATTTCTTCTACCTTTATCCAATTCAGAAAACAACCCCCAAGAATGCTGCTGTTCACAGGGGGAAGGTTTTCACACATCGATTAATGCAATAAAAAAAAAAATCTCCCTACATGCCTACTGATCAGCCCAGTCTGACAATTCTTCACTGAGGTTCTCTTTCCAGGTGATACTGATTATGTTATGTTAACAATGTAAAACTATCACAATATTTGGCATGCGAATCTGGGTGTACCTGAGCCAAGTGCCTAGGCCCCAGGTCTCTCAGAAGACTGCCACCATCAAGACTCAGCTAGTGCTGAGAGATTTGCTGTCAAGTGCATCTATGTCACAACTGGTTCTGGTTCCCAACATAAGGCAGGACTGCTCACGACACAGCATCTTTCTCTTGTTTTGGAATGACTCAAGAGAGAAAACACATACCCAAGACAAAAGCGCCAGTTCTTTATATCCTAATTCTGGAATGCCATGTCATGTTGGTGTCCCAGCCAAATGAGTCACAGGGTGTGGCTCAATTGCTGAGGGAGGGGATTATGCAAGATGGTGCCCAGCAAGAGCAGAAGTCTCAGATTTATTTTACCAAATCCCCATCTGATAGCCATGCACAGAACTCTTCAAGTGTCCCCCAAATGTCTACTGCATGTTTGTTCAGACTGGGATCCAATCAAGGGTCACAAATTTTATTAGGCTCCTCGGGTCTTCGGTATCTTTTGATAAAGAACACCTTCATGCACTCATTCTAATTTTTTATGACTCTGAATTATGAAGGGCAAGGCCAGATAGCTCAGGGTGAGGGACAAGCCTTCTGAGGAAACAAGAGTTGGGACAGTCTACTCTGGATGCAAGAGGAGCTACCTGGACTCATGGAAAAAGACTCCTGAGCAGAAAGTGACCTGGGGAGTAGATATGGCCAGCTGCTGTCATCCTAGATTTCAGCACCTGCCTGTTTCACTAAAGGCAAATTATTTCTTGAGGATGAGACCAGGAGAGGAGGGGCAGACAGACATGAGCTGATGATAAAAGAATAAGAGAAGGTACATCCCAAAACCCCATGCCCAGGTGACAAGGAAATATTTTCAGGTTCTTCTAACCCTCAGTAAAGATGTTTCCCACCTTGCAACAGCACTGGAACCCGCAATTTTATGCCTCTTGGAATGTTCCTATTTTACATTTCTTCTTCCGTCAAGCTGGCCCTTTTTCAACATGATGAAGTAGGACCACCAAGTAATAGCTGGCCGCATCATACATATATTACATCTATTCTGCAATAAAAAGTGATGTGGCCAATTGTCCACTCTCAAAAGTGTCAAAGCCAGACCTTCAAGACACATAGTCCTATCCTAAAGCTTAAAGCCTGCATGCATGGCTTCCCTGAGATACCTGCCAGCTCCATGGTTCAGCAGGCAGTCATGTTGGCCTCGTAGCTGTGGGGACACCACTTCTATTCTTACTTCACCATAACTGGCCTCAGAACAAAGCATTTCACTCCTTCCTTCAGATATCTTCAATATAGCCTGTCATTCTCATCCTTGCAGAAGAGAAGGATGATGTTTCCACTCGATACTTTGTCCCAGATTGAAATTCACTATGTAAACAGGTTTGCTGGGCTGTTGTGTCTCAACAAATTTCAGCCCATGATTGGCTAATGCCTGTTTCTTTGTCTCCAACACTCAATTTTGTGTCAGTCCAGCCCTATACTACAAACACCATGCAAGCTTCCCTCTCATCTTCCCCCAGAAACCATGAATGGAAACCTTCACTATAAGAAGGCATTCACATTGTAATTCATATATACCCAACATGATGATTTCAGAATAAGGGTTCCACGCTGAACAAATCATAAGAAAACAAATTCTGGAATGTTAGAGCTGGAATAACATTTAAAGAACATCTATGGGCTAAGACAGCGACTCAGTGGTAAAGTGCTTATGTCACATACAATACATATTCTTGGATTCCAACCCCAGTACCGGGGGAGGGAAAAAAGAATAAAGCGATCATCTAAATCAGTAACTCCTAACCAGGGTCAATGGAATCCTTAAGCAGGTAGCAATGTGCCTGGTACATTTCGGACTGACACAATTGGGAGGAAGACCTTCACACTGGCATCTGCACCTGGAAGCCACATGCTAGGCTAAACATCCTACAAAGCATCAGAAGTCCCTCATGGTCATCCCAAAGTTAAGAAACTCTAAACTAATTGCTTTTGTCACATTCAGAATGAGAAAGCAAAGGTATGAAAAGATAATAGTGACTATTGCAAGGTTATATAGCTGCAAAGCCAGAAGTGTATCCAAGTGTCTATTCCACCTCCCTCCATCACCTGCTTTGCTCTGTAAGGAGTTGGGAAGAAGAAAACGTGAGGAACTGACTGAGGATGCACTGGTTTTGTTGTTAGGGATGGAATTCAGGGTCTCTTAAATATGAAGCACATGACCCAACACTGAGCAATAATACTGCTAAATACTAATTTAATGCATGTAGCCAACCTAAAACAAAGGAAGAAAAAAATCACAATAAACAAATCATTGAATGAAGGACACAGTAACCTATCAGGATATCCCAAAATGTGAACAAAAATGTCATAATCTTCAATTATCAATTTGGATAGCACTGTTTCACCAAAGTTGCTGGTGGGTGGAAGTCTTCAGAGGGTAAATTCCAGGGCTGATGCCTTAAGTCCATCGGGTTTTCAGGAGAGAATGTTACATTCTCCTCTCTAGGATACCCACACAAGTACTGGTCACAGACCAGAAGAAAGGAATTTCCCACCAGGGTTGGTGGGAAAGAGGGCATTAACCCCCCACCGACACACACACACACACACACACACACACACACACACACACACACACTGGTTGTCATGCTGGGACTGAAGTCACCTGACCCCTCCATCTGCCGCTGAGTCATCAAGCCCCTTCCTTCAGTGAGCTAATTATGCAGCTAAGCAATTAAGAATAATGCTTAAAATTCTAAAGGTCTGAGTTATCTCTGCCCCCAGCTCTTATTAAGGACCATTTTGTTCTCAGAGATATAGCCACGTTTTACAGTGGCCCGAAATCTTCGAAAACTAAATTTTATTGTATTTTATTGAATGCTGTTATTTTTTAAATCTACTAAAAACACATTTATGGGGTGGAGGGAGGGACACGTTTAAGTTCTGGACCCTTGCATAATAATGCAAAACCGATTTAGATTGCAGCTAAGAAGTTGCCATTCCCCAGCAAGTTTGTGCTTTGGAGGAAATTAGGCTCACTGCTGAGAAACAACCCCTGTGAGAAGAATTAATAAAGCTGCCTTTATTCAGCCAGCACAATGGCAGAAGAAAAATGGTTTATGGTTAGCTTTTCAAAGCAGCTCCTTTTCTTGGTCTCTGGCTTTAAACTATAATGTGTTGTAGTCAGTACAAAATTTTCTTCCCCTCCTAGCAAGAGGCTATTATTTCTCTGTCTGGCCCTTGCCCACTTTCTGCAGGTGAGCACACCAAGACCCAACTCACTAAGGTACCGGCACCCGGCCGCTCCCAGTCTGATTCTTGTAACTGCAAAAGCAGCAGGAGGAAGCAACTGTGGGCAGCAGGCATTGCAGCAGCCAAAGGCCCCACTTACGGTTTTAGGGGATGCTGCCAGGGCAGCAGACCACCGACCCGGGGTCCATCTGCAGCATCTGTACTGCTGAGAGCTCCAGGAAGAGCATCCTGGCATCGCGCACCCCTTACCTGCAGTGCCGCATCTTTCAGCGTGGCCGTCCACCTGGACAGCATCCTAGAGCATCCTTTCTTCAGCGCGTTTGCTGCGAGTTGTGTGACGTCATCAGGAGGCGGGCTCCACACTGCCACGTGATGTCTTTGGAGTCCTGTGACTGGCAGCAAGACCGGAGGTCTGAGGGTGGGGTGGAAAGACCCTAGATGTTACAGAAGCCGCAGGTAACACTCAGTCTGACCTTTCAAGGCATTTGTCTTGATGCCTGCCTATTGCTTGGCCTTATTGAGAAAGTTATGGGAAACAGCACATAGGAACAATTGACATTATTACAGGCTCCAAGCATGTAATAGGATTTCACAAAAGGTAACAATAAGAAGATTATTGTAGGAAGAAACACAATCTGGCGTTCTACTTTAGCAGATGCAATAGAGAAATATATTTTATGAAAATCAAAATGACAGCCTAAATAAACCATGCATGCACAAGACACTGTACTAGAAAATTGGTGTTCCAAATTATATGCCAATTATTATACTCAACCATTTCTTGATGGAATATTCTAGTAATCGCACCGATGACTAATACTTTGAGTTACTCTCAGTAACTGCATGACATTGGTTTTATTTGCTAAGAACAAAACCAGTGGCACCACACATTAATACTATTTACTGTAATATTTGATTATTTAAAATAAAGCACTGTTGACAGAACATAACTGTATGTGTCTGTGTTTATTTTTCTTAACTCTGGAGGTAAGACATTTCATCATTCAGGCATGAGGTTGTTGAAAACAAATCGTTATTTCAGGTTGTCTAATTTTTCTGACGTTCTGAAGAAGTAAGTCACTTTACTATTGTAATGCACATTGTCGACATTTTTCATTCACAGTAAAAGTCTTTTCTTAAAAGCTTTTGAAAATCCTGTGAACAGTTCATAAATTGGAACTAGCACATTTGGAATTAAGGCAGTTTGTGTATAAAATGTTTGTTTGCCAAAGCACATAAATGTTGTGGGGATGTAAAGGGGGAATGATAGAAACTCTTTTCCTTCCTATCCCAATTGTTTTAACTTTAAATCACAATTATAACATTCCTTTAGATCACTCCCCTGAAAGACGCATTAAAATAGACTATTTTACAAACAGGCATGGGTTAAATTGGCCAGCCAAGCTCTTCCAACAGCTTTTATTTCCTTCTATATTTAACCCCGTCCCCTTTACCACCATTGCCTCCGGATTAACCACATTTCTGCTCAAAGGTCAAACTCTAATTTAGATTAAATACAGCCCTCGCCTTTTTCAGCAATCTATTATTTTCGAGATCATTTGTTTTTTTTAACTGACAGTGCTGGTGTGGATTTCTAGGTCACTCCTCTCAGGTTTGTTTCTCAGAGTGACAAATAACTTACCTTTGTAGCTCTGAGATATAAAGGCAAATTGCTACTGCAATTCCGGGCTCCTTTGGGTCGAGGGTCTGAAGCACACCGAAACTGACAAGTTCATTTTCCTGCCAGAGGCAAATGTGGATTTCAGCCTCAGGCTCACAGAGGGCCCAGGAGGCAGCCGGGCAGTATCACGTGTTCAGCTCAGCCACTCAGTCCAGCCCTGCCCTACCGGTCAGCTCTTGGCTCTGGAAAGAGTCTTTGAAATGTGGCTTGTCCTTCTACCCTCAGTGGAAAGGTGTCTGGAGAGCCCTATTTCTGCAATACAGAACACCTCACCTCCAGCGGCTAGTGCTCCCTGGTCATAGTTTCCCGGGATAGGGGTGGGGGTGGGGTGCAGGACACAACTCACCCTGCTGCCAGCAGCATGTAACTGACCCTGCTGCCCAAAGTCCTCTGTGTTCAGCTTGACTGAAATGACTAAAAACAAACACCTTCCTCATCTGGGGACAGGTTTGTTTCTGTTTGTTTGTTTGTTTGTTTTTTAGGTTAGTTTCACCTTCACTTTTTCCAGGTGATCGCTTGATTGCTAGTACACACAGACACAGACACACTCCACGGATGGTGGCACACACCTTCAATCCCAGCACTGCAGCACACAGGAGGCGGAGAGGCAAGTGGGCCTCTGTGATTTCAAGGACAGCACGGTCTACAGAGTGAGTTCCAGGACAGACAGGGCTACACAGAGAAACCCTGTCTCAAAAAACCAGACAAACTAACAAACAAACAAAAGGAAAGAAACCACACACTTGCTGTCTGTCTGTCTGTCTTTTACACACACACACACACACACACACACACACACACACACATACACACACACACACACACATACACATACACACACACACACACACACACACACACACACACACACACACTGCAATAGACCTAAAATTGCACAATTGAAAGCACACATCATAACAGACCTCAAATGAAGCCATGGACTTTTCAATAATAAATCTTGTAATATCCTCACCTTCAATACCAGAAAAGAATAAAAATTACTATGATGGTAGATACTTAGGGAGAAAAATACATTCATAGTAAGGTAAATGGAACACAATCAGGATCCAAAACATGTACCAAGTGATTTGTCTGTTGTGTGGGGGCGTAAGATAATTGTGTCTAGCTACACAAACATGTGAACATGTGAAATAATTAAAATAATTAAAATAATAAAATAATTAAAATAATTAAAAATCAAATTCACCAAATTTTCAAATGTGACAACTAACTGGTGAATAGAATTAGGGGTATTTAAATTTTCTTCTTCTCCTCCTTCTCCTTCCTCTCCTCCCTCCTCCTCCTCCTCTACCTGCTATGCAATAATTTCTCCACAGTGGCAGTTTTATGACAAGAGAAATGTGTAGAATGCATACTTGTAGATACTTTTGATGCACAGTTCGTATTTGAAGAGTCTGCAGTCCTAAGTACAAAGCATGAAGGGAACAATCACAGCCCTTCTCTGGATTCCTACCTGTCAGACACTGGAAGTGAGGGCCAATTTTCTCTTTCTAGTAACCCTGCTTCATAAGATGTGGAAGCACCATTAACCTCTGACTTCTAAATCCCAATTCCTTTTGCTTTCTTCAAATATTTTGTAATTTCATAACATGGAACTTCTTAAACTTTTCCCCTCTTCCCCTCTTCATTATCTGCACTTTTTCCAGAAACACACACAAGATTCACAACACTATGGGATTGTTGTTCAGTTGGGGGTGCTTTGTTTTGTTCTGTTTTGAGGCACTATCTCACTCTGTAGCTCAGGTTGGGTCTTGAATGTTGTAAGCCACTTTGCACAACTAAAACACTGGTTCCTAATGGGAATGATGTCATTCATTGTCCCCTGGAGACATTATCAGCTGCCCCATCCAGGCATTATAGGGACAAGCAGTATATTCCTGGCATCCAATGCTTGGAGCCCCAAGGCACTGGGGAACACACTACAGTGTGAAGCAATGCTTCTCATGACAGTGAATGATATAGCTTCAAATATCAATAATGCTGAGGCAGTGAGCCTCTGGCTTATAATGACTTAGAAAGTATGATTTGATGTTCCAACTATTTTGAAGCATTCACCTCTTGATAATGTACTAGAGGCTCCACTATTTAATGAAGCACCTTACTTGGGCATAAGGAAAGAATAACTACCTATCAGCACATACTCCATCTCTGAAAGAACCTCAAGAAATTGGTAGTTATATCTCTAGTGAGGAGAACCCAATGCCTAGCCCAGAGAGGCTGGTGGAAAGTTTTAATGGTTTTGGAATGCATTAGATGTAATTTAAATATACGTGTCCTAAGCACTCTCACTTTTCTGTGTCAAATATTCAATGTACTGAGCACATTCATCTCCAGGGTGTCCTTCGATGCTTGCAGCTAAGTATTACTAGCAATAGCATGGGGAAAATGCTATGTCCTTATCTTGCAGGATAGACAGAAGACAGCCTTAACATTGCTTCTTGCTCTCCAATATGGAGCACTGTGTGGTCAGACATGGACTCATGGTCCCTTCATCTCCTCTAGATGACATACTGATCATCCTTTCATTTCCTCATTAAACCCACAGTTCCCAAGACTCTGGCACAGCATGCACCACATTTGATTCAAATCTCTTGTTCACATCAGTCCTATAGCTCTTGGAGAGCAGAAAGAGCTGGCTCTTTCGGTCAGGGGAAGATCAACATTTAGCATGATCTCTAGGCCATACCAAGTTATATCAATTCTGCTCAAATATCTTCAGCCAAGAGGCTAGTGAAATGCATCAGAGGTTAAGAGTCCTTGCTGTCCTTGCAGAGGACCCCAATTTGGTTTCCAACACCCACATCTGGCGGGTTAAAACTGACTATAATTCTAACTCTAGATAAACTCTGAACTTCTGAACTCTGCAAGTACATACACTCTCATGTACTCATACCCATAAGTATATGCATAATTAAAAAAATAAAAGATAAAAATATTGGAAGAGGGAGGGACCTGGGAGGGAGGACTGAGAAGGGCCAGTGATCTGGATGTAAATTAGTAAAATAATACATAAAATAAATAAAATATTCTCAACCAAAACATAACAAAGCTAACTTATAATACCTTAATCTGTTATAAATACATTACAGTATGACTTCTATGATGTTTTTGAGACAATCTCATGTATCCCAGACAGTCTTCAAACTTACTAGGTAGCTGAGAGTGACCTAGAACTTCTGATTCTTTTTACCTCCCTCTCCCAGAGGTTGGGATTCCAGACATACATCACCATACCCAATCTATGCAATGTTAAGGATCAAAACCACGATTTTGTGTATGCTAAGCAAGTACTCTATCAATCAAGCTACAGTCTCAGTCCTATCTATGCTACTTTTTTGAAATCTGCATAAACCTTACTTTTCTCATCTGCAAATAGGGTCAATGTTACAGAATCAACCTGTGCTGGTTTGTTTTTGTCAATTTGACACAAGCTAGAGCTAACTGAAAGAAAGGAACCTCAATAGAGAAAAATGCCTTCATAAGGTCCAGCTGAAGGGTACTCTTTAAATTAGTGATCATTGGGGGGGGTGAGTGCAGACTGTTGTGGGTGGTGCTGGTGGTTCTGGGTTCTATAAGAAATCAGGCTGGGCTAACCATAAAGAGAAAGCCAATAAGCAGCACTCCTCCATGGCCTCTGTATCTGCTCCTGCCTCCAGGTTCCTGTCCTGTTTGAGTTCCTGTTCTGACTTCCTTCAATAGTGAAAACTGATGCTGAAGGATAAACATTTTCTTCCCCAAGTTTCTTTGGTCATGGTATTGTTTCATCACAGCAATAGTAACTCTAGCTATGACACCACCATTGGAGGTGATGTGAAACTTAAGTGAGCCATTTAGAAAGAGAAATCAGTGCCCACCACTTTTTGGTATAGGAGACTTGAGGAGAACTCTATGCACCTATATATAGTAATCACCCTTATTTCCAACTAAGTGAAAATTGTTGAGAGTACACACACGGGGGCGGGGGGGGGGAAGGAGAAAGAGGAAGGGTCATACTCAATTTATTTACATGCCATTGTCAAGCAGTATATACCCATCTTTAGGGGGAGACATCAGACATATAACCCGTAGCTGACTGGAAGTGACTGCTACCCTTGCCCAATGATTCAGGCTCCTCAAACAACTATACATTTTTTTCAAGATTTATTTTATTTCATCCTATGTTTTTTAATGTTTGAGCACTACTTGCATACTTGTTTCCCTCAGACGTCAGGAGAAGGTGTTGGATCCTCTGGGGCTAGAGTTATATAGACAATTGTGAACCACCTTGTCGGTCCTGGAAATCAAACCCAGCTCCTCTCCAAGTGTACTTAAATATAGAACCATCTTTCCAGTGTCAACCAGCATGTTTTAAAATTTGATATTTTCTGCACAGGGAACTTTTAGTGTTAATTTTTATTTATTATTTTAAGGGTATGGACATTGTGCTTGCATGTATGTTTTAGCACCTGTGACTAGTACCTACAGAGACCAAAAGACAGCATTGGATGCTCTAAAACTTGAGCTACAGATTGTTGTGAACTGGCCATGTGAGTGCTAGGAATCAAGCCCAGGTCCTTTGGAAGAGCAGTCAGTACGCTTAACTGCTGGTGAGCCAACTCTCCAGCCTCTTGCATTAATTTTCACATTAACAAACACAGTGATCTTTTTAAATACCTTTTGTGGTGCTCTTAAATCTTGCACCCAAGGCAATCGCTTCACTTGCCTCCAAATTTCAACACTGAGTATCTAGTAAGTTTTTCTGAGAATGGTGAGTCTTGCAAAAGCCTATTCCCCTTGACCTTTTGTCCTGAGTATTTTATACCTGAGTCCATTGTCTTGAATGAATGAATGAACAAACAAATGAATGAATGAATGAATGAATGAATGAATGAATTCTTCCCACCTAGTTTGTTACTATATGTGTAATCAGCATCTTTAATGATTTAGGAGAATAAGATAATGGCGTGATATGTAAAACTATGCAATCCAGTCTTTTTCAGGCATTCTGAGCTGTGTTTATAGATCACATCAGACATCTGAAAACTGCGTACTTGGACCATATTACTCAGCAATCTAGGCAGTGGGAATGCCTTTATGGATGTGATAAACTAGAGCCTTAAACACCCTGTTCTGCAATGGAACTACTGTCAAGGTCATTGTTCATTCTAGGTTGTTTGAGACATGGCCTGGATAAACTGTGAGAGTAAAAACACTATTGCTCCGCTCCTCCACACCCCCAAAACTCTACATTTAGAACCCTGAGGATGATAGTATCTCCTTTTACTATTCAGCTGCCAGGAAACTCAGATTGCGCTAAAGCAACTCACTAGTCTGTTTCCATTCCTGTTCTCTTCTGCTTCCCTCTCTCCGCCCTCAGGTTGAACCTGGGGATATGCACATGATAGACCAACATTTTAACATTGAGCTACAACTTGAGCCCACTTCTTGATGTTTTGCTTTAAAACAATCTCACTTAGTTACGCAGGTTAGCCTTGAATTCACTGTGCAGCCCCAGCTTGCCTTAAATTGTTAATACACTTGTCTCAGCTGGGATGATAGGCATGTATCACCAAGTCTGGATCAGAAGGCTGTCTTCTCTAATTGGCATATGTATTGTGGTGTGTCTGTCAGTGACCAACAGCCCAGCTCAAAATGATCAATAAAATGGGTTTTGTGACCCAGCTAGTTTAACCAGGACAATCTGTGTGATCATTGACTTGGGACTACCCATTGGAAGCCAGTCAGCCCATGGCCAACTTCAAACTACTGAATGACTAATTCAAAATTGATACAATGCCCATTGTTACACATCTCCATTGCATAGGGATCATAGAAGTAATTGGGTTTTTATTTAGGTCTTTATACCTTTCTTTAGTTCTTAATACTATCCACAAGGAGTAATTCAGCAGTGAGGGACAGGGCCCTCTGAGTACTTGCTCCTTTCATGTCTGACTGTTGATGTACGCATTTTTGTGCAGACCCAGCACAGTACTCCACAGTTGTTGAATATTCATTCTTAGAACACCAGAAAGTTGCATTTTACAGCCCTTCACCTATCTTCAGACTTTTACCTGCTTTCCAGTCTCCTTTCACACAGTGTTCCCTGAGTTTAGAAGAAATGTTAGAAATGTTTTCTTTAGGGTTGAGTACCCCACTGTCTTTTAGTGCCCTGTGAAACCATATGTCACTCCATTCAATGAAGTTCATTGGAAAGAGAAGCTTCCCTGAGATTAAGGATATATATGGTGCTTGAACATTATGCCAATTTAGCTAAATGACAGAATTAAGGTTTTATTTTCCCTAAGTAAGGAGTAGCTCTTTTTACCTTGGACCTGGCCTTTGAGAAAAATATTTCTTGACTCAGTATTGTAAAACAGAAATAGGATTTTTCTTCTAAATTATACTAGCCAAGGATGCTGGCCGCCACCCACAATGGTTACTTAGAAAAGAATTAGCTCGAAGTTTAGGTTAAAATTCAGTCCCTTATTCATAGTAGTTACATGTTAAGTGCTTAAGGGTCACATGTGATCCAAGAACTATGATATTTTAGTAGGGATCTAGAACAATTGCATCATCACAGATAATTCTATTCATGCCATCAAGTATTTCTAGTAAATGAATTCCCCTGAAGTAAAACAATCTGTGTTTATTACCCTTGGCACGCTGCCTGTAATTTCAGGGCAGGAAAAGCAATCTAGCCAGTCTGTTGGTGGGAATGATAGAAAGCTGCTGATTCCAGAAAGCCATGTTCCTCTAGGCATGGAACTCAGGCATGGTGCTTCCAAATGCCACAGTATGGAAAGTTTCTACCTTTGGGGGACTCCAAACTAGGCTTCAAGAAGCTATAACAATACCTGATCATTGGTTCCAAAGCAAAAGTACAGATGTCTGCAAGTGGACATCCACATAAGAACTCAGAAACACACCCTTCAAAAGAGTTGTTTTTGCACTATATTGGACAATTCCTCCTCCCTCAGGGTTCTAAATGTAGAGTTTTGGGGGTGTGGTATTCAATTCCGTGTATGTAGGACCTCTGAAGATGTTGGCTGACACAGGAAAGGATGTATATTGATGTGATTAAGTTTGTGGTTTTGGAGCTATGGAGAGTTTGCCCTGTGTGTATATTGTGGAGAAGGGGTTTATTTGGCTTACACTTCTGTGTTATAATCTATCATCTATTTCATACCAGGAACTCAAAGTAGAAACCTTAGGCAGCAACTAAAGCAGAGTCCATGGAGGAATGTTGCTGACTGACCTGCCTGCTCCCTATGGCATGCTCTTCCTGCTTTCTTATACAACCAGGACAACCTCCTCAGAAGTGTCACCTCCCAAAGTATAGGCTCAGATGCCTATATTAATCATCTATCAAGGAAGTGCACCACAGACTTAACTGCAAACCAATCTTTTAGTTTTTACATTTTCCTATTAGTCTCATTTATTTTTTAATGCTTCCCATCCCCGACCCCACTCCTGAGCATCCCCCTTCTCTGGAGCATCAAGTCTTTACAGGATTAGGTATATCCTCTCCCAGTGAGGCCAAACAAGGCAGACCCTTGCTACATGTGTGCCAGGGTTCAAGGACCAGCTCATGTGTGTTCTTTGGTTGGTGGCTTTAGTCTCTGGAAGCTCCCAGGTGTCCGGTTTAGTTGGCACTGCTGGTTTTCCTATGGGGTTTCCATCCCCTTTAGCTCCTTCAACCTTTCCCCTAACTCTCACATAAGGGTCCTGGACTTCAGGCCAATGGTTGGCTGCAATTATCTGCCTCTGTCTCAGTCAGCTGCTGGTAGAGTCTCTCAGGAGACAGCTATGTTAGGCTCCTGTCTGCAAGTACAACATGGTATCAGTAACCGTCTCAGGGATTGGTGCCTGCCCATGAGTTAGATCCCAAGTTGGTCCAGTTGCTGGATGGTCTTTCCTTATATCTCTGCTCCACTTTTGTCCCTGCACTTTCTTTAGACAGGAACAATTCTAGGTCAAAAATTTTGAAGGTGGGTTGGTGACACCATCTCTTCACTGAGGGCCTTGTCTATTCACTGGAGGTGGTCTCTTCAGGTTCCATCTCCCCACTGTTGGGCATTTCAGCTAAGGTCATCCCTATTGAGTCCTGAGAGCCTCTTATGTCCCTGGTCTCTGGGATATTTTAGAGGTTCCCCACCCCCACTTCGAGCAGCTGCATATTTCCATTCATTTTCATGGCCTTCTAGGTTTCTCTGCTGTCTTTCCTCATACCTAATTCTGCCCCCTTTTCTCCTCCCTTCTCCTCTCCCACACAGGTCCCTCCCTTCCTCTGCCTCCCATGATTATTTTGTTCTGCCTTCTAAGTAGGATTGAAGCATCTTCACTTGGGCCTTCCTTCTTGTTAAACTTTTTATGGTCTGTAGGCTATAATATAGATACTCTGCACTTTTTGGCTAATATCCACTTATCAGTGAGTACATACCATGCATGTCCTTTTGGGTCTGGGTTACCTCACTCAGGATGATATTTTCTAGTTCCATCCATATGCCTGCAAAATTCATGATGTCCTCATTTTTAATAGCTGAAAAGTATTCCATTGTGTAAATAAGTCACATTTTCTGTATTCTTTCTTCGGTTGAGGGACATCTGGATTGTTTCCAGTTTCTGGCTATTTTGAATAAGGCTGCTATGAACATAGTGGAGCATGTGTCCTCCTATAAGCCAATCTTAAGGAAGCATTTCCTCAATTACAATGACCTCATCCTAGATATGTCTAGATCTGTGTCAAGTTTACAAACAAAAACAAAACAAATAAAACAGCCAGTAACATCCTAGAACATGTGCATGTTTGATGATTGCAATGACATCAGCAGTGCCTTAATAAAAGGGAGGTAGGAGTATTAAAATCAGAGTGACATGAAGATAGAATAATCAGTTAGAAAGCAAGAGTTAATGATGCTGCATGGTGAGCCTTGAGAATGGAATATAGGACCATGAACAGACAAATCTAAGCACCTTCTAGAAATAGCAAAGTCCAGAAAATGTTGTTGCCTGGTGTCTGCCGATGAAGCACAGTATTTTAATTCGCCTCAGTGTAGCCCATTATAAACTTCCAATCTCCAGAAGTGCAATAAGGTAAATATGTGTTGCTATCAATCCTAAGGTTGTTATGATTTATTATGTTGGATTCATTCTTGAAGCCAAAAGATAAAAATTTTAAAAAATGTTTCCTGAGCATTAAGGGTTAAGCCTAAAAGAACAACTAAGCCCTGGAACAAGTTCCTGCAACTGCCAGCAGGAAAGGCAGGCAGCAGCTGAAAAGTATCTGCCAAAACAGAAGCAAGAGCATTTTTACAAAGCAATATTATTTGCTGTTAAAAGATATTTTTAGAAATATCACACAATGCATTTTAATATTAATCTGGGGAGAAATACAGGCAGTCACAAAAAAAGAGTTTAAAAGATAGAGCATGTACATAGGTAACCAAGGGGGAAATAACACAATGAAAGCATCTTTAGCACTGTTGGTGTCTAACAAGATGGAGTTGCGACTGAGGTGCAGTGCACAGGGAGCACTGGCTACTTCACAGTGCTGTGGGTGATGGTAGCCAATGAAGAGTCAAACAGTCATTAGGCAATAGCTTCCAATAGTAGGAATTATCATTAATGTAAAGAAAATCACACAAGTACCAATGCAGCCAGGACAGGACCTGAGCAAAGGTGAAGAGCATCCAGCTAGCATAACCAATAAGCAGCTTACTAATGTTTGGACATATGTGGGTACATGTATATGGTGTTATGTATGGATGTATTCTGCTCCTAAAATTTGTATCTACTCAAAACATCAGAATATGATTATTTAGAATAGCATCAGACAGATGTAATTAACTAAGGATTCTCAAACTGAAACTTAAGATGGGTCATAAAGCCAATAGTTGGTGCTTTCATAAGGGAAAGAAGAGGAAGATTTGAGGAGAGGAATACAGGTGAGAAGGCCTTGTGAAAATGGAAAGAGCGACAGGAGGGATGGAGCCACAAGATGGAGGATGTCTGTAATCTCTAGGATCTAGAAGAGGCAAGAACCCTTTCTTGGAGACCATCAATGGAACAGTGGTCTGACACGCCTAATCTTCAGACTTTTAAAAATATGGACAAAAGGTTTTGCTTTTAATCTAGAAACTAGTCTAATCAAAAAAGCATATGAAAGAAAACACAAATATGGAAAACAGCAATTGATAGGGCAAAGACCTAGAAAAAGGATTTTTTTTCATATATTTTGACCATATTCTCCCTCCAACTACTCCTATATTCTTCCCCACTTTCCTACCCACCCAATTTTCTCTCTCTCTCTCTCTCTCTCTCTCTCTCTCTCTCTCTCTCTCTCTCTCTCTCTCCCTCCCTCTCTCTCTCTCTCTCTCTCTCTCTCTCTCTCTCTCTCTCTCAAGCAAACAAAACAAAACACAATAAAACAAAAATGCTAAAACACATCAAGAGAGAACACACATGGAGTTTTTTTGTGTGTTGGTATCTATGGCTTGGCATGGGTCTAGCCTTAAGTGTGGTTTGTATTCCCAGTGAGACTCAACAGAAGAAGCTATTTTTTCTTTGCCGATGATTGTCTATTGGAGACAGCATTTTGGTTAGGGATGGAAGTTCCTGTCTGCTTCCCTCTCTCAGTGCTGGGACCCCATCTGGCTTAAATCTGTACCAGGTCTTGTGCATGCTGCAACAGACTCTGAGTTCACATGTGCATCAATCCTGTTGTACCTAGAATATGGTATTTCCTTAGAGTCATCCATTACCTCTGACTTTTACAATTGTTCAGCCTCCTTCTATTAATAGATAGACCTCTCAGCCAACAGAAATATTATTTTATAAAAAGATTACTCTGTGTGACTTATTACAGAGAAAGTAAAACACAGATAAAATAATTTTCAAATTATTGCACATTATGGGGCTGGAGTGGTGAATGAAGAGCTTACTGCTCTTTTGAGGGCTTGAGCTTGATTCCCAGCACCCAAGTTGGGTGGCTCACAATGATCTGTAATCCATCTCCAGAGGCTCTGACACCATCCTCTAGTCTCCACTGGCACTTCACTCATTTACACACACACACACACACACACACACACACAAACACACACACACACATAGACACAAATATATACACATAATTTAAAAAGAGATACCAAAGTTGATATCAAGAAACACGTTCTTATTTTGTTTTTGAAAATTTCACACATGTGTATCATATATTCTGATTACTCTTGCACACAGTTTCTTTTATCCCTCACTCATATTAACTCCTCACCATCCCTATTAATTCTTTCCCCATATCCTTTAGCCTTAATTAGACAAGGTTCTCTTTCCAGTCAATAATGATGAGACCCATGACTGCACAAGGTGCTGGAAGTAAGTGACAAATAACTGCCCATCTCTAACTAAGACATTTATCCTTCCACTCTGAGCTCACAGAAAATTGCAGAATGGACATCAGAGAGAATACAAGATCTAGAACACAGAGATGAGGGATACAAAATGCTATCTCTGAGGCAAGACAGCCATTGCCAACATGAACTCAGAACAGCTACACATGTATGCACTGGGTTTGAACAAAAATAAGTCTGCCAATATGCATAGAGGGCGGAGGAGGTCAGGGAGTGTTATCCAAAGTTGGTGAACTATTGGCCACTGGCAGACTCAGGGGTCTTCCCTTGTGTCTCTACTGGTGACCTCACCAGGCTATAATGAATAGTTCACACTCAATGGTCATACAAATGATCCTGGTTAAACTAAATGGGTCAAGAGATTAAAAATGTAAAAGACTAACTTCCGTAGAAAATGTATTTAAAAAAATAGTTTAAAGCACTTCTGTGAAAAAAAAATAGAGCATGGAACATGTCCAGATAGCTTCCTGGAAAAATTCCTCCAAACTTATTCCCCAAACCAAGAAAACACCATGGGGCTGGAGATATACCTTAGAGGGGTAGAGTGGTTTCCTAACATATATAAACTATAAACAGTCTATAAAATAGGTGTGGTTGTTCATAATTGTAATCACAGAGACACACAGAAACAGACAGACAGACAGAAACACAGAAACAGACACACACAGAGAGAGATTATTCCATCGTTCATTTTATGGAATAGGACATTAACACTTCGGCAAAAATTTCATTAATTTTTTCATTTGCCAAGACAGCATTGTATTGAATACATGACATCTCAGAATGTAGGATGAAGGGACAGGAGGACTGCTGCAAATTTGAAGCTTTCCTGGTCTACATGGCAGGTTGCATACCAGTCAGGGCTACTTGAAAGAGACTGTGTCTCACACAAGATTTACTCTGCTTTAATATAAAAATAACCAATGCTAGCAAACCAGCTTCAAAGCACATCAAAATATACTCATTCTCCTCTGTTGTTTATTTTTACAAAGGCAAGTGTAATTCCCTACCAGTAGATCCATTAACATAATCAATGTTTTCAGGGCTAAGAAGGAAAATTTTATGTTTATTTCAGTAGATGGAGAAGAATAATGTGAAAAAAATTCAAGCTTTTCATTTTAAAAACACTCAAGAAAGAGCTGAACTCAGTATCATACATGCCCAGCTCCTGAGAAGTCCCATGATTCAGTCCCCAGCAATACTGACCTAAAAGCACCCAAGAGGGCTAGAGAAATGGCTCAAAGGTTAAGAGCTGACTGCTCTTCCAAAAGACCCAGGTTTGAGTCCCAGCATCTATATCATGACTTAGAGTCACCTGAAAATCCAATCCCAGGGGGCTGAGGACCTCTTCTAGCCTTTGTGTGTATCATATGAATGTGGTATATAGACTTGCACAAAACACTCATAAACATAAAATTACTTTTAAAAATTAAAAGAAATGTAAAAGAACTCAAAAGAATATCAATTGGGTATTAATACATATGTGTGAGCATGCTCTTCGTTTTTTGTGGTGTGTGTGTGTGTGTGTGTGTGTGTGTGTGTGTGTGTGTGTGAGAGAGAGAGAGAGAGAGAGAGAGAGAGAGAGAGAGAGAGAGAGAGAGAGAGATTTATGCCCATAACAATATCTTAATTTAATGGAGAAACCCTACCTATTGTGATACAATTTGAAACCTATTGGATACAATTTGTAGTTTTCAAACTACATTTAAAATTTGATTGATTTGTACATTTATTGGGCTGTGGAGACCTTATAATGTGATTAGTTGCTAAGATACATTGATGCCTTTCTCAAGGAAGCAGGTTATTGACAGTGGTATTGTTTAACTATACCCCCAAATTTAGTCAATTCCACATGTTGTTGCTTGCCTTTATTTGTTTTCACCATGTTATGATGATGCAGTGCAAGGTACCTACCAGAAACAGAACTAATGTTGTTATTAGCCTTTAAGTAAACCTATGTCTTCTAGGATAAATTCCTATATTAGGTATTTTGCTTCATGTTTCTTTTGTTCAAGGGGGCATTGCTTGTGTGTGAGGGGTCTGTACTCTCTTTACTTGTGGCAGGTTAATTTGTTTGTTTGTTTGTTTGTTTGTTTTTCAAGTCGGAGTGTTTCTGTTTAGCCCTGGGAATCCTAGAATCAACTCTGTAGATCAGGCTGGCCTCAAACTTATTTATATCTGCCTGCCTCTGCCTACCAGGTGCTGGAATTGAAGGTGCGTGCCACCACAGACCAGCAGGTAATAAGTCTTTATTATATTTACTATTAGTGCTGGTTTTGGCTTTGCAATCACCAAGATGTGAAGCCATTGCATTCATTTACACTGTCACTGTTTGTATGGCATTATAGGCTTCCAAAACAATTAATGAAATAAATCTGTATTCTTATAAGTCACCAGGCATCATGGGATTTAGTATTACATCAGTAAGCAGACTAAAACATTTGCTTCAAGCTGCATGGAGTGATTCAGGCCTCTAATTCCAACACTTGGGAGGCTGAGTCAGGAAAATTGCTGGGAGTTTAAGATAAGTCTGGACTACATAAGGAATTCCAGTCTATTCATAGTATCTAAAATACTGGGATTATAGGTACATGCCACAATGTCTAAGTGAAAAATATTGCTTTTAGTGCATGTGCATTTATCTTAACTTTATTTTCTGCCTTTAATTAAAAAAAACCTAAAAAACAAAATAGGGCAAGAGAAGAAATTTCCAAAGATACTGGTTTTGTTTTATTTTGTTTTTGTTTTTTGCTTTTTGTTTGCTTGTTTGTTTGTTTAGATAAGTTGATTATAAAGTTCATTTGGAAGAACGAAGAAGCAAGAATAGCTAGTACTGAAAAGTACTGAAAAGAAGAAAGGAAAGAGGGTTAGGGTTGAAAATTAAGAACTATCAACAGTTCTTCTCAGTGGGACAGATCACAGAGTCTGTAGTGTTTTCTCACAGAATGGCCAGGACTCACATATGCGACATCCTACCAGTGAGGCTGTGAGAAATCTGACATGTTACAATGGGAATACAAAATAGGGCACCTTGAGTAGGGAAACACAGTGATACTTCACAAAACTATATATGCAATTGCCCTTTGGTTCCAAAACTGCACTTTTAGAATCCGTCCACCAAGAAATCCTGCCCCCCCCAAAAAATGTGAAAACATGTTTATAAGAGAAATTAATTGAATTTATTTTTAACACAATCTGAAGATGGTTGGGTAAACTCACACTGACCAATGCAGTGTGCAAAACTGAAAAAAAAAGATAAATAATCCTTTATGAACCACTGTGAGAGACATGGGAGTTGGAAGAATGTATTTTGCATGTAGGACAGATTTAAATTTGGTAGTGCCAGAAAGCAGACTGTAGTGGGTTGGTTGGTTTTCTTTTTAAAGACACAGTTTATATAGCTCAGATCAGCCTAAAATTTGCTGTTCAGACCAGGTTAGCTTTATGTTTAGGCTCCTCCTGCCTTGGTCTCCCAAGTGCTGGGATTACAGGCCACTATACCTGACTGTACACTGAATTAAATGGTGGTGATTTTGATGACCCAAAAGATATGTTACCGTTGAAGCCGACAATGTAGCCTTATTTAGCACAAGTCTTTGCAAAAATAATTGAATTAAAACCCCAAACTGGGATCATCGTGGATTAGCCATGTGACCCAAAATCCAATGTCACATGTTCTTACTGGAGACAGAAACACACAGATGAGAGGATGGGGATAGTGACTAAACAGAAACTAGCAACCAATGCAGAGGTGTGTGCATGTGCATGTGCATGCATGCGAACATGATTGCACACTATCAGTAGAGCTGGGCGATCAGACTGTCAGCCTTGTGGATGTGACACAGATACTGTGCCACTGAGCTACACGTACAGCCCTTCAGATATATTTTGATATGAAAAAATCAAGTGGAGAATATTATTATGAAAGGGAAGAAACACAAATGTAACTGTGTGTATATTTTGTGTATAGTCATGTACATTTGAATATATTTGTGTGTAGTTATGTTTGTTTCAAATAAAAAATGGTATTTTAAAATTAGTTATCTGTACAAAAAGAAAAGAAATAAGAAAAAAGGGCCAAAATAAAATTTTGATTTGTTTGGATAGACCTCACATTTTATATTTGTCTTTAGCAATATGTCAATGTTTTGATAGTTATAAAAATTTAAAAGTAAATTGACTTTACATTTCTTATAAGAAATACATTAAGGCTCAGGAGACTGCAGAAAAACATTCCAAATGGTTTCCATCAATTCTATCATTAATAGTACTGTTGGCCTTATTATTAAACTGTTGTGCAGGCCCTCACATTACATGAGTTAAAGCAAATGAACGGTGGCATGATAGTCTAGTTCTAGTATCCATTCCTTCCATCCCAAATTCTCTAACTCGAACCATTAAAATAACTGTTAGGGCATAGGATAATTCTAAGTTCAGAGCAGAGGGGCACAGGACCTGGGCAGACTCTTCCAGCCAAACGTGAGTAAATTTGAGTATCAAGGACAAGTCCAGTGCACAGAAACACTAGGAACAGTTTCACAAACTAATAATAATGTGTATTAATAATAACAATGGTAAAGCTCTCAAAAACAAAACAGCAACAAACTGCTCAGCCCTGTACAATGGTAGTAGAATTTGGTTTTTTTGAAAATCAGTAAGAAAAAAAAAGAGAGAGAGAGAAAAATAAGCATTTATCATGCCTTCCTCAAAGAAATTGCTATCACAGGATAACCAAATAGACGAGTGTCTTTTTTAATGTACTTCAATTCATGAGTAAAAAAGCATACTAGACTCAGGTTACCATTAACTAATCTTTAGGGAATCAATCACTGGTCTTATCAACAGTAGCTGATATTACAAAAAGACACAGGGTTTTGGAAGTTACCAGATGGTGACCATATGGAAACCTTACCCAGTAATTCTATTCAAAAAAGAAAGAAAAGAAAATGAATTTCCAGATTTGACTACTGTCAAGAAGCAGTTTCCTTTGAGTTGAAACAGTCCATCCTGGAGGAAAGCTCATTAAGATTGAGAAAGTTTTAAAAGAGGGCCCTGTTTTAATTCAAAGGAAGAAACAAATAAACAACAATAAAAAAAAATCAAAGGAACTAATAAGATAGTTTTGTGGTTAATACTGGTTACTCCCTTAACCACTGCTCTTGCAGGATCTGAGTTCAGTTCCAAGCCCTCAATCTAGGTAGCTTACAACTCCCTGTAACTCCAGCCTCAGGGAATCCAACACCTTTTTCTATCTTCTGCAAGAGTCTCTCTCTCTCTCTTCTCCTCTCTCCCTTCCTCCCTCCTTCCCTCTCTTTCTCTCTTTGTCTCCTTCCTTTGATCTGTCCCTCCCTCTATTCTTCCCTCTTTCTCCCTTACCACTTCTCTGCCTCTTTCCTAAAAAATAGAGTAAATCTAAAATCTAATTTAAAAGAGGAGCAAAAAAGATTGCTCAGTAGTTAAGAGCATTGGGTACCCTTCCAGAGGACCTTGGATCTACTCTCAGCACCCATATGGTGGTTCACAAACTGCCTGTACCTTCAGCATGATAACATGCAAACAAAAACCCAAAAGTATATTTTAGAAATTCTAAAGGAACCAAGAAATAGTCAGGTGCAGATATTTGCACCCAACCAATGGACAGAAGCTACTCACCCCTGTAGTTGAATTAGGAAAAAGCAGGAAGAAACTGAGGAAGAAGGTGACCCTGTAGGAGGACTAGCAGTCTCAACCTGGACCCTGAGATCCCTCAGACACTGAACCACCAACCTGGCAGCATATACCAGCTGATATGAGGCCTCCAACATACATACAGCAGAGAACTACTAGGTCTGGGTTCAGCCAGAGAAGATGCACCTAATCCAAGAGACTGGAGGCCCTAAGGAGTGGGGAGGTCTGGTGGGCTGGGGAGTGTGGACATTTTTGTGGAGACAGGGGATAGGGAGGGGATATGAGATAGGGAACAGTCAGAGCTTGGACCAGGAGAGGGATAAAATCTGGAGTGTAAAAAAAAAAAAAGATTAAATAAAATAATAATAAAAAAAAAAAGACTCAAGAACTGACCAACTCAAAAGTCTCAGCAACTTCCTGAAACCTACCACATGTACAAGACTACTCTCTCCTTAAGGTTATAAAAACAGTAAGGACTGTGCTGAGTAAAAGGTACTCTCCAACCTGTGGAGCCTACAAGTTGTACAGAACGTTGCAGGCTTCTAGTTTTTATGAGATGACTCCTATGCTGTGGCTAGCTTTTTGAATCACTCTTGCTTTTGTAAGTAGCTCCAATAAATTTATTGGTCCACCATGTCATATTTGGTAGTATTCTCCTTTTGGCCTGTTGTTGATAAGTAAGCACTAATCCACATCTCCTCAGGAATACCATCACACAACTACCAATTTATAAGTCATAAATTTTGTAGAGAATGTTCAATTATACCAGAGATTAATCCACTAAGTTCAGAAATTGGAAGAGTTGTAGGACTTGTGACAAAATGTGTCTGTGCAAAATCAAAGGCATAGCTACAATGAGATACCACTTTGCACCTTCAGGATTTACTGTCACTATGATGGCAAAGCAAGTATTGACCAGAATGAGGAGACACTGGAGGCCTGGTGCATACCTACTGGAGATGTAAAATGGTGCAGCTGCTTTGTAAAATATTCCAGCACACAAGGAGTCACATGACCCAGCAACCCCTCTCAGTACAATCCAAGGTGAAATGAAAACATGTCTACATAAAAACTTGAACATGAAATTTCACAGCAGCACTATATATAATCATCCCCAAATAGAAGAAACCTAAATGTCCAAGTGACAAATGGATGAATAAGATGGTCTGTCCACATTATGGAAGATTACTCAGCTGTAAATATAAAATGCTGATAGATAATACAGTGTGGCTGAGTCTAGGAAGCTTTATGCAGTATGAAAGGAGGCAAATAAAAAAGATGCATATTATATGAGTCCCTCTAGATGAAATGGCCTAAGTGGCAAATCCATAGGGAAAGTAAGTAGACTAAGAGGGAAGAATGAAGAGTGACAGCTGATAGATGTGTAGGTTTCTTTGGGAGTGATCAAATATCCAAATTAATTATGGTAATACTTGCACAACTCTAAACATGAAAAAAAAACTCGTGAGTCATGTGTTTAAAATGGGTATATTCTATGTTATATGAATTCTATTTCAAGAAAGGTATCAACAAAACCTCATATGTATAAAAATTAACAAATGGATTGATTCTATTTGGATTCTGTTTAGTTAAACAGAACTGTTAACCTTGGTGTTTTAATATGAAGGAGTAATTAGATGCTAAGTAATAATAATGTCATTATGTATGATTTTTCCTATTACAATATAACATAAAATATTTTAAATTGAAAAAAAAAAAGGTGTATGGAATTTGCTCCAAATCAGAAGACTGAGAGTTGGGGAAACACTAATGGCTTGTGTGGAAGCCAGGTGGGTATTAAGTGTGTACTTCGTTGTACTATTCTCTCATCTTATACCTCTATTTTGTATTTTAAAACAAACATGTCTGAGACGGCTATTTTTGGTTCTCAACTTGACTACATCTGGAATTAACTAAAAACCCAAATATTGTGCACACCTGTGGGAGACTTTTTTCTTAAACCCTCTGAAGTGGAAAGACCCTCTTCTATTCAGGATCTTTAAGATGGGAAGACACACCTTTAATCTTGGCCACACTTTCCTTTCTATATACACACATAGATTCATTCTATAAGCTTTGGTTTCTCTAGAGAATCCTGACTAATACAATGTCTCTATTTTATTTGTTTGGTGCTGTTGAGAATGAACCCACGTCCTTGTACAAGTGAAATATGTACTCTGTCACTGAGCCACATTTCCAGCACCACTTTTGTTTATTTAAGTCTCCCTTAAGTTACATATCATTTTAAAAAAACCAAACCACACATTCCCATTTGTTCTTAAGGCAGGTTAGTTTAATTTTATAGAAGAAATACTTTCAAATGATACAATTACACAATCAGAGAGAACAGTGACAAAACAGAGATGAATACTGATTATAACTTATTCCCACAACAGGTTACTTATTTCAGCAATAATCACCAAAGTCCGACAAGGCAATGATTAGATAAAGCGAATAACCAAATTCCCTTTTTCACGCGGTGCTGTTTCAGAGACCCTGGTGGCAAAATTCAGGTTGCTGCAATGACCAGAGCTGCTCAGAGACAGTGGCTTTCTTTCTCACCAGGCTAAGCACATACACAAACTCACGCAGCAGATGGAAACTCCCTCCAGCTCCCTAATGCCCATATACCTTCATTTGTCTGAAGTAGGCAATATATTCCCGGCATGGCAATTTTAAGAGGTTGGCAGCTGCCAAAAGAAAGCAAGTGAGAGTGTTGGGTACCACGTCTCTTATGGCATCAAACAGTCCATGCAATGCCGTACACCTGCACACAATTCACCTTCCACATGTTGCAAAGCCAGCTGGCAGGAAGAGATTATGATGGAATGGTATCAAACCTAGGTGCTCCTCCTCAGACTCATCCTAAAGCAGGGACTGCATGTGTTTCCTATGGAAGCAAGAGTAAGAAGACAACACTCCCCACATAAACTGGTATAAGGTAGGCAGTGATGTTTCTGAAAAAATATGTCTGGGAGGGGTTTTGTAGTGGCATAGTTGGTTTTCCTCAGCTGCTCCCTAATTTGGGTTGGCAGAAAAGCTACCTCATTCCAGGCAGAGAATGGCCTGGGAAGAGCTGTCTCTGTGAGGCAGTGTTAGCCACAGTTGGCTCTGGCTGGAGGTTAAGGTCCCAGTATTCTGCAGGCATATGGGAAAGGCCTGCTCAGCAATGCTGCTGGCTACTGGCAGTGCTCTAAGGATTGGTACCTTGGGTCTCTACCTCTATTGTAGGTTCATTCAAAAAGGGAATTGGGGATGGGGGCAAAAAAGCAAGGCTAGAAGCAGGAATGCATAGCAAGAGATGACAACTGTAAAAAAGAAGGTTTTCAGTCTTACCACCACTGACAAATTCCGTTGTCTGTGATTGGTCACATGTCAATGAAATGCTTTTAACAAAATTCATTTTTAATAAATCCAAAAATGAAAGTGGGTTATACAAGGGAAGAGGTTACAGACTGATGAGAAAGGAGACCTGATTAAAAGGAATATTTCCAAGGAGGGGAAGAAAGATCTAGGAAGAGAGTTCTGTTTTTTTTTTTTTTTTTACATTTCTTGTGATTACTTTATTTAGTCACTCAAGGCCTTAGCAAGGAAAGCACATTTACATAGAATAAATGTGTGCTAGGCAAACTAAATTGTTTGGCATTTAAAAGAATCATGGCATATTTTTATTCCATTAATTTTTTCCCTCATGAACTAGTTTTAAGATTCTATGAGGAATATTGGTGAGCATTCTGATTTATCTCAAATATTCCCCTGCAATGACTTGGTGGGTAAGCCATGTTACCCACAGCCCTTCTCTCCATACACAAAAAGCACCTTCAAAGGTTATGTCTCTGCCTTTAGTATCTGCTGTATCCATTCTTTTCACTTTCTTTCATAAAACGGTAGGGTAGCAGGAAAGCACTCCCACCCCGTGTCTGTCAGGACAGCCAGAAGTGGCAAAGGTAGCTGCACATGCTTTGACAAAGGTAAGCAGTGTGAACAGCCACCAGTCACCAGTGGACAGGCAGGCTGAAACCTGGGATGCCGGAGGCTCTGTTGCCAGCTTCAGACTTGTGGTAAGCACAGAAAGATGCATTAGATGACAACACAGCAATAAGGAGTTGTCAGTGCCCAGGGCACCGAACCCTACAACGCATACACAGCTTGCAGAGTATGACTGAACCACTGCAGTTGATATTTTAACATAACACACAGAGAGTGAAAGTGTACAATATACATGGTAGATGCACCTATGAGAAACTGATACACGTGACAAACTCAGCACATAGTGTTTGCGTTTCAGATGTCAGAAATACAACCGGCCCCAAGTTCCATTCTACTGCATGACAAATACTGAAGAACAAAATTTCAGTCTTAAAATATACCTTAAAGTCAGTATTTTCCTTCAAGGAAAAAAGTACTATAAATAAATTACAATACAGTGAATTTGCCTGAACTCACTTCGTTTCTGTCTTCCAGCCTTTAAGTCAAATAAAATAGTGTAAAAACTATACACTCTTAACATGATAGTTGATCTTTTATAAAATAACCTGTCTTCAGAGATGTCGATTTCACAACAAGGAAAAACCAAGCCCTGTTGCCGTCACTATTATAAAATATATATGTATAGATATATGTTTTTTTACAAAATGTGTATATTAATAGCTTTGCACAAATATTTTAAAGACAAATTTAGCTAATCTAAGAACTTCATGAAAATAAAACAGGCAGATAAATACTTCATGTGCACAATGCACTACATCAAACATCATCAGCTGGGAGAGGAGGTATGTTAATCCTTGGTCTTGTAAAAAATGCTATCTTCTCCCTGGAATTAGAAAGAATGATGTGTTAGAAGTAGATCTAAAAGGGCTAGAGATGCAGCTCAGTGGGAGAGTAAATGTCTAGTTTATGTAAGGCTCTCGAATCAATCCCAAGCTGCAGGAGCTGAATTAAAATTGCCAGTGACAACTGTTTGTAGGAAGCCCTGTAGTGTACTTATCTATGGTGGCTAAAATACTTACTTGTATATGGTAGGCACACACAAAAAATACTTGTTTTATCAAGAAATATGTGTGAATGAACAAGTTCTAAATCATAACTGAAGGCAGAGTGTTATACAACTTAATGTTAATTATGGCAAGGATATGAATATTAAAGATTTCAAAACATTAACAGTGAAAGTCAAATGTGTAGTATTTAGCAATAAAAAGAATTGACACAAGTAGATGCTACAATGTGGATGACCTTCAGAAGCATGATTCTAAATGCAATGAAGACACAGAAAACTACATGTTGTATGATTCCATTAATAGGAAATAGCCAGGAGGCAAATACAGAAAGTGGGGGCACACAGATGGCTGATTGGCAGAGCCCAGGGAAGGGGTGGGCTTGACCATCAAGTGGGTATGAGGCACTTTCCTTTGGAGATGATGACAGTATTTGAAAATGAAATGCAGGGATTAGCAGCATGACATTATCGATGCAGCAAATGTTATTGATATGTTTGTTTTAAATGCACTAGTTTTATGCTTTCTAAATTCTACTGTAATTTTTCACAGCCACAGAGATTATAGATATAACAATGCAATTAATTCTCCCCCTAATTCTTTTTCAGCTTTTGCAGGTAGACCTAATCTATGCAATAGTGATTCTAATGTAGGAAAGTAGATAATGACGATGAGAAATGCTTGATTCTTGTGACAGCAAGTCTATGATGCTCAACTATATGATACACACGCTTTGCAGGTTGTAGATTTCACTTCAATTGAAATTTAATTTAAAAGGAAATGTGACAAGGATGTGTGCATGTATGTAAATCAGTTACCTATTGTAGCAAATGTTTAGAAAACAGCATCTGGTTACAAAATAGAAAAAAATGGCTGAATTAAAGATAAAGCATGTTCAAATAGGCTAACAAAGCATGGAGCACTGTGGGATATTTTAATTTTTAAACAACCAACTTATATACTATTATTACAGGTGGCATGAAAAAGTATAAAAATATAAACATCAGATGAAAACATCAAAATGCTACAAGTGGCAGGAGATGCTATATTCAGTAGATTCCTGGTGACTGTACTTTTTCTATTAACCCAGAAAAGCAGTGAGCAGTAATGTTGGGCACAGGGTCCATCCACACTCCACACTTACCTAAAGGTCTGTACTTGGATTGGCTCCTTGTGGTTCTGTCCTCTCAGCTGGTAGATCTCTTTCGAAGCCTTCTTCAGCATCTTCTCAGCTACTTGTTCCTGATGGTAGTCAAGTTTGGTCTGTCTTGTCTGTGACAGAAACATTTGATGAGCAAGACTTTTTACGTTTACTTTAAAAAAAAAAAAAGAATGAATAAGTTCACTCCAATCCCTGGAGTCCAGAGATTTATTATCAGCCACAGAAATTCAAAAGGCAGGCCTGCCCCATCTGTGTCCACAGAGGAAATCTCTACAGAGGTGGCTGGGGTAGCTGGAGCCAGGCCTGGCTGAATATGGCCTCAAGGCATTCTCCACACAAGGGAAGGAGGACCTTGGTGCCACTCACTCTCCCTGAAGAACCTTTCAGTGTCTACTGGTGCCACCACAATGTGCATAGTAGAGGAGAATTTCATAAAACAAGTGCCAGGGTCTGTTCTATTACTATATCATTATAGGAACACTCATAACTAGAGATCAGGGTGACAACCATGGATAAGCAATAGCTGGGGAATTCTAGAGGGAGTTCAGAGCAAGCCCTTGACTTTCTTACCTGCCTCTCTGCTTCCTTCAGTAGGCTGCGGAACCGCTCATCTCGGAGCACCCAGTGTGGGAGGTCAGTCTGGCCCCGTAGCTGGGCATCTTCCAGACGTTGCCTCAGCTCCCGGAGGGTGCCAATCTCCTCATTCAGCTGCCTCTGCCTAGTCCTCGAGGCCTGGAGGTCCAGCTCCAGGTCGAGAGAGGTGCGGGCCATCAGCTCGGCCAGGGACGACCTGCAAGACTGTAGAAAGCAGGCAGGGGACACCAGTGAGCACGCAACCAGCTTGGGCTGCCACCAGCTCCATCTTCTGGAATGTTCTTCCACAATTAACAGGAGATGGCTGTAGTACAAGTATTTCTCTAAGCCTGACCTATTCCATATCCATATTTAAAAACATCAGATTTTGGAAAGACTAAATCTTTACTTCAATATCAAAAAGAGAAAATATATATATATATATATATATATATATATATATATATATATAATCTTTACTTCAATATCAAAAACAGAAAATATATATATATATAATCTTTACTTCAATATCAAAAAGAGAAAAATATATATGTATGTATGTATATATATATATATATATATATATATATATATATATTTAAAAGTTGTAGTTTTTAACATAGCAGGTAAGTCCCTGTCTTTTCTGGGCAAGCATCTTCTGGAATAGATATTCTTTTTAAAATTCAAGATTCCCATGTGATGTTGGTACTCAGATTAGTGGCAGATTGGGGTCTAATAAAGCATATATATATATATATATATATATATATATATATATATATATATATATATGCGTGTGTGTGAGCACACACACACAGACTCACACACTTAGCCAGCAAAGGCAATGAAAACTATAGAATCATGCCATATGTCAAGAAATTCACATGTTGAGGTTACAGAGATGTTAAGTGATTAACACCATACAAAGAACTTGAGTTCGGTGCCCAGAACCCATGACAGGTGGCTTATAACTGTCTGTAACTCCCTCCCTGGGGGATTAGGCACCATTTTCAAGAATCCACAGGCATCTGTATTCACATGTACACTTATTCCCACATGCATATCACATTTAAAATAAAAAATAAAGCATAGAAGAGAAGCCCAAATTTGCCAAGCTATATATACTCTCCTGTCTATAAGGAAAAAAAAATGTAGAAACAATTATCCATTTAATACATGTAAGAATATAATGATCACAAATGATATAAAATCATGTCAAGACATGCTAATAGAATTATGACACTATTGCACTCTCTAAAGAAGTTATAAGGAAATAAAGTCTTTTAATTAATGTGGCCTTAAGTATTTCCTAAAATAATACTTTTATAAAAAAATACAAATAAAACACAAGCTGTTATAGATTCCATATTAGTTTCTGTAGCACGCACCTGTTTATAGCGAAGGGTTCGTCTTTCCAAAGTATTTCGTACAAAATGGGACTTCTTGGGCAGTGTTGAACTGTCACTGTCACTACGATAAAGCTGCACCAAAAAGAATATCCAGAAACAATTTGTTAGAACATTTCCTATTCAATATCTGTGAATTCAAATGAAATTTTCCCCCCAGGCATTTAAAACACATTAAAACTTTCTGTTGATGCTTTTTACCAGGTCTTTGGACCTACTGAAGAGTTTTAAGGGAAAAAAAAGACAAAACCGAAACAAAGAAAGCTGCCAACCTGGTCTTTTTTCATGCTCATCAACTTAACCACATGGACTTTCTACACTGATCAAATCAATCATAATTGTGTGCTATCCATACCAACTACAATTTAATATTAAGTAAGCTGCTTATGAAAGCAGGTACTGTCTTCAGCATGCTTCACTGTTTAGCAATCATTCACATTTGCTATTTATTTCTGGTTTTAGTAAAATGGCTTTTTGGAAAAAGAGACTCATTCCGGGTAAAAGGACAAGCCAACATTCACCAAGTGCTGCTGTGCCAGTCAAGGGAAAGGTGTGGTTTTAAAGAGGAAAATAAAGAACACTTTTTTATGGGAGCCACTACGGATTTCATGTGGTGGTGGATCAATGGTTGTCTGTGTGAGTGCCCAAGTCTTGCCTTCCCAGCCTTATTTTCTGTACCAGTTTACAGGAGATATTCAGGAAACACAGTGGCATGGAAGCTTACTTGCCCTGTGGTCATACCAACATGCGCATAAACAGCAAAGCTTCTTCTAACACCATTACTAATAAATGCAGTCTTTTATGCTGGTGTACATAGCTCAACTGAGCAGCTGCCAGACTTCCTCTAAGCAGAAAACTTTGTCCTGCTACTCTCCTATTGTCAAAGAACATCTGAATGTGCTCCGTGGCAGAGTTGCCAGAGCATAGGCTAAAAAGGGACCATGAGAATGGGATTCAGATGAGTATGTCCAACCATCCATATAGGCATCATGACCATTTTCCCTTCAAAACCATTTCATTATCCAGGTCAGTGATATTATTATCACCATGGTACTGTCTGATCAGCTCAAATTCACTGCTCCCCCCCTCTTAAATGACTACAGTACTTTGGACCTCCAAGCCACCTACTCTCAGTCTCATGTGCACATTAGAATTTCCAAAAGTTCTAATTCTCAGGTCTCACCTGTGACCAGTGACAAGTCTCTAGGAGTGGGACCTGGGTGTCAGTATTTAGTAAAGTCTTTCAATGAGCTTTGACTATGAATCTCCACCATTCCCCAAAGGGTATAAATTTTCATGTAGATAAATTAGAATGTATTCCTTAGAGCCTACAGATTCAAATAGGGTAGTACTTTGGGACTTCTGAGGATGAAGAGAACAGGTGAGTGCAACCTATAGATTTCTATCCAACTCAAGACAATCCCCATTTTGACTTGCTGTTGCTCAAAATATTTGGCCTGCCTCCTGATCATGAGATAGGGAATACAGAACACTGAAAAAATCTGTATGAAGTAGAATTCAGAGGAAATCCAGAATTCAGCAGGCTCAAAGCCAGGTGGCAAGCTGAGTGTCTGGTGCTCATTTTACCTCCACTCATATATGGTGGTCATTTATTCATTGGTACAGCTAGTGAGAACATACATATTTTTATCAGAGATAGTGAAAATGAGAACATAGCAAAGAGAAAGAAGAAAATGTTGCACACACGCATAAAGGAGTTTCAACTCACTCTGCAAACATACTGGCTCCTTGCCCCTGGTGAGAAGGTCTGTGAGCGCACAATGGTGCTACTGCGGACAAAAGGAGAGCCACGGGCACGGCGGCTAGGCCATTCCTTTCGAACACCCACTGCTTCCTCCAAGTAAAGGTCTTCTGTGGTGGTTTCCTTGTCAACCTAGATAGTAGGCTTATTGTTACTCTGATGTCTTCATAGCACAAACGATACAGTTAGTGTGAACAACCTCCTCTTTAGAGTTTCTTCCTATTGCTCTACCTGCCTTTTTGTACCTACCACCCACAAGCAGCACTGCTGGAACTATAGTAGTTCATTTTCTCCCTCTCTACTCCTATCAGTTCTCTTTTTCTAGTTTTGGAGATAGACAGGGTCTTGCTATGCAGCCCAGGCTGGCCTGAAACTCATTATATAGTCCATGCTTGTCTTGAATCTGAGGCAATCTTCCTCCCTTATCTTCCCAAGAGGTAGGATGAGAAGAGTGAGCCAGCAGAAGGCTTTGAAGAACTGCCATGACATTTTCTATAGCAATTATACCGTCTCACAACCCTATCCTTTACAAAATATAAGTGTAAATAAAATTAAAAGTGGGGGGAGGCATCAATCTAGCCTCCCCAGCCACTCTTTTGGTAGCTGTTACATTTCAAGCTTGTAAACCATAGAATAGCAGCAATTCTTGGAGACCTTGTCTAAAGCAAGTACTCTAATCTGCTGTACAAGCTGAAGACTCAGAAGCTGCCTAGGGGGAAAGTTCATACATGCTGCTTCAGAGACCATGGTGGTAGCATACATATTTTGGTATACTTAATAGTTAGAACAAAGACATTTCTGTGAGATGTAGATACAATGTCAACTGGTCAAAAGTTATTTGTTCCTGAAGATGGGAAGGGATCACCATAGAATGGTGTAAAAGACTCCATTTTTTAAGTCAGAGCTGTACTTTTCTTATAATCTACAGGTGACAGACACTTCTGTAGGACCTGCTGAGTCTACATCTTAGGCAATTGTACACAATTCAGCATTTACATATTACCTTCAAATGCCACACAACTCCACACCCTCTAGCAGCCACAAAGCATGGCTATTAGTGAGTGCACATTCTACTCCTACATGGGAGGACATCAGTCTAGCTTCCTGCAGTACACTTGCCACTCATCTATCCTGCCCCTCACACTTCCCATAACAGGTATGGGGACACATCCTTCCTCCTTCTAGAATTGGCCAGGTACTAGATATTCAAAGGCCCTATTGACACTTTTTTTACTTACCTTAAGAGGCAGGAGTTGAAGTTTCTCAGGGTTGTAAGAATCTGCCTGGCCAGTAACCACATGTCCATGGATAGAGTCCACACCAATGTAACAGGAGTTTGGGTATTGGGGACTGGTCTGGGTGCAGTTGCTACAGCCACTATCAACTGAGTCAGCCTGCCAACTCCTAAAGGTAAATATTGAAACATCCCATGACAAACTCATCAGAGATGATACTTCTCATAGCTGTTTTCAGAGCAAACTACCAGAAAGAGCAAGGAAAACCTGTTTCATTTCAATGACTAAAGACAGCTGCTGTTCTCATAAAGTAGGAGTATTTCTGTTTTCTAAGGAAGACAGTACTTTAAGACCTTTCATTAATAGTTTTGCTGTTCCCTATCACCTAATCTGAGTCACTTAAGGTAACAAAAACTCTATTAGAAAACCCCTCCCACCTTGCTGTCTAACCATGAACAGCATAGCATGCCTTATTCCCCTGCCAGGTGCTCCAAAAGCACATTTCTGTCTAAAACTAAATTCAGGGAAAATCATGGGAAGAAACAGCAAGCTTCACAAAGACAATACTTATTTTGGAAACCTGTGGAAGAGATTCAACATGTAAATGGCCCCTTAGAGGATCAGACAAGTCACTTCACCAGATGTGCTCATTCACCTGAACTATTCATCCATTTCCCTTAGGCCTCTATTGGCAAGGAGTCACTGATAGGCCACTTCAAGCAGCAGTGGCTAGAAATGCTGCTTGGTTATGTTATTATATGCTTCCATTGAGGATGTGTCCAGAAGGATGCAGGTCCACAAAATGGATTTGTGTTTGAATGTGGTCAGAGGGAAGGAGGAATGGGAGTGACTGCTTGTATGCATGGGGGTCTTTTGTTTACTGAAAGTTCTCCACAGCTGACGTTGGTAAGAATGGCATACTGTAATTATACCCCAAACTAGTGAGTTGTACAGTGTAAATGCAGATTGATTAAATTTCTATAAGATGGGTTTTAACAACAATAACAACAACAACAAGAATAACAATAACAATAACAATAACAATAGGACTATAGCTCAGGAATATGGCTCAGTGGCAGAATGCCTGCCCAGAATGTACAAAGCCACAGGTTTAATTCCCAGTACCCTAAGAGAAATGAAACAAACACAACACAACAAAAAACTGAAGGGAACTTTGAGTCAGGTATGGTGGTATATGCCAAAGGCTTAGGCAAGAGAACTCCAAAGCCACCTTAGGCTAAGTACTAAGAGCCCATCTCCATAAGCCAAAATGTTCAGGGGAGTCCTGAAAAGAAATTCTGGAAATAAAGGAAGATGAGTAGGCACAGAAGTCTGGGTATTTCTCTTATTCATATCACCATGATATCCCCCACCTGAGCAATGGTATGGTAGCACCACCTAGCATGTTCTAGAGAGGCAAAGAGGAGGAAATTGATTTGTATTAGAAACACTCCCCCTGAGACCTATGCTGACTGGCACTGGGCAGGCTAGCCTATCTGCAGTAACTTTACTTCATCTCCCTAAGATATTGTACTGAGTTCTGCCTCTTCATGCAGCCTTAAGAGGGCAGAGGGCTAGACACTCACCTCTCAGACACAGCCTCGCCTTGTTCTTCCTTACGCTCCATCTCCAGGATCTCCTCCTCAGTATATTCCAGCTTCACACGCTCCTCAGCCAGCTCTCTCTCCACAGCTCGTAGCTGTGCTGTGGTTCTGGCCAGCAGCACTGTCACTGCATCCTGAAGGAGGAAAGGATGCTTCTTAGAACCAATGTAAACTCTTGGCCACACAGGAGAACAGACTCTACCTTTCACAATACCACACTATTCATCCTGGGCTTATAGCTGTGTCCACAAATTTGCACAAAGTAGTGATCATGAACATGTTTGCATTAAAATTCATTTTCAGGAAGTAGTCGTCTATATTGCTATGTTCACACCTGATTCATTCCCCTGAAACTCCTTCACTCATAACTCATGCCGACTTGTAATCTACAAGAATTCTTCTTAGAAATAAGTACCTGTAACAAAGCCAGTCTCAAAGTAAAGAAAATAGCTATAGAAGATTGGCTCCTTGAGCCAGGGCCATGTACCGTCTTTCCAGAGCTGGCATTCGTGGTTTCCCGTGTGGCACTCTCCATAACTCGCACAGGTTCTTTTGGCCTAGGTGGATCAGGGCTGGCAAAGACCTGCACAGGATACCAGCGCAGCTGCATTTCACTTGTACTGTCACAGTCGGCCAAGTTGATCTGAGCAATGCCCTGCATGGGTGTTAAAAGTAAAAGCCAGAACCAGTTCTTAATAGTTTTCTTCTATAAATATTGTCCTTCAAGATATCAAATTAGACTGCCAGAACCCACAGATGCACTATAGCATGTACACCCTCACCCCTACATACACCCCTCCCTCCATCACATATATACATATATATGCATACACACAAACACACATATATACAAAACATAAATGAGTAAGCTTAAGAGAGAAATTAAAGATAAAATTAAGAACAAAGAAAATATAGAGGAAGATAGATAGAAGACGGAATCATAAAACAAGGAGAAGGAAAAAAGAAAATGAGGGAAGGAGAGCGCCATGAGTGATCAGAGGCCATACTGCTCCACATACCAGCAGTTCTTCCTGTAGCTGAGGATTCACTGAACACACGTATAACTGCAGAGATTTCAATGTCAACATGCTGGAATGCACAGGGATTCTAAACACTTCATTAAACACCAATGGAGCTTGGAATTCCAGAGACTTGGAGCAGTAGGTGTTGGGAGTGCCAGAGTCCAGTGGGGGCAAGTAGACGCGGATGTGGCTAGAAACAGAGGAATGAAACATATTGGTAGGCAGCATGAGCTAATATGGTTCCCACCTTTCAGGTCCAAAGGACTAATCTGTCTCTGTAGATTGGATGGAGCGTGCCTGACTGGCTAAGATAAGACTTGAGGTTTTGAAGTTTGGCTAGAAAATTGTTTCATAAGAGTTCTCCGGCCCTCTCCTCCCAGTTCTAGCATCCACAGAGGTACAGTCTGTTTTGTGTTCTTTCTGCCCCCTAGCCTGGAACTTAGCAAATAGTTGAAAGGCCTGAAATATTTGTGATGACTGTTGTGTGTATCACCTGGAGAGCTGAATACCAATATGGATCTTCATGTTTACAAAGCTAGTTCACAAAGAATGTATGGGGTTAACTACCTTAGATTTGAATGGACCATTATTGGCAGTTACCTACCTTAGGGAGACCCTCCATGAGCACCCACCTAGGGTCACAGAATACAGAGAGGCAGCAATTCTGCCACTGAGAACAAGAGCACTAGCTGTCTGACAAATTCACATTTCCTACTCCTCTCTTAGCCAAGGACTCCTTGAACCCAGTCTCAGGCTTCTTAATATACATCATAGGATCACAGAGTGGAATGGGCTTGCACTAGCACCACAGGGTAATCCTCAATATTGCCAGTGACAGGCCCTTCCTTGACAGCAACACAGTACACCAAATGCCTCATTTAATTAAGCTCTTTAAAAAAAATATATAAATCCTTTGTACTTTAAATAGATATTCCCTACTCTTTTATTGCATATTCAAGCTCCCAAACTGCTTTTCTGCTCTCTAGTCTACTGAGCAGAATAGACAATGAGCTGTAACATGCAGAGTTTGAAAGCCAGAGGAAGGACATCACTAGCTGTATATCACCTCCAGGTCTCCAATATCAGGAACTTACATTTTGCAGTCTTCCTTCATCACTAGCCCAGCAAGGTTCCTCAGTTGCAACACGTGGACAAGAAGATATTCATTGGTACTATCATGCCTAGAAAATAAAGCTCAAATTTATGGACTATAAATTCCCCCATGGAGGAAATGACCTTGTGATTCAACTCTAATAGTGGCCACTGTCGGAGGTGTATTTTACTTTATCTTACCCCTAAGGGACATTGGTAATATGTCAAAGAATTTTTATTATGAAAACTGGAACAAGAGTGTCAAGCACACAACCAGATACCATACAATGCACAAGATGGGGACACCATAGCAAAAAATAACCTAATTCTAAAAGTCAACAGTATGAGAACTAAGAAAACTGAACCAGAATAACAAGTATGGGCAGACCAAAACTACAGAGACCTAAAAATCCTGTGTTGCCAATATAAACATCATGGCACCTGGTTTTACTGAAACTGTAGCTTCAAGTGCCATTGTTACAGATCATTGGATGACTCACTCTGGGGATAAGGGAATGGACCCTGCTATCTGTACTATGGAGAATACTTCCAGCATAAATGTGGAAATATGCCCCTAAAATCTTGGGTTTGATGAGACTTTGAGTATCCCACCTTTCTGACTCCCAAGTCTAAGCTAACAGTCCTCAGCTGTGGTATCTGTGATGAAAGACAGAAGTGCAGTCATGTTTCTCTTTCCCTCTTACCTTCTACCCTTGTCAACTCATCTGAGACAAAAGACAGGAGCTAACAAGAATGGGGAACCAATTCCTAGGTCATATGGTCTCTCTATCCCTCTGCATCTATCCATGAAAATGCATCTACAGGGCTTCTTTAAGGCTGAAGACATGTCTGGGAGTATCAAAGCTGGTAGAGTATCACCCAAGCAGGCCTCATTCCACGGGGCATCCTGAAGAACAGGAAGTTGGTTTCTATACTCACAGATATCCCACATAGATCTGGGGCTCATTGTTTCCATACGCTTCTCCAAAAGCAGCCTCTTCAGTATCTTCATTTCTAAACAGGTAGGTAAATTCAAAAAGGACCTCATCAATGTATGTATGTACAAGGTTTCTCCTGCTCAGGGTGTCTCTTACTGAAAAGAATTTTATCAAGTATTTATGTTCATTAAGGGGCTCAAAAGACATAGTTGTTCCCAGGATCCATCATGGGTTATCTCATCAGTACCTGCCCACAAACTTCTTTCTCGTTTTATCACTCCCTTGGCTTAAAAAAAAAAAAGACTTATTTTTATTTTATGTATGTAAGTGTTTTCCTGAGTGTAAGTATGCGCACTACACATATGTAGTGGCCATGGAGGCCAGAAGAGGGCATTGGAACTCTGGAAATGGAGGAACAGATGACTGTGAGCTGCCATGTGGGTACTGGGAACTAACATCAGGTCCCCTGCAAGATCATCGTGTGCTCTTAACCACTGAGCCATCTCTCCAACCTACCTCTCTATTTTTAGACAGGGTATTGCTATCTTAGCCCAGGTTGGACTGAAACTCACTTTATATAGCTCAAGATTGGCTCAAATTTGTGGCATTTTTTTTTTCTGTCTCAGCTTCCACAATATCAAAATGATAGGTATGAACTACAGCCACAGCTGTCTTTGTGTGTGTGTGTGTCTGTGTTGTTCTGGGGTTTTGCTTTGTCTTAGAAAATAATTGCATACATTTTGAAATCCATGTGACACACTAAAGGCAGTTTTCAAAAAGTGAACTTTTAAAAAAGACTGCACTGACTAAAATGTCTTTACAGATTCTTAAGATTTACAACTGTACAAATATACAATGACAACAAAGACAGTTAATCAAAATGAACTACCTAATTCCCAAAGGCTCTGTTTTGTTTTGACCACAAGAAGCTCCCTGTAGCTAAAGAAGAAAGAGAAGGAAAGACTTCACTGCTAGGAATGCAGGTCCCTTGCATGCACTGTGTATAGTTGCTCTTTTTCAGCTCTGCTGGTCAGGACTAGGAGAAAAGCCATTCCAGAAGAACATAATAAGAGCCAGCCTCCAAATACAAGCCAGAGGTGTTTTCTCCACAGGCTTCTAAGACCCAACCTTCCAAAGATTAAAAGAGATAGAAAAATATGCATGGAGCCATAAACAAAGTTTAGAATCTAATTATTTCCATATGGATTCTTGGTGTGCATACCAATAATGCTCTGGCAAGTGTACTTAGGTACAAGGAAACAAGATGATCAGCTCCTAACCTTTTGGTTAGAGGTTCAAAAACCCCACTGTCACTGGCAAGCGAGTAATCTGACAGGCATGCAGAAACACGGCGTGCTCTTCTCTCCAACCTCTTGGCGCTGTCTTCCCGCAGGGTCACTGCTGCAAATAAGGGAGACACCTGGGTCAGGAGATGATAGCACAGGAGGCCAGGACATCTATGGGAGAGTGCTGAAAAGTCACTAAGTGCTCCAGAGACAAGCCATAGCATGTGCATGCAGATAGACATTGTGCATGACTGTCTTTACTATTGAAAACCACAAGCAAAACCAAAGCAACAGACTTCTGGGTACTACTTCTTGATTTGCTTCTTTGTTTTTACAGTAGAGTCTCACTATGTAATACAGGCTCTTTGAACTTGAGATGTTTTTATCCTCCTCTGCATGCTGGGATTACAGTATGCACCATTATGGCTGACACACATAAGCCAGAGGTGACACTGGTATCTTCTCTTACCTGTCTAAAAATACATTTGGACTCATACATCTTGTATTTCCCCTTTTATAGTGAGCAATACTAAATAAGATGACAGAGGTGGGAAAGTCCTAAAAGACTCTGGGAGGGGGAAAGCTACAAGGAGAGGGTAGAGGAGACTGGGGAGAAACACAATCACAAATACACAATTTGTTCAAATCTATCATAATCTTATGTAATATACTATATGCTAATTATTTAAAATGCACAAATAATTTAAAAATAAAAGACACTCTGGCTCAAGAGAACAGCAGCTACACTAAGAAGTGTTATTTTTCACTTTCCTTCTTTATGCTGTTTGGTATTCTCCGTATTTTAGACAATAAACCTATAATTGCTCCTATAATCACTTTTTAAAATTATCCAAATATATCTTTACAATGCTCAACAAATCAAAAACATAGATCCATCCTTTGAAAACAGTCTTGGAGACCTGTGGCTTTCACCAGGACTGACATCTCTCTGTTGATCTCACTGTATACGCCTTCTCAGATACCCTAGACTAGACTGTTTTCTGGAATTGCTTTTCTGGATCAGAATGCTAACATTACTGAGTATTTGATTTTTATCTTTCGTATCTACCTTTAAGAGCCAAAAATAATCACTGATATTTTCTTACCTTTCTTTCATTGGAATGAGCTTCTTTAAACAAAATCAATACAAACATACTCAACCTTTTTATGATACATGTGGTTATATTTGTAGGAACCTATGTTTTACAGGGGGGCATGCTTTGTTAAAATACAGAATAAATATAATGCCCCAAACTAAGCACTACTTAGACTCCATGTTGCCACTTGCTAATAATACAGGTATCTCTGTGGTCTCTCTGCTTCTCTTTGGCTATCCTAGTTCCATAAACTGAAAACTTGAAATTCTGAACTAAGGAAAAGGATGACGCCAATGATATCCCAGCCACTTCTTTTTAACCAATTTATTACCCATACCAACTAAACCCAAGCATATTAAACAGATAAGGCCTTTGATCTCTCAATGTCAACTGGAAACAAAAGCTAGCCTTCCAGTGAGTCATTCGTAGTACCAACTATGGGGGTAAGCTACTTCTACTTTCATCAGCCAAGGACAGAAGCAGGCTTTATCCTGAAGTAACTAAAGGTATAAAACTCTCAAATTGTAAGTAGAACTCCAATGCCCTGCTCTTGTCTTTGTTCCTGTCTCATGCAATGACCCAACCCCCAACTGCATGTGGACTCTTTTGGGATCTGAATCTCTACATTACAAGTTTCTACAAGTGAAACCAATGCCTGTTTCCACTCTCTAGCCTGACACCTACCAAAGATACTTCCTCCAACCAGCTCGAATCCCTTTGAAGAAACAGTGCTAGGTAACAATCATCCCACTTCCACAGTCCTATCTTATAGTTAAGCTCTGACCACTTTTTTTTCTCATCATTTACAATGGAAGTCCATTCAAAGAGGATGGACACTAAAAGTTCAGATGGAGTCACTGAATTCACAGAGCAACAGGGAGTAATGTCCCTTGAGTAAAAAAGGACACAGCAATGTTCATACTATATACTCAAAGCTCCAGGACTTCAAGACTGACTTGAGAGGTAGTGCAAATGATACAGGGAACAGAAAATCCACTACACATTTATTGAAAAACAAAACAAACAAAGCCACACTACTTTTTCTTTATTAAAACAGACAGACACTAAAACCAAGGAACATACTAAACATTGCTTGATAAGAAGCAGGGGGGGGGGGAGGGAACTGAACATCGATAGCCAAAGCTGCCAACTGGTATATTAAACTAATGAATGCTGCTAAATTTTGGATAAAATACATGTAGGAAATAAATAGTGAAAGCTTTTTGAAAAAAAAAGTTCTGACATGATTATTAAAAATAACAGCAGTGAAATAATAATGGTAATGACAACCAATAAGCTACAGCCTCCCAGCCATCCTAAGCATGAAGTCACTGTTAAAGTTTTGCCCGCAGCCTGAGCAAGAAAGGAGGATAACGAGAATACCAAGACCACTTACAGTAAACGTTTCTGTGGAGCAGCATGAGAAGAGATAAAAACATCACAGAGTGAAAACTATAAGATTTTAGCTGATAATTTAAAACAGGGTATGGATAATACAATCATCAATAAATAGACAGTAAATGCAAAAGGATTTTATGGATTTTGTTAGCACAGAGTAACCAGTAAGTTAAAAAAAAAAGGGAAAGTATTTTGAAATCAGGATACATTTATCTTTAAAAATCCAGGCAAGACAAAACTGTAGCAAAAAAAAAAATGTTTAGAAATGTCCCAAATGATAGTCTACTCTTGGTCTTGCCATCTGTCCATCTGACTACCTTAAGATATGGGGAAAATCACTGCCTTCTAGCTTGGGCAATTTAGATTTTTATCTTAGTAAAATTCTACCTTACTAAAACTTGCTTGAAGCCAAACAGATTTACAGACCAAGGCTGAAAATTGAGGGGATTGCATAATGCCAAGCACCATTAGACAATGGGATGAGGGGGAATCTGATAAGCATGAAGGAATGTTCTGCTAACTCTAGGATCTGCTGCTGCCAAAGCACACGAAAAGCCAAGGAGTCCCCAGGTGTTGAGGCTTAACATTAGCTCCCCTGCTTAGGATTCTGGGATCACCTACCAGGATCCGGGAACTGAGTCTGTCAATGATTTCAAATTTCTCAAGACACAAGTCAACTAACAGTGCCATCTATGAATCTACCACCAGGTGGCAGGCCTTAAATGCAGATGAAGCAAATCACGCCCAGTCTAAATTGCTGAAACCTATGACAATCAATGTCTTCCATACAAGAAAAAAAACTAAAGAAATTAGGATCAGAAATTAATTCAGCTCTTCTCCCTCCAAACCTGTTTTTGCCCTGACCCAGAAGGCCCTCAAACAGACTTTCTCCATAACCAAACTAATATTCTTGAATTTCAACCTTTAAAGGGAAATTAATAAGGGGTGGAGGTGGGGGGCACTAGAAGAACAATGGGATTATGTCATTTCATTTATGTTGAAAAGAATAAGTATGGATCGATAAACCTGTAATTGTAAAGAAGAATAAAGTGAATGAAGGTTACCTGGATGTGTGAGTTACAGAAACAAAGTTTCAGGGGACATACAAGTATGTTTGCAACCATAGGGTAAGATACTGAAATAACAGAGATGTCCAAAGTCAAGAGCTAACCGAAAACATAATGATCTCCAGGTAATCATTATTGCTAGCAGATAATGCTATATCAGAAAATGCTAGCTGAAAGCTACATCAGAGATAAGCTAATCTAAAGATTAATTGATCTGTCTATCAAACTCAATTCATCTCTTAGGTTAAAAATAGTGGCAAATGGAAGAAATCATAAAGGTCACCTTGTTTGAGGACAAGAAAAGTGGGACAATTCCAGGAAGGTCACAGAACTAGAGGCCAAAGAGACAAGGAACAGAATCTTGGCCTGCAGGCTTTTTACTTGAAGCTATTTCCACTACACCACACTGTACTCTATTGGATACACAGCCAATAGAATGCTTCTCAGGATTCTTAGCTTCCATACTATTGACATCTTGGGCTAAATCATTTTTGTTGTGGTAGGGGTTGTGCTGTGTGTTGTGTGTTATAGGAGGTTAAGCAACTTCCCTAGCCTCAATTCATTAGGTGCCAGAGTATCCCCTCTGCCAGGCTGTGAAAGCTCAATGTTTCTCCAGATACTGCCAAATTTCCCTCTGGGCAGGGAGGAAGGACCCTCTATTCTATATAAATTATCTAGTGCTAGCCTAAATTGAATGTCTAGAACATTTTTGGCTGGGTAAATGAAAGTTAATTAACTACATGGATAAACTTCAGGTATAGGGAACTTTATTTTTAATGTAATGTATTTAAGATTCAACTTTCCTATAATTTTGAAGGAAAACATTTTATTTGTTCATAGAACACTTTAGCTTTACAATGCTCTCTTAGGTGGACTTTTTAATATCATATTTAGAAGTCATATGAGAACATAAAAATGATAATGCCCTTAACACATTATAGTAGTCTATTGTTTTTCAAATGGCATTGTTGTATCAATAAAGAGTTGGACAATCACTCAGCTGAGTAGATGAAGCTTCCTATAAAGTTTGGTGATTCTCCATCTGGAGAAATGATTTGGTACCAGTTGGGTGTCTTCTGATATAGCACAATCAGAATTAGCTCCACTTTTGATTGAATTATATACTCAGAAACAAGGCCATATGGCTAAAGAGAGAGGTCAAACTGACAGAGGAGGTAGACATTTCTACCAGGCTATAATCAGATGCATGTCTACATGCTGGTCTGAGGGGAACACACACAGAAAATTCCATCTTAGCACATGCCCTGCACAGTGCACTGAGGTTCTACCACCTCCTTATTTCCCTTTAAATATGGAAGACTACGTAGTTCTTAATGTTATTTTTCAACAACTAAGTATATTCCATAAATAAGCTAAATACAGCTTTATCAATGCCAATTATTCCTGACACAGAAAAGAAAGATTAATGAAGATCTGGATTCTTCTTAGCCCTATTAATAATCTAAAACTAACAGCTCACCAGCAATTTGAAAGTCATTAGCCTCAAAGCCATAGCCCATATACCTGCTACCCCCAGAAACTTAGGACTTTCTCCCTATCACCACTTACTTGCACTAGTAGGAGCCACAGGTTGAGGTCCCCGCTCACGGGGTCCTTCTCCATCCACAGGCACTCCATGTGGCTGAAGTGTCGCAGTTCCCTGCAAATCTTCATCTCCTAGAGTAGAGGCCTGTGATCGCAGTCTGTCCAGTGTTCCCAGGCCTGCTACCTCAAAGGTGTCAGTCATCTGGGCCAGAGGGGAGTCCCTTGAAGCCGGGAGGAAGGGTGTGTCTAAGGGAGAGCTAGGGGGTGACAGAGAGGACAAGGAGGAGCGAGAAGACAGTGAGGCCAAAGACTGGGGTGTATCCAATGACTTCCTCTGCTTGTGGAAGCCAGAGTGGCTCTGCGGATCTGTAAAGGGGACATCACGGCCCAGAGATTCAAAAGGGATCAGATCAAATCGCAGAAGCTGGCCACACTCAGCATCGGCCTTCTCATACTGTGGGAGGCCATAGATGTCTGTGAAGCTGATGGAGCTGAGGGAGCCACGGCTAGAGGCCAGGGAACCCCTGCTGGAAGCCAGGGACCCACGGCTGCTCCCAGAAGACACAGTCAGAGTGCTGGCAGACAGGCTGAAATGAGAGAGCCATGGTATGAGAAAAACACATGCTGCTCCCACCACCCATCACCTGGTACCTGGGCTATATCCCCAGGGAAGAACAGAGCTAACGTGAATGCAGTTGGACTCTTGAGAGCATCTGGCCAGAATTTGCTTCTTATCTGTTCTAAATGACATTTGGGGGCAGTGTACAACATCAGACTCCTTCCTGAGGAGGAGTAACCGATAATGTCATTCATATGAAGCCCTTAACTTCCTGCTTCACAAAATAGTAAGAGCTTGACAAGGGGAGCTGCCATTATGCGTCTAGATGTTGTTTTTTACAAAAAGCCTCATAATAGAAATGTACATAGATGAATGCTTCTGAAGCTGGTAAGTAAATTACACATTCCTTTAATAAACTTGATTTTATAATTGAACTCCATTTCCTCCTGCCTCAGCTTTCAAGTGATAGAATTACAGGTGCATGCAAACATCCTAGGGTCAGACTTACTATTCTGAAGTCAAATTTGTTTCTCCTCATTTTACATGAGTTGTATATTAGCAAGTTATGCACAAAACAAAACATATCTACTTTTCTGCTCTGTTTGACTCTACTTCATGTTCCAATCACTACTAGTAGAAAATCTAAGCTAAAAGAAACTATGAAGTTCACTCACATGTTACTGTAATGTAATATATGTCCCTGTATAAAATAATAAAATTAGTAAGTATATATTTCCCTTCAAAAGTAGCCTACCTCTTTAACTGGGACTGGAGATATGATGTTAAACGTGTAGCTTCTTCCAGCTGCATAAGCAGGCAATTTCTTTTTTCTTGCAGTAGAATCCTGTAGATACAAAAATAGTCAACTGGTGCATCTAAAGGACAGGAAAAATGTTTTTATAACAAGAAATTTAGCTATAGGGTTTTGGAGTGTAGTTCAATTATACATTTGTGTAACTTGCCTAAGGACTTGGATTCAAACCCCATTTCTCAATCACAGAAGAGGTAGAGAAAAAGGACAGGAAGGAGGAAGGGAAAGAGGAGAGTGAGGGAGAAGGGAGAGAAAGAAGGACAGAGGAGAAATTCAACTATAAATGCCTCATAAATAATTCAGGTTGAAATGATTAAGTGAATTCAAAAGGCATACATTATAAATGGCAACATAATAAAAAGGGTCTTGTCATATTTGGAAAATACATCTGGCACTTGAAGCTGGCTAAAAGACTATAGATACATGATCTATAGGTTGGAGCAACTGGATAAAAGGGAGGGTTGAAGAGATAAATGAGAACAAGTGAACAGACAAGTTGGAGGGCAAGTGGATGGACAGGTGAGTAGGGATGGTCATATGAATAGGTGATTAAGGTGAGTGAAGGATGTCAGGGTAAATAGGTAAATGAACAGACAGAACAAGGGGACACTACCCTCCAAACTGGGTTCAAATGCACAACATGAATTAGTCTGTTGAGATTCTTTACAGAATCCTATAAACATAATTCCATCATCCTAGGCCTTCTTATAGGCAAAAGCTATGTAAAGTTTCATTGGCATTATGGTAAAACAAGCTTTATAGCATTTCTCGTTGAATCAAACATCTTTATAACATGAGCCATTACACAACACATTTTAAAGCTAAATAACATACATTAAAATCAATGGCTTTCAAAATATGGTCCACAGACCTCAAGGGTACAAAAATGTCTCCTCTTCTTTACTACATGTCTGTGAGCAGCAAAAATATTCATGTGTTCACCAGAAATAACATACAACAACAGGCTAAATGCTTTAGCAGCTGCCTTCTACAAAACCAGATGTTTAAAAAGTTTATTATAAAAATGTTAAAGTACTATGATAATTCTTTTTTGTCTTCAAAAACATTATCAGACATAAAATTGTTGTTTCTAATAAGGCCTCATTATCTCTAATCAAATAATAATGTGAATGTAATTTCTAAATCATTAGTGTATTGACAGATAAAAATTCATATGAGCAAAAGCTCTTTGGGAGTCCTTAATTATTTTAACAGTGGAAGGAGATTCTGGGATCCAACAACTTGAGAAAAGCTGCAATACACTCTTTTTAATGTAATGTATTTAAGATTCAACTTATCTATAATTTTGAAGAAAAATATTTTATCATTTGTTCATACAAAACTTTAGCAATTCAAACCTCTCTTAGGTGGACTTTTTAATGTCATATTTAGAAGTTATATGAGTGCATAAAAACGATAATGCCCTTAACACTTAGAATCATGTCACACCTCATTTCTTGTCACTCACTTGATTGTATCCTCCATTTAATAGATGAGGAAATAAACCCTCATGAAATGAAAATAACTTGCTTTGGCTATGAAGGTTCAAAACTCACTCATCAGTTTGAATTTACCAAGCTCTATTGCTTCTACTTCCTGGCATTCTTATTCTGTTGTTAATATGTGACCAAAAACAGAGTTTCTTTTCATGACAAAAGATTTGGAGTCCAATTTGGAGTCATGCTTAAATTCTTACCTAAGGTTTATCGATGTAAAAGGCACCAAACATTCATCTTTAAGTTCTTCTCAAAAAACGGAGAAAGAGTAAAAGAAAGTGTGGTGGTTTAATGCCTGGCCAAAGGGAGTAGCACTATGAGGTGTGGCCTTACTGGAGCAGGTGTGGCCTTGTTAGAAGAAGAATGTCACTGTGGGGGTTGGCTTTGAGATCTCCTATGGTCAAGCTCCACCCAGTGTGAAATCATAGCCTCCACCTGACTGCCTGTGGAACAGTCTCCTCTGGCTACTTTTGGATCAAGACGTAAAACTCTCAGCTCCTTCTCTAGCACCAGGTCTGTCTGTAGGCTGCCATGCTTCCTGCCATGATGATAATGGACTGAACCTCTGAAAATGTAAGCCAGCCGCAATGAAATGTTTGCCATTATAAGAATTACCTTGGTAATTTACAGCAACCCTACGATAGAAGTTAGTGCTGGAGACTGGGGTATTGTTGAGATAAGCCAGACCATGCTTTTGTTTGGAGGAATGCGGATTTTGAGAGTCTGGGTTAGGAAAGTAGTGGAATGCTTTAAGTGGGGCTTAATGGGCCATACTAGTAAGAACCTGAAAGATAGTACTGAGGGTGATATAAACTGTA
>JANHMN010000005.1:102965700-102985532 GCA_030674055.1 Rhabdomys pumilio
AGCAGAATTTTAGAATGTTCCCTGGAGATCATTCTTATGATAGTTTGATGAAGAATGTGACTGCTTGTCTAAAGAGTCTGCCTGAGGCCCTGAAGTGAAGAAATTTAGAGTAATTGCCTTGAGGAAAAACATTTCAAAACAGCATAGCATAGACTCTGTCATGTGGTTTACTCTTATGAAGAGCAGTTTGATCAAGCGTAGCAAGCTTAGAAAGGAAAAATACAAAATGTATGGTTCAAGTATTAAATGGGCACTAGAAAGTAGAATGGAGCTAAATTCTGTGTTCAAGGAGATAGATTAAGGGGGTGGTGACCTTGTGGCAAGATCCCACCCACCTAAGCTTATTGTTTATGTATTTACAGTGAATGATGAATAGTTATATCATATTAGGCATTATTATGACCAAGTTACTCTTTTTATTTAGACATGAGATTCATATTTATTAATTTAGACAAGGAGATATGATTGTGTGTCAAATTGACAAGGTATGGATTATTATGGATATTCTTAGTTGTCAACTTGACTATATCTGGAATGAAGTACAATCCATAACTTAAAAAGATATTGTGAAAAGGAATTTAAGAAAAGGTTAGATCCAGGCATAGTAGTATATTAGTTTAAAACCCAGGAGACAGAGGCAAGCAGATCTTTGAGTTCAAGGCCAGCCTGATACAGAGCAAGTTCCAGGGAAAGAAAAGCTTAAGTCCAGGTATGATGGTGTATGTCTTTAATCCCAGCATTCAGGAGACAGAGCTAGGTAGATCTTTGAGTTCAAGTTCATTCATTCTATAGAGTTCAAGATAGCCAAACTTAGGCAGAGAAGGAAATCATTGAAAATAGAAAGCTGGTGAAAATATAATACAACAAGGGGACCCTGTTCCAACTCCAGCAAGCAGCAGAACTCAGCTGTTTTGGGCATCTGGCTCTGGCTTTAGAATCAAAAACGGAAGTGACTACTGGGACAATTGCTGTTCGTTAGCTGGATCTAAGAAATAAGTGGTGACTAAGAAGAGACTACTGTTACTGAAGTGGAATCTGAGAAATGTTTTCTGAGAGTACAAAAAAGGTATGTTCCACAGATTTACAAGGTTGTACCTTGTGCTGCAGCTAGACGTGGTAATGTGTAAGAATCACCCAGGTAGTAGTGGTTTTGAAAGGTATGAAGGGGTCATGGAGAGCAGCAGAGGCTAGGCACTGTTAAGAGGCCAGGGAAGGCCACTGGTGAAGGTACAGTCTCAATGGTAGTTGAAGACCCAGGACTGATGGGGTTATGCTAAGAAGTTGAGGCATGGCACCATGAAGAGAGACTACAAGAGGCTATTTGTGAAATTGCAGCTCAGTTCCAGCAGAAGACATCAGTGTATTGGAGATGCCAATACCATGGGATGATCACCAAAAACAGCAGCAGCAGTGGAGTGGAGTCATCCAGAGCCTAGAGTGCTATAGAGAGCAGAGCTAGAAAAGTGGCCCAAGCCCTTTGCAGGAGCTCATAAGATCATGTGTGGAACCAAGACATTGGAACAAGAAGCTGTGAAGTTTAAGTTGCTTTGGAGACCCCAAGATGTTATAGATGCCAGAGCTGTGTGGTATGTCTGCTGAGGAAAGCTGATAACAGGGAACAGTACCAGTCGAAGAGAAAGAATTGTGTTGCAGTCAACAAAGATGAGAAGAGTTGGACGTCAGACATGGAAATACAGAGTTTGGAGATTTCCCAGATGATTTTTGGTCTTGTTTTGGTATAACATTTCCTCACCGTGATGTTTTAAAATGGTAACGTATATCCTCTGGTGTTGGATATATGTGATCTGCTTTTTGATTTTTATCTCATAGGAGATTGCAGTTAAGAGATTATATGAATCTCAGAAAGAACTTTGAACTTTTAAACATTGTTGAGACTATGATAGACTATGGGTACTTTTAAAGTTGGACTAAATGCAGTTTGCATTATAACTGTAAGCCTATGGAGGCCAGGGAGTGGAATGTGATGGATGGTTTGAATAGGTTTGGCCCCCATAGATTCATGTACTTCAATGCTTAGCCATAGGAAGTGGCACTATTAGGAGGTGTCGTTCTACTGGAGTAGGTGTGGCCTTGTTGGAGGAAGTTCATCACAGGTGTAGGTGGGCTTTGAGCTCTCCTATGCTTAAGCTCTGTCTAGTGTAGAATCAGAGCCTCCTTCTGGCTACCTTTGGATCAAGATGTAGAACTCTCAGATCCTTCTCCAGCACCATGTCTACCTATAGGTTTCCATGCTTTCTGCCATGATAATAATGGACTGAAAGTGTAAGCCAGCCACAATGAAATGTTTATAAGAATTGTCTTGGTCATGGGTGTCTCTTCACAGCAAAAAACCCTAACTAAGACAGAAAATGAGTTTAAATTATTATGTCCCCTTACTAGGTTTTCTAACCATAATTCTGTATTAATAATCTTAGAACTGAGACAGGTCTCATAATTGGTCAATTGACTTCCACAATTTAGCAAAACAGAGCCAACCTCAGTCCCTTTGTTCCATTTCCACTCTGGGTCTAACCATACAGATTGAGCCTATAAGAAACCTCCTATCCTGGGACCCCCACACTCAAACTAATAGAGAGTGACACTGAGAAATGTGGCCAGAATCCACTTTGCAGAGAGTGTCATCAGTTGCAGAAACCCTTTGGAGTGTTTGGTCTCATCTCATACTCAGCAGCTTTAAATTATAAAGGAGAAATATAGTTATCACACATATATGTTCTCCAGTAACCAATATCATTTTGCAGCAGATTTAGGAAATTCACTTGAATCATTTAGCTCTGATTGAGGTCTCTTGTTCCAGAACTGACTACCCAGCCTGGTCTCACAAGAGACTAGTGAAAAAACTACCCCAGCTTTGTTGTCTCATCCCTTAAGACATTGGGCATTGGAGCTACCACTGTCTCTAGAGAATTCTGTAGATGTGAATCCTATGCCCACAGCACTGGCAATGTTGAACTTCACATGAGGAGGGTAACTAGAGTCAAAGGCGCATAGATGGGAGGTTCTGAGGAGGCAGGTACCACTTCTTGATGAAATCCACCCCACTGAACAGAGACCAGCAGGAATTGTAGGCTCTCCTCCTATCCACAACATACAAAAGTGAATACCAAGGGTAGAAGAAAAGCTAAAGTATAACTCAGAAAGCACAGAAGCCCAAGAGCACAAAAGAAAAGGTCAGTTACATTCTGCCATTTGAGATTCAGACTCTGCTCTAGTTTGGAGTACAATGGTAGGGCATGCTATCATCTCAGGCAACTTAAAATTCATTCTGCTCATTACTAGGCTAAACTAAACTCTCCAAATATTACCACTTCCTTTCAATGTTCCCATGAGCTCTGAGTCACAAATGCCTCCATGCCACCATTCATTTACCCTAAAGATCCAAACATCAGAATTGCTAGCAATACAAAGAACAGTCAGAAGTCACAATGAAAATGGGTTACAGTGGTACATCCCAGCATTCAGAGGCAGGTGGATCTCTTGTGAATTTGAGACCAGCCTGGCCTATATAGGAAGTTCCAGGATAACCAGAGCTACATAGTGAGAGCATGTCTCAAAACAAAGAAACAAACAAAAATAAATAAAAATTAAATTAAATAAGAGTCACAATGATACGTATCTGCACAAGTCAAGTAATTCTGATTAATTAAACTCTATGTAGACAATGCTTAGAGAGATAAATTTTAGGGTCATGCCAATATACTGAGTTTGGATAAGCCAGTATATTAACAAAGAGGGGGGGTCCCCAAAGCTCGGCAGATAGCCACAGATAAAGCACTGACAGCTGTTAAATGTGGAAAGCAGACCCAGCCTTCGGCACACTCCGCAATTGCAGGCAGCAAATGGAAACCAGGAGACGTGGCATATGATGAAAGGCTGAACAACTTGGCATCAGAGAATACAAAAGACAGAGGCTTCACGTGTCTTGTGCTTGAAAGCATCTCAAGAGTAACTGAGGAAAGGCACGTTCAGAAAGGGACTCACAAAAGGCTGCCGACTTCCTACTGCAAAAGAAAGAGCTGGTTTCCCTGGCTAGAAATCAAAGTCAGAGATAAAAGCAGTAGGGAGACACCCACAATGCTACAAGGAACAATTCCCCCAGGCAACAGAGGCTCCCTGTTCTGGAGCTAGAGCACCACCTGCCCTCCCTCCCCAAATTGCCTCCAATCTCGCACAGATACTGCTCTGTAAACATAGGCAGAAGCACCAAGCACCCACATCAGACAGGAAACAGTGTAAATGATGCTTGTCCTTCTTCACTCTCTATTGCTTTCCTCTATCACTTTATGTGTGTTTCTCTTTTTCTGCAGTTAAGACGCTACTTTGTAGCCCACTATCAAATTCTGAAACTCACTATGTATCCTAAGCTTGTCTCGAACCCAAGGCAATCCTCCCACCTCCAAGTGCTAAGATTGCGGGTATAAGCCACTGCACCTGGTTTTCATGTCCCAGTTCTGAGTAGGCATCAGGAGCCTCTGAAATCTGCTGGCTCCTCTTATGGCACAGAAGGCACATGATTCCACTTCCCACATAGTAAGGAAACATGCCAGGCAGACACTGTTCTCAGGGGAAGTGGAACATGCCTCATTTGAGAGTCCCAAATCTGAATTGATATAGAATTTCAAGCTGTTTTGGTTACCTAAGTATGACCTGGGATTTTGGGACATTTCATATTTTATATTTTTCAGATTAGAAATTCATAAAAGTGCATCTGCAAAAATACTCAAACATTTAAAAATTAAACCCAAACCAAAATTCCATCCCCAAGAAAAGGCACATGCCTGTGATCCCAGGAACTGAGAGGTAGATACAAGGCTAACATTAGCTACATGGCAAGTTGGAGGTCAGCCTGGGTACATAAGACCCTGTTGCAAACAATGAAGGAAGAAACAAAGGAAAGAAAGGGAGGAGGGGAGAAAAGAAAAAAGAAAGAGAGAAGGAAAAGGGTTTTATGGGCTGTAGCTTGATGATTAAAGGGTTAACCTAACATGTTAAAAAAAAACAAATATAAAAATAAAATAATCTAGGACAAGTGACATGGTCAAGCAGGTTAAAAGGCATCTGTTGCTAAGCTTGGTCACATGGGGTCAATCCCTCAGACCCGCATTACGAGAGAACAGACTGCTCCAAGTTCTCCTGGGATCTTCACACTAGTCTTGTGGCAGACACTCACATTCATTCATATACAAACATATACCAAACAAATTAAATGTAATAAAAAGGTTTTAGATAAAATACACGAAAATTCAAGACATTTCTGGGCTCAAACACGTTTACACAAGGACTATTCAACTTGTACCAATTTAGAACACCTCACACGATATACAAGTCATTCACTTAGTATTTCTAGTTGATTCATTTCTAGAAGTGGTACCCTCTGTTCCCAAAGTCCTGGAAAGCCACACACCTTTCTGTGGCACCCTGTGCAGATGTGGCCCTAGCACGCTGGATCTCTTCCTCCAGGCGCCTCCTTTCCTCTTCCAGACGAACCACATCTTCTGCTGACCTCCGCTGCTGAATAATGAGCTGCAGCTCCTGCAGCAGGGCCTCCTTTTCTTTGATGAGCTGCAGCCGGTCCCTGTCGGCCTCTGCCATGCCTGGCCATGACTCGTTAGCCAGCTGAGCCAGCTGCTGCTGAATATTGGAGACTCTGGGAAAGAAAGAGGGGCAGGGAGAGATTGGAATGAACAGAAAACCTGATGTGGACACATTTTCTTTGCTATCGCCAACTCTATAAACTTACTTGGTTAAATAAATGGTGAGATAATTACTCTGAGCTTCAACTTTATAGTATTTGGAAATGAGGGGTCATGAAAACACTGCAGAAGTTGTAATCTCTCATCTGAGCTGTGAGGTGGCAATAATTACTTTGTACTTGTTTCAAAGAATTGACAAATAGGCTAGCACTCCTCAACATTTTCACACTCTGTTTCCTTCATGATGTCATCCCAGAGAGAAAGGAAGCTGCTCATGTCTCCCTTTTCCACCATCATGGGTATCTAAACTGTTCGTCCAAGAGACGCCTCTGCGTTTCTGCCCCCTCATCCAGGGATAAGCACTAACAGACACACTGGGAAAATAACAGAAGGAAAATGCATCCATCAAAAATGTTTCTGAAAAGAACAGCTCTGGGGCCCCAAGCTCCACATCTGTTCCTTCCTGCCCCAAAGCCCTTGGCCAGGTGGGATTGAAAAGTGTCTTAAGGAGGGGCAAATACTCAACAAAAGCTGAGTGCTTGAACACTTCCATGACCCTAAATTTCCAAGTGCTTGCCTGGCAAACAGACTTCATCACTTGTGCCCTGAAGTGGTGTTGAATTCAGATTAAATGAAATAGACACGGCTCATGTTTTGAAAACATACTTAAAAGTGTGAGCAGTATGTTTTAGATAAGGTTTCCTTAAGACAAAACTAGGAATGCCAGACCCAACGTGAACCCAGTGCTGGGGAGTATAAAGTTTGGCAGGCATGCCTAAAAATGAAATCCAAATACTTCTTTGAGATGACAGAAATCTGTGCGAACATGTAAGTGTCAGGCACCACACAGCCTTAAGGCAATGATTATAAAAGTAGAGCCTCAGGACTGGCGCCTCAGGATCACCTGGGAGCGGTTAGAAAGGCATCAGGCCCAAACTCAGATCTTCTGACTCCTACACCATGAGGTTGGGGTCTTGGCAAGTCCTCTGGGCACTTCTGCTGCTCACTCAAGTTGAACAGCCAGGACTCTCAGAGCTTCCTCCTCTGCAACTCTGCCCAGTCTGGAAGGTGCTAAATGACCTTTAGGGAGTTACATCAGGGACTGACAGGATGTTGTTTTTCACTAATATGGGAATGGCAGATGCAGGGCAGGAGCACACATGAGACTGCCTACCTCCTGTGCCCAGGACACATGGCATTAACCGTGTCTGGCTTCTTGTTTGCTGGGTCCAGCCCTCAAAATCTTTCTCAAACCTGAGCTTCACTTAGATGCCACCAATTGACTAGAGTTACCACATGCATTAAATAAACTGTAACTTAGCCCTCTGCCAAATTAGGCTCTCTGTCTGATCTAGATAATGTGCACAGGAACTCACTTAAGGCTGGAGAATTAGACAAGGCTCATTCCCTGCATACAGAATCAACCTGAAACCCATAGTTTCAGAAGGAAAAGGATCGGCAGGCTAAACCTTAAGTGTATACATTTTACTCTTGCCCAGTTCTCCAGAAAGGTAAAGAAACACTACTCGTGCATCAGTAGCTTTGTTACATAACTTGTTTTCTAACTTAAAGCTAATATTTGGGAAATGATGCCAAATCATGCCACTAAAGAAGTAATGTCAGAGGCAACTAAACAAGGCTTAAATATCCACCTATGTCTAATTAGTGGAATTAAAATTTATAGCAGTAATATATAACTGAAGTCCAATGAAAACACACTCTGAGCAGGACCATAAATAATTCAGTGCCAAATCAGACATTATACCCAGTAAAATTTCTAGAACAATCTACTGTAAGCTAAGACGAATGAAAAATAAAATAAAAGACTTAAAGACTAGTAAGAAAACTGGCTATGTCCTCATAGCAGACTTCTATTTCAGTTTATCTGCTTCTTAGGAAAGCCTATCTAAGCTATGCTAGAACTAACCACATCTGTCACACTTAGAATACACACACATTCTCAAAAGCACTCCTTTTGAGTTTTCAGAGAGTTTTCTTTTGTTTTGTGTACATACGTGTGTTTGTGTGTGCATGTGTACTCCTCTCCCTCCTCCCTCCTGTCTCTGTCTCTCTGTCTCTCTCTCTCTCTGTCTCTCTCTCTCTCTGTCTCTCTCTGTGTGTGCGTGCGTGCGTGCGTGCGTGTGTGTCTGTCTTACCCGAACCATTTCCTGGACAGCCTAGATGCTAAGTATCCAGTCTATCACTAAACTATACACCATACCTCCAAACCCTGAACAAACTGAATTTCATATGGTTTAATACAAAGAGATCAAGACTCCATTGAGCCTGGTAGCTCTATATTAGCAGGTATCTACAGAAATTCAACTGGCTGAGGGTGGAGGAACATCCAGTTCCAGATAATTCTACCCTTCTCAGTAAAATCTCAAGTGATTCACACTATCTAGAAAAATGGATGAGCCAAAAAACAGGAAGGAGGAGAAACACGGGGAAGTTTTTCAAAGAGCCTGCTTACCTGGAGCATATTAAAACAGTAGAACAGCCAAAGTTAAACCATGTACTATAACTTTTCATAGCTTACAGGAAAAATGTGCTAGGAAGGGCCAACCTCTCTAGCAGAAACAAGATCCGGATGAGGATGATTTCTTGCAACCCATCTGGAAAAGCTGTTTGGGCCATGATGAAAACTAGGCAAGCATTTCCACGCTTAAGCATACTTCTTTGTTAATCCCAACTTCACAAAAATGAAGGTGCTTGTAAGCTGCTTTTCAAGATACCTCAGAATCTAGAATACTGACATATTGGAAAAGGAAATCCCCTTCTTTGTGACCACACAAAGAATGTGGATGTTGACTTTTCAGTCCACTTCAGCCAAATCAAAAGAGGCATCTCTATCTGTAGTTTGTCTCTTCTAGAAGCCAAGAAGCAATAGAAGAAAGGATTCTCTCAACAAGTGACCACTAACAGAGTTCCCTGGCCTTTCAGTAGGCCTTCTTTGTTTGGCTGAGGGCCTGGAATAGCGCCACAGGAAGGGAGCATCTTTACTACTGGAGGTTTCCTGGAGGAAGTAGATTTCATGCCTGAGGCAAAACACTGAAGTGCCAGAGTCTGTGCACCTTCTAGATCAATACTAAATAGTTGACCCACTTTTTGAAGTCCCTAGGAGAGCCATCATTCCACTGTAGGAAAAACAATGTCCAGAAAGGCTTTCCTTTGGAGTGTTGTTTCAATGAAACTAAGTGCTTAAGAAGCAAAAACATGATTAAAGTTTACAGAACTCCCACTCCCACACACACCTTTTTCAAATTCGTTTTTTATCAGCCCTAAGCGCCACTTTAAATTTGTTAAAATTTGGAAGGGATCTTCTTCCTTTTTTGTACAAATCTACTATATATTCTATTGCTTCTTCTTTTTGACAGGTAAAAGATCTTATGGCATATATATAAAATCTTACACAAATGCCTTTAAGAGCTTTAAAACATATGTTTCTCCATGTCCTGAGAGTGAAGAAATGAAAGCAAAATCTCAGTTTAGGTTTCATATTTATTAAGTGATTTCTAAATCCTGTTCCCTGAGAAGGTCTAATGCAGAAATAAAATATGAACTATGGCTCACTTCTGATATCTGATCAAGTGTTTTTTTCTGTCATAACCAGGGCATATTAAACCATGAATGGAAACCTATGTGTAGGCTGAAGAAACTACTTAGATCTTCACAGTTGATAGGGAAATCTTCCATTGTCTGCAATTTCTAAGAATAATGTACTTTTAATGTTAAAAACATTGGAAGCACATCAAGAGTAACCCCCAATTATGCCTAAAGTCTTCAATCTGCTGTTTAATTTTCCATGTTCCTAAAATCCTGTGGATTTTGATATAGCAAACAATTTCAGAAAATCTGTCATTCAGTTTGATGGTGACAGGTCATGACATATCCTATTGCCACTATGACAACTTAGAAACTTGTGTCTTCTTATTTCGATTCCAGGCCCTGGCATCTCACATATTTTCATTTAGTTTTCTTCCTGTGCATGTTTACTTTTATGATAGAAAGGTCAAAGAAAATCTCAGCTGAGATCTAAGTTGCAAATATGACAACATCTCTTCAGCAGAATGAATGAACACTGACAAGTCAGTGTGCATTTCACTACCCTCTACCTGGAAAATCCTTCATCTAGAACACATGGAAGGAGAAGTATCTGCCAATACCCTACTGTCCCTCAGCTGCCCTCTTTAACATTTTCTCCCCTTGAGAAGGAGAGCTATGTAGGGAGAAACTTTCTAAAATGAAAAGCAGCAAGTATTCAACTCCTTAACTTTACCCAAATGAAGAAGATGGAGCAATATGCTTTTCTTTACTTGTCAAAGCTCATGTGAAAAGTCACTTGAGAAAAGAAGGGGGAAATCCAAGTGACTAATCAAACTCAACTGGAATCACTGAGTCCTGACAACCGATGAACACCAGGACTAACCCTGACAGCAAGACTGAAGACACAGGAACTGGACGAACCACATGTTTTGTTCCTATCTGAGCTGAATGTTTCCATGGGAACGGCTACAAATTGTGCATAGTTCTGGAACAAGTGCTCTTAGGTTAAAAATATGGAGCCATCTGCGTCATCCAGATTGCTTCAAGAAGATTTGTTCTTCCAATTTAAAAAAAAATCCCAAAATTTTAAACCAGTAATATGAAAATATTCCTCTAATAATGTCTGCCTTGGGAATACAAGGAGTCATTACAGGAGGGAGAAAAAGGGTAAAAACAGCCCTCTTGGGATATTTCATATAACTCAGAATTGAAATACAAAAGAGGTTACTCTGACAGTGGTAGTGTGGCCAGGTAAGTCTCCAGAATTCTCACATTATCACTCTGAATTACAAGTTCCACTTCTAGACATTTTTTGTAAATCTTAGCATACACAAAGCCATTCACCATCCAGAAATTCGTATTTTTGATAATCTTGTATTTCTTTAAAACAACCTCAATTCTAGACACTCAAGGAAAGACTTCCTCAAAATGTACAAAAGGATCACTTTCTCCTCTTTTAGACCTGACAAAAGAAATTCATCTAGAAAACTATCTTTATGAAACTGTAACATTAATAGAAGAGCAAACCATCTGACTTCCTTCTGTGGAGGTAGTCCAAATCAAAACCTACTTCTCTTTACCAGGATGAATCACACCAGCTCTCTTAGGACTTTTCAGGGTGGACTTGTGGTTGGTATTGAATTTCCCAAGTTCATTGGCCAGTGGTAGTTACCTCCTTGGTCATATGCTTCATTTTGCATGCATTCTTTCATGGTAGCTTTGGGTGCTTGGTGATTGTTTCTTCTGACCAACCACTCATATACAAAATATATAAAACACATACATATCTGCAGTGGGTAGGTATAATGGTCATTTTATATGTGTGAACTTGACTAGGCTAAGAATGCCCAGATAGTTGATAAAACATGATATCTGACAGTACCCATGAGAGAATTTCTGGAAATTATTAGCATTTTAATCAGAAGATTACATTAAAAGATGTGCTTTTTTTTCAGTGTTTGCAAGCAATATCCAAATGGACTGAATTAAAATACTTGATTTCCTGGTACAAAAAAAAAAAACAAAAAAACAAAAAAAAAACAGACAAACAAATTTATCCACAACCATGATTGCTTAAAACAACACTACCGTTTGACTACAGTTCCATAGGACAACAGAGCTATGTTCTTTCCAGAACCTCTAGAAACAAATACATCTTGTTGCTTCTTCCAGTTTGTAGTTGGCCTCTATTTCCAATCATCATGCATTCTCTCGCTCTGACCATTGGAGTTTATCTCACAAGGATCCTGGGTTGGAAGTAGGCTTCCTTAGATCATTTAAGAACATCTTTCCCCATCTTGAGATGCATAATCTCATCATACTTGTGGAGTCCCATTTTGTCTTTCATTTCTAAGAAGCCTCTACTCCCCTGCTAATGCAAAAATGCTGGACTTGGATTCTTCTAAGTAGCTAAAGTAAATATGTTAACAGGGTTCTATCAACTGAAACACCACACTTTGATGCAAATGTAATAATTAAATGCAGTGCCTGCCCACTGAATAATCTTAAATCCTCAACATTTTGCTCAAATGTACTATTTCAACATTTGAAAGGTGACTTGGTATGTACTGACACCATTTCTAGAACAAAGAAGTCACTTGCTATGTTTGGTAAATGTCACAGCAACACATAACAATTATGGTTGTAAGTGTAGCAAAAATCTATTTTCTGTGTTTAATACAGCACAGCAAATTCCAGCACCCACACTTGGCAGTCCTACTTCAAAACAGGAACGGAGTAGAGGACTGGTCAGAAGAAACAATTGCCCCCACAAGAACCCAAAGCTACCATGAAAGAATGCATGCAAAATGAAGCATATGACCAGGGAGGTAACCAGCACTGGCCAATGAACTTGAGAAATTCAATACCAACCACAAGTCCACCCTGAAAAGTCCTAGGAGAGCTGGTGTGATGTGTCCCAGTAAAGAGAAGTATGGGTTTTGATTTAGGCTACCGCCACAGAAGGAAGTCAGATGGTTTGCTCTTTTATTAATGCTACAGTTTCATAAAGGTGGTTTTCTAGATCTCAATGAACATTGGTCCAAATGCCAAGCTTCTTAGAAGTTCCTCATTCTGTCTGGTACTCTGTTTTCCCCTGCCCAAGATATTAAGACAATATGCAATCTATAACTGAATAGAGTGTTTTTAAAGCTATTCTTCAGTTTGGGATTTGTGGTACAGGCCTATCTCCATAGCTAAGGCTGATACAAGAAGCTCACAAGTTCAACACCTCTCTGGGATAGCATGAGTTCAAGGCCAGGCTAGCCAATGAAGGGAGACCCTAATGAAAGTAAAAGGTAAGAGGGTAGCTGGGATATTGCTCAGTGCTAGGCCACATGCTTAACATGTGTAATGCCTGGGTTCTATCCTGAGCACTGCACATAAAAGCAAAGTAAAAATGAAAATCTATGTTTCATGGTTTTCTGAAACAAATTTTAAAATGGTTTGGCTTTCAGACTCTTTCCATAAGGCATAATAGAGAAAATGTCTCTATGCAGAGGCCATGTAAGTCATTCAAATATTAAAAGTTGAGAACACGAACACTTGAGAAAGGCAACACACTAAACTCACAGAGGCAAAATACTGTGCTGTACAAGGATTTGGCCAATGTCCTATGGTAAAGACAGGAGGAAGAAATGGAGAGAGACAAGACCAACCCAAGGAATAAACCCTGATAAATGTCAACTTTGTAGAAGTCAGGTAAAATACAATATATGTCAACACAAATGATGTCACTTGTCTCCAACAAGTGAACTGTAATATATACTGCTATCACCTGCTGATTGATCAGTACCAAACTGCTTTTGATGGTAAGATGGGTGACTTACTGTATCAGCCTAAGGGATCCACACCAATACGTGTGAAAAGACAAGACAGTTTGCTTCCACTGGCCTGGTAGATGGATGCTACTTATAGGTTGGAAAATAAGGTGGGTAGCAAGGGGATTCTCAAGTATTTGGTATAACAGAGAAACTTGAAGAAGTCTCTAATGACTTCACACCACTTTAACTTTCAGTACTGAGAATTTCACATTTTAAGGGCACTTGGAAGTTTACCAGGCATATAAAGAAGATTCAAAGAATAAAGGACATTTCTATTTTATCAGAATTTGCTTTCTGGTAAAATGTGGGCAGACAGACACTAGAGAAATAGTCAGCCTGTTTCTATGGAAGAAAGCAAGCAAGCAGAAGGCCAAAGTGTAAAAATGTACTTCTTACCTTTTTCGGGCTTCTTCATACTGCCAGTTAAGTCTAACACGGTCTACAAGTCTTGTTTTATCGTCAAAAAGAAACTTTCCAGACACAAGGAACAAAAAAGGAAGGAAAGAGAACAAATATTAAAAATGTGTTTTCAAAGTAGAAAATTCACTTAAACTTTTGGGGAAAAAAAACAGAGTATCATTTACAATGTATTTTTGTATTTTTCAAAGGTCTAGAAGGAACAGTAGAAGTAATACTGTGCTGCTACCCCTGGCTGCGGAAGGCTAAAAGGCAGGCTGCAACAACTGCAGGCTCCTAAAACTGGGGTTATTACTGGGATTATTTTTGTTCTCAAAACAAGGTACATATATCCCACAGATACACACACATATGATATATACATATGTATATATGAATATATATATAAATATATTCATCTATTGTATCACTCACTGCAATTAAAAATTAATTGTATTTCAATTAACTAGGCAACTATTTACTGTAAGTTGACATGAAGGGAAAACATTCACCACTGCTTTGTCCTATAGATTCTCCAATTTTTCAGTTAATACAAAATATGGCCAACCCTCCATATTTGTGAGTTCCATGTTGTAGATTCAGCCAACCATGGTTTAAAAATGTAGTTAAATCTACAATGGTTGTATCTGTATTGTATATGAAGAGACATTTTCTCTCGTCATTATTCCATAAACAATAAGAATACAACTACCTGTATTACATCAGGTATTATAAATCATCTAGAGGTGATTTGCAATGAACAGCAGGAAGTATTTTGGGATTTTCGCAAATAGCAAGCCATCTGACATACGAGGCATAATCATTAGTGGATTCTGGTATTCTGAGGGGTTTAGAAACCAATCCCATGAACACAGTGACAAAATTAGATGTTCTAATCATAAATCCCAAGGTCTACATTAGACAGACTAGTTTCCTAAAGAAGGGGCTAGCCAATACCTCCCAAGGCTCAAGGCATTAAAATAGGTGGAAAGGCAATGTCTAGATTGGGGAGGATCACCTACAAGTTGTACTACAAATGCTTGGAATACTATCAGTAGTTAGGCCTAAATGTTTTCATGTCAATTATATTAAAGGTAACAAAATCCACACAAAACAAAAAAACTACTTAAACTAAGATAACGGCTGTAAAGCTGCCAACCTAGGGCCGACCCCAGTATACTTCAGGGGCTTATAAACCATAACAATTTACGGCTAGAATGGCAGAACCAGCCACCACTCGTAACCTGACATTTTTAGAATGGCTTACTGAAATCATTAGAGAGCTTTGATCTTATCTGTTTTACTCAAACTAATTAAGAGCTATAAATTCTAAATCAACTTTAGGATAAGAAGAAAAAAGTCATTTCCAGAACTCAACGAGTTTTGTGCTTGCTTCCTTCCTCCATTCTGAAATCCTTAGGCAAAAACAGCAAGCTTTTTGGCTCATAGATTCTTCTCTGTGTATTACACGTGGTAACAATGTTACAGGTGGTAACTTGAATAAAATATGCTTTTTCAAAAACGTCTAAATATATTTTCAGCAATAATGAAAATAAAAATTAAAGACAAGTTATATCCAGAACACCTAATTATTTCATAATTTATATTATATTTTCCCAGAAAGGTACTATTTTTCAAACATTCAAACTTCCAAATAACTAAAACTGTTAATTTTTCCCACAAATTGTTTTTTTCTCTCTTAAGCTTTCCTTTATTTAATGTTAGGGGTATCATACCTTCCACTAATATTTTATGTTTAGATAATGACCCTAAAGGAAAAGAACTCCTCCAAACTGCTCTCCATTTAATAGCAAATTTATTTCTAATTTTATCCAATGATATTACAACAGTAAGTCTGTGATTGTTAACTACCCAGTTTCAAATGAGTATTTTCCCAATTTGATTATTGTGCCTAATTTGATGCTTTGCTGATTATCAAGGGAAAGTATGCTAATATTGTTCCAAACCTCAAACAAAATCAATTTTTTAATATTCTTCTAGCAGAACAAGAAATGGCAATAAAGTATAATCTTAAAGCTTTGAAATCTTAGCCCAAAACAGAGATCAGCAATCTGATCTGTGAACTAGGGCCAGTCCTCTGCCTGTTTTTTGTTTGCTTGGTTTTGGAAATAAAGTTTTATTGGCACTCAAAAAGCCCATTTTCTTAGGTATCACACAAGACATTTTTGCATTTTAATGAATGACAGCTGACCAATCAAGGAAGTGACTACCTAGCTTTCAAAGCTTGAAATATTTACTCTCTGATCCTTTAAAAAAATAATTTGCTAAGCCATGCTCTAAAATGTCGTGGATATTAAAAAAAAACAACATTTAAGTTTAATGCTATCAGATGGTTGCCATTTTTAAGACTCCTAATCACAAGACAATATGCATTCTATACTACTGTACCATTACAGTTAAGTTGAGAAATATGACTTTTCCTTCAAATTTACTGACACGTCAGCTAAAATATCACTAAAGTAGAAATTAAAACTTAATGTGTGACAACACCAACAAAGCCAGTGACTCCCCTCTGAGCATGTTCACATCTCTGCCCTTGGATGAGCATACCTCCCCTACAGTGTCCGTCTGAGATCCAGCATCGCAAAACTGCTGAGGGGCACCTGAGTTACCAAGTGCACCTGTGCTGTGAGAGAAATCTGGTAGAGTGTCCACAATGGTGCAGCTATTCTTGAAGCTGTCAGTAAGTTTGGCCAGACTCTGGAAAAGAGTAAGACAAGTTCTGTGAGTGAAGATGGCATAGTTTCTTTCTCTTAGAAGTAGCTGTTTCTTTCTGATTCAAGGAGGTCTACAGCCTGTGATTAGAGAGATCTCCCAACCTACTCCTCATTAGCATTAGGTTTTTCCAAAAGCATCTTTTTCAATGCACATATTAATGTTAGTCATTTAAGTAAAAGACAAACTAAATCCTTCTGGTAATACAAACATAAAATAAAGGATAATTATGAAGCCATTTTTATTGGTTTTTTTTTAATGTTTCTTAAGTAAAAAAAGCATTTCTATCTCAAATGCCCAATTAGTAACTGGGTCTGACAAAGATGCATTGCCACCTCACATTTTTATAGGTAATCCAGAGATAAAAACATCTCCCAGACCAGACTTTTATAACATGATTTTTCACCCATTGTGCTACACGGTCAAAAGCAATCTCCTGTGGGTATTAGTATGCCAAAATTCACAGAAAGTTACGTGTTCTGGCACATGGAGTTTGTTTGTGTGGAGGTCAAGAGAAATAGGATTGTTTTCTATTTCTTTAGGCTTTAGGACTCATTCACTTTTGACATTGTTAAAGATATCAGGATCAGAAATGACAAGTGCAACAGAGCTCAGGTAGTTGGCTCAGAACTAAAACAAAGGCTTTTTGGAAATGACCAGTCATCTTGAGTTTATATAAGATAATATCTTACATCATATATTTATCAGGCAAAATTAATGTTTACCTAAACATGATATATGTGCACAAAATGCATAGATAGTCCTCATGAAATATGTATACAGCAAATATATATCGTGTAATAAAAATGAAAGATAAGTAGGCAGGCAGAGTTTTCAGGAGGCAGCCTTAGCTTTACCTGCATCAGATCCCGTCGCTCCTTCTCTCCGGTACAAATGGCTTTCTTAATAGTACGGAGTTCACTCATTATAGCCTGGGCCTCATCCAGTTTGTAGTTGGTGTGAGTACTTGACATCTTCCGGTCAATCCTGTTTAAAAATTAAAAATTAGAGTCATTCCACATGAGATTACAACATTGTTTAAAAAAAAAAACAATAAATATCTAAAGATACCAAAGAAAGATGAGGAACAGTTAAAAGCAGAATTAGGCACAGAACAGCAAAGACTCCATGAAACCTTCCTTCTTTTTAGCAAATACAAAGACCTGAGACCTGGTTAATGGCTGTCTGCCTTTGCTCCAGGAGGATCCTGTGCAGGGGAGGAGGACCCTTCTCTCTACTAAGCAGCAGGCTTGAGTCATACATGAGATTGGCTAGTCTCTTGCTGGGAGAACAACCAAACTTTGTTCATTTATTCTCAGCATTCTCAGATCAGTAGTCAAAGATGTTTATTAAATAAACATATGGGTGAGATTTGTATGCCAGGAGAGGATATGGAAAACAGCAAGAAGTGGTACATTTCAATAAAATACTTGAACAAAGATTGGAATTTCTCTTGTGGTGCGGGGGATTGAATCCAGGACCTTGCACAGGCTAGGCAGTCACTCTACCACTGCACTATATCTTCAGCCCGCAACACATGGAAACTTATGCCTTCTCCATGCATTTCATTCCAGCTATCACTTATCACTCTCTTTTCTATCTCCTTGTATCTCTATTTCCTTCAGTGGAAATATCCATTCAGCAAAACTTCCTTCCTTTCCCCTTCCTCCTCACCACTCTCTCATTTCTTTTTCCATCCGTCCATTCACCACTGAGTCAACCTATGCACATAAAGGCCTGGTTCAGTGTAGTAGAAATAAGACACAAAACAGGACCAGACTTGGCCCCACCTTTCAAGAGCAGGCTGTCTTGGGAGCATGTCCTTTGTCACGTCTCTCATGCCTATGTCTCAAGCCTGGGAAGCCCTTGAGGCTAAAAAGATAGTGAAACTGGTCCGGATGTGGAATGAATTCCTTCCCTGGAAACCAGCTTCCTTACTCTGCAAATTCCAAGCCCACCATTACACAGGTTCTGGGCCTAACAGTTTTCCCACAGGTTATCCTAAAGATCTGAATCATTGGTTTCGAGCCTAAATTGCCTGGTTTTCCACTACACAAATCTGGCGTGCTGTGAGTAGGAGTAGAATTCCAGCTCTGCCACTCATTAGCTGTGGGACCCTAGGCAAATCAACCACATCTTTTGATCTACTTCCTTGTATCTCAAATAAGAATACTAATAATACTACTCCCATAGGCCAGGCATACAATTTAAAAAGAATATGTAAGGAAAGGACTCACCTGGCAGAAGGCCTAGAATGTAATGTTTGTAATGATTATTATCAGCATAATAAAACTACTTACTCATTGGAGAAAGGTATTAAGTTGCCAACTTTACTATTTCATTATTAACACATAGATGACACAACACAGAGCAAAGCTCAGCACCAGAGTTGACCTGACCTACTGGCATCCTTAAAACATACAAGCAAATACAGAAGCAAGAAACTGAGTCCTGGATATCTAACAATAGGGCAATAAAACCAGTGAGGATTTCTCTGATTGCCATCAATTACTATGAACATTTATGAAGTCAGAGCCTAAGACCTTTCCATAAAAAGACAGATACAAATGCACCATTGGACCACACATATTGCATAATAACACTCCTAAATTCAATCATAATCTGATTCCACAGGCACTTCCATGGTGGACCAGTTATACCTTATACGTTTCTCAAATGTTCATTTCTACAAATTACTAATATATTATTTGAATCAGTTGCATATATTTTTTAACTGCAGTGTTCTATGCTCAAAGTTAAATTACATGAGCATAAACTGAAGTTCAGGTGGTGGTATTGTTCTTTATTCTTAAAAGATCTCTGCTCTGGCTCCTTCACAACACCTCATCCAACTAATTGAGGTGATTAGTTTTAACTCTACAGTACCTTGACCGCTGTCATAAAATTTAGCAATAAAATATAAAAAGTTCTATTGAGTGTGGTGTATATGGCAGTTGTCGGGCAGGGGATGCAGTAGGATCACAAGTCTGAGGCCAGCCTGGGATACACAAAAAGACTAAGTCTTAAAACAAAACACAACTAAACAAGGTAGGTGTGTGTGTGTGTGTGTGTGTGTGTGTGTGTGTGTGTGTGTGTATACAGATGATGTTGTTAACCTAAATGGTATGAAAGACAGGGAGCCTAGGAACTGATTAATCAGCAGAACCTGACCATCTACAAGAAGGACTAAAAATTTTATCCAACAACTATCTCTCACAAGTTTAGATGAGGCTTTTCTTATGCTAATTATCATTCACTGACATATATAGCAGTTACCACTAAAATAAAGACCATGGCTTCTGTACATGCAAAGACCCATGACTGGACAATAGAAAGGTTTCTATGATAGAGAATGCTTTTGTTATGAAATTACTGAAAGACAAAGCAACACCCCCAAATAATGATGAGATTCTTTTAACCCATGTCTAATTCAAGTGTGCATGCTGGCAATTAGGTCCCACTCTTCTTCTGGAGTTAGAATGTATCTCATGACTAGAGCATTGCTTAAAATATCTGAAGACCTGAGTTCAATCCCCAACACCAAAAAAGAAGAAGAAGAAGAAGAAGAAGAAGAAGAAGAAGAAGAAGAAGAAGAAGAAGGAGGAGGAGGAGGAGGAGG
>JANHMN010000005.1:102985632-103003072 GCA_030674055.1 Rhabdomys pumilio
GAAGAAGAAGAAGAAGAAGAAGAAGAAGAAGAAGAAGAAGAAGAAGAAGAAGAAGAAGAAGAAGAAGAAGAAGAAGAGGAGGAGGAGAGTCCCTTGGCAGATATCCATCTCAGCATCAAAACCTACAATTCAGGAACACATAAAGCAGGAAAATCTCATGTATGTTTCCACCATACATACTGTAGAAAGAATAACAAGCCTCTAACACAAAGAAAAATTCAAAGGCCATGCATTTTAAACCACTAATGGCCAAGGAAGTCACCAAATGTTTCTTGTAAGGCTTAATTAAATAATACAACTTGTATTAATCTTCTCATAAAAGATTTTACCCTATATTGTTGTTAATCATAAACTGAAATCACTGTAGGCTGATTAAGTCTATAGAAAGGGAAGATGATCTTCAGACAAAAGCCCAAAGCCAGGAAAGTCCAATTGCTATCTAACCATCAATGGCCACTGCCTCTGATACTAGGCTTTCCTATTCTTCCAGAATGAAAAATAAAGCAAGGCCTGCAAACAATCTCACAGACAGAAGGGAAATTTGACTATACTAAACGTAATTTTTCCAAGTGCCTAAGAATGAGTATCAGTGAAGTATCCATATAGCTAAATACATATGTTCTATGGTAAAGGCTACAGAATTATACCTGTTCCTCTATTAGATCTGAATGTGGTGGTTGCCTCGCAGCTTTTAGCAGTTGCAGCACCTAAGCATGGCCATCATCAAACCTAGTAGTGGAACTAGCAGCCTATTGTGGCACAAGGTTGCACAGGAACCTTAGCTATATCAAGGAAACAGGAACAGTAGCTATATCAAGGAAAAAAAGACCTGACTTCATCAGCAACATGTGCAATTTAGTCCAACTAAATTTCAGAGGCCTTTCGAGAATGAAAATGAACTTCAAGGCCTGAACCTTGGCTCTGGCCACAGCTCTACCTAAATGACCATGAGACAGCAAAAAAGAATAAAGATTAGGGGCTAGCAAGATGCCTCAGAGTGTCATTGCAGTCACTATACAAGCTTGATGACTTGAGTCTGGTCCACAGAACCTACATTAAAAGCCAAATATAGTATATAGCCTAACATGGAGATAGGAAAACTGGCTGGAAGCATATGGATCAAATTACCTTGATAAGCAACACCTTGGAAATAAGCAACACTGCCTCAACAATGTAGAAGGAAAGAAACAGTTCTCAGAAATTGTCTTCTGATTTCCACATTCACTCATCATCATCATCATCATCATCATCATCATCATCATCATCATCATCATAATAATACCAGGGTAGTTATTTAGACCCTGTTTCAGGGATACCCTAGAACAGAGCAGAGAATCCAAGTAGGCCTCTGGGCCACACACAATCTCTGTATTTCCTATTTTGTATAAGGTTGTTTGCCTAGAAGAAATGGGGAAAGAGTCTGCTATAAAAATTGTGAAAGAAGGATCTGGAGAGAAGGCTCATCAGTTAAGAGATCTTAACTTGTAGAGAACCTGGGTTCAGTTCCCACTACTCTAATATGGCAGTTTACAACTGTCTGCGAGTCTAGTTCCAGGAGATCTAATGCCCTCTTCTGGGCTCTGCAGAGGACTCATATTCTGTTCCCAGCATCCACATAGCAGCTTACAACTGTCTGTAACTCCAGTTCCAGGAGATCCAGTGTTCTCTTCTGGACTTCCTGGATACTAGGCACACACATGGTACACATGCATACAAGCAGGTAAAACATTCATAAAGTAAAAATAATTATTAATAAATGAGAGCAATTATGACAATTTCAAAAACTAAAAGCCTCTGAGAAACTATTATCAAAACATATTGTTACATATTATTACAAAATATAAGTACTATGATATAAAGAGTAGCTAAAAATAATTCAATGTATAAGTACCTAGTAGATGACAGTATCATGCTGCATGATTTATACTGGGCATACATTTAAGCCATGAACATATATATAAGATGAGCATAATCCTCTTGGACTTTATAATCAAGAAGTTGGAGTTTGGAGCAATTAACGAAGTGTCCAGATGACAAGCTAATATGCGGCAGGCAAAGATTCAATACTCATCCATATAGTCCCTAGTTTTGAAGCTTGCACAGAATCACAGAGTAAGGTGATGCCCCTCCTGTGCAGTCACACCATCACAGAGTAGCCGAAGTGGGTCCAAATGGAGAAAATACTTCACAGAGCTTAAATTGCTTCCATTTTGCAGTCACAATCAATTGTTAGCTAACAAAAACTTCAATGAGAAGGGGATTTCTTTTCTCACTTCTGTAAAATTTTCTTATCTAAGACTTCCCTCTAATTTTAAAAAATTCCAGGCAGAGGACAGTGGTCCCACTCTGTAATCCCTCTACTGAGAAAACTAAAACAGGAGGATCATCTTAAATTCAAGAATGGACTACAAAGTAAGTTTTGGGTCATCCTGAGATATAGAGTGAACCCTGGTCTCCAAAAATATGTTTATAGAAATTGTGGTCAAATTCAGATGATAATCTAATTATTTTGTCTTTTATAGAATATTAATATGTTCTATTTCATAAAGAAATTCATAGATATCTGCCAAAGAACTATCTTATTTTTTTAGTTTTATTAAGAGTGCAAATCAGTGTTTATGAACTATATTTCTACTAATAGAAACATGATCACTTCTCAGAAAGAATAAAATGTAGTACTAAGACAGTCATAAGTTCTTATGCAGTGTAGAAAAAAACAGGACAAAGACTCAACAATCTTATTTTTCCATACTCTATGTTTTGTACATAGCTTCAGGATACTGAATACCTTGGTGAAGTCTACACAGCCTGTAAAAAGTCAATGAGAAGGCCAGACAAGGCTCATTTTATTAGTACTCATTCTCCTCATCACTAGATTAACAATATACTCATAGCCAAGGCCTACTGTGTGAAACCTGAAGACTACAGCCAAATCCTCTTTATAGTATTTTCAAGAAATTGAAGAAAAAAAAAAAAAGAAGAAATGATAGCAGACAGAGACATTTAATAGATGTTTACCATCAACTTTATATCATGTTGCCCTAAGGTTTCCATTTTTGGTAAACAATTGAAATGTCAGTAGAATTCACTAGCAGCAGAAGAATAAAGACTAACACCTTAAACCATCATCTCGGAGAAAAGAGCTGTCAGTCCTCTAGAGCTACTCTATGTTAATACTGAAGAATAAAACACAAAAGAATAAATATTTTTGTTACAACCACTACATTTCACATTGGTAGTTCTAGAAAAGGCCTTGAAGGCACATCAGGAAGCTTCTGGCAGCTTGCTAGCAACAGCGGGTCCTCGGTGGAATGCTTGGTTTGTCCCATTACTGGGAACAATACTCTTTTTATTTCCACCCCATTTCTGTGCATTTTACTGCTATCTCAGTACTGCCTGATGGGGGTTGCATAGGCTGCACCTTATGTTCCTGTTAGTAGAATACTGTTAATGGAACCCTACTCTAGTTGTGTATAGTTCCAATTTTCCTGAACTGCTAATCCTCAGACAGAAAGTGTTAACTTTCTTATCTAGTAATGACCCAATTTGATATCAAATATTCAGAAGTGTTCAGTAACTCTTATTTAAAGAAACAAATAGGTGTGACTCTATCTATCCTACCTTAAGTGGGAAGTTATTTTAATCAATTGTAAGGTTGGGAGACTCACAGAGTGGCAGGAATGAACCTAGTAGAAACTGGTTGTTGGATTGTTTAGTGGATACTCCTTTTAGTAATATGAATAGCAGGCATAAGTAACAAAAGTTCTTAAAACACAGGATTCAAAAGAAAAATATAACCCAAAAAAGACAGGGGAAGGAAATGACTGAGCAGTTAATAAGAAGATAACCAGGCCAATGTACAGATCCCCCTGAGATCCTAGCAGACCAGGAAAACTTATTGACTGTACTAAAAGCAAGTGTCCCAGGCACGCAGGGTAAGAGGGCTGGCATGGATGAGTGAGAAAAATTCTAAAGGGAAATGAAGTTAGTCCAGGAAGCTAACTCATCATGTCTAGTTAATATTTTAGGGGAGAAAGAAGGCCATCTGAAAGTCATAAGCTGAGGAGACATTTAAAAGGAATCTCTGTGGTTACTCACAAGAATCATGCATCACAATAGTGGGTCAACTCCGAGAGTGGTCAGAGTAGAGTCTGTGAAAGGGACTGTGTGCCAGGTATGGATATATCACACCATAAACAACAGATGTGGTAACAAGGGGGTCAGGGTAGCATTCTGGCCATCATACTAGTTTCAGGCATTACACTGTTAGGCAGATAAAGGCTTTAATGGGAGAAATAGGGAAAAGCCATGTTAAGTGGGTGGGCTTCTTGGCCAGGACAGCTCAGATTCTAGCACAACGCTCACTTCAGCTCTCCAAACAGGGGACTACCAAGGGGACTTTGCCCATACCTGTGAGCATGCCCAGCCCATTCTTGTGTTTTGTTCATTCCAGAAACTCCTCGGTTTTTGTCTCCTATTTGCCTCTGGACACTAGTAATGAGTCACATTACAGTAATTTTCAAGTTAAGTTTCAAAAACTTGTGAGCAAGAGAGTTCAGTGGTCTTTCACTTAAAAGTCACATAAGACTTTTTCCAGGATAAATGATGTTTCTATTTTCTGAAGACTTTTGCAGAGGGTCCTGAGAGCAATACAAGTGAATAATTCCCTTAGATGCTCTCTCTCATTCACCAATGAGATAGGCAAAACTGCCACGCCACAGCTCGTCAACACATTCTGTTGGCAAAGCCATGGAAAATAGAAATGTTCATGTCAACTGACAGGATGACAAAATCATGCAGCTGCTGTAGGAAAAATTGACACAGTGTTCAATATGTAACAAATACATTCACCTTATGACCGACTATACCACCTTTCAGGTACTTCTTCTGAAAAATACAGATGGACAAAAAGAGGCAGAAAGCTTATGGAAAATACTGTGCATGGCTGTAGCAAGCCACCAGGGAAACTGTAGTACACATAAATTCTTCTCCTGAGAAAATCAATTTTCAAAAAACAAGAGGAGGAGGAGGAGAAGCACATGTGAAGAGATTTAACAGATGCACGAGACAAATGTACTCATTGGAATCTGGAAGCAAACAGAATGAGGAAACAGGAAAGCACACTGCTGATTAGGTGGATAGTTAGTGAGCTATTAGCACTCAAATTACATTCCAAAAAAGTCTACAGCTTTAGGAAAAGAGACTTATCAATTAAATGTGATTTGGGGATTTGTTGTAATAAGAACTTAGGGAATGAGACAGGGCTATATATTTGCCAAGAATAGTCACTGTGGGGTTAAAATAGGGAGAAGGCTGTAGGAGACTTTCTCTCTACTTTTATTTATCTTCTATCACTGAAAGCTTACATCTCTCTCATTCATATATATATATGTGTGTGTGTGTGTGTGTAACTTTATCATTAATCCAGAGACTATATCTAAGGCCAGCTCCCCTCCACAAATATTTGCAGCATATACAGATTTCTTTTTAATACAAAAGGTTCTTTTTTCCTCCCTTGGATCCAAGCATAATGATGGATTTCCTCAGAGCCAGGAAATTCACCAAGATAAACAAGTCAAGTTTAAAATGTTATAAGAGGCCAAACTCCTGTTGAGGTGCTCTGCAGTTTCTGGGAAGCAAGAAGAGCAGATGATTTCTGGAGAAAAACCTAAGACTGCTGCTTTAAACTGTGTTAGTAATTAAAACAAACAAAACAAACAAATAAGCTTTCACATTTACTTACGATAGCCCATGTGCTATATGAACTTAGAGTCAGGATTTCAAGGTGACAGCGGGATGATTTTTTTTCTCAAAAATTCTCAATGAACAACACTAATATGCACATTTGACACAAACACAGATGACCAATTCTCAATAGCAGAAAATTAATTAGGCTATAAAAATCTCATAGCCCGTGGAATGAAAGGCAAGGCACCAGCTTGTATTTCACCTCCCAAGCATTTTAAGAGTGATTTAAGTGTCTCTGTTTTCTCTTTTTTTCCTGAGAGGCTACATCACATAATCCAGTAAACACATAGAGACAATGCAGATTTCAACAGAGCAGTGACATGCTATTTAATAAGAGCTCTCTCTGTGGAGCTTCTTCCTGGAAGGCATTTGAAGCCTGAACTGTTGGTAGGGCTCAGAAATGAAGTAAGCCCCTCAGGACCAAGGCTAGGTCCAGAATTTCCCCAGCTACTTCTTGACATCCTAGTGTACGGTGGGTATCTGCATGAGCTCTAGCAGGCATGAGAAGTCTGCCCTTGGCAGGAAGTAAGTTTGCAATGACTACTCCCAAGTATGGAGTCTTGCAGCCAAACAGAAACTAACTAGAAACAACATCAAAGCTCTCTCTTCTAGGATCCCAATTCATGTTCCATGTCAGATACAGGCATGAAATTAAGCCTCTCTCCCTGTGCTCATTTATACTACAGCAAGAGAAATAGAGGCTATCTCCTATCCTTGAGCCACTTAGAGCTACCCCACATGTATCACCTCCCATCAAGACCAAAGGAAAGTCCATTTCCCAGTTTCCAGCATATTTCAGGTTCTATATGATTCAATCTTAACTGGACACTAAAAACTTTGTATTCAAACTGGGAAACAGGCTATCCATAATGGGCCAGGAGAACCACTGGGCACCAAGTATAGCAATCCCCACTAAAAGCCAGAGCCTTCAGGGAAAAGCACAGTTTGGCTCCCCTGTGAGCCTCAGGGCTGCTATACATTCTCAGATTCTTTCTGAACCCCACTCAATTTCCTTAGAATATTTGCAAGTAAAAAAATGAGATAAACTGCAGCTTTCAGCATACACAGAACTCACCATGAAAATGTCAGATTATCCAGCATCATAGAGTAAAACTACCAGGAGCAAAGGCACTGAAAGCAGGAAATCAAACTCCTATTCAACTACATAGTCCAGGAAACTTCTAATAAACTATCAGATCCATTTATTGGTTTGCTTTTATTCCTTATTCATCCCTTTTAGCAGAATAGCCACAACACAAGGAAGCATCCTAGAAAGTGTTGGGCGATCTGAAGGCTCGATGAATGATGGGGGATGGGGTAGGAAGATAAAGAGCCTGCATCAGTATACTAGAGAACACTGTATAAAGTGGACCAAATGAGCAACAAAGCCAATAGCCAGGAAGTATAAGGTGACAATACAACTTCCAACAGAGCAGCGTTGGAGAAGACACTTGATTTGCTTAAGATAAAAAGCTTTTAAAAGGAGAACAAAAACAGCTCTGCTAACTGATGAGCGCTAATTAAAAGAATCTCAGACTGCAGAAGCAGAAAACAGGCAGACCACACAAACAGACTGCTCAATGCTAGTGAAGAACAAAGAGGGATAATGACTTTAAAAGAGCTCAGACAGCATTATGCTGATCGGCTTATCAAAACCCACCTGCAGGGGGCATGCCTGTGTTTCTGAGAAAAGGCCATCTTTTAACATTCCTAGGAATTAAAGCCAGAGAAAGTGGGCTTCCCCAGGCAAAACCTAAGAAATCTTTTGTGTCATCCCTGGCACCCAGACAACTTTAATATTATAAAAGGGTCAAATAAAAAAACCTGGACCAAGCCAATCCTGGCTGACTATCAGAGTCAGTCTTGGGATGGATAAGAGGCTCACAAGTTAAAGTACTTGCTGGATAAGCAGCAAACATGAAGACCAGAATTTGGATCCCCAGAAGCCATATAATTATTAGGTGGGTGTGACAGCCTGCCTATGATTCTATTGCTCAGAAGGTAAAGAGAAGAGTTCTGGATTCCACTGAGAAACCCTATCTTAATGAATAAGCTGGAAAGTGATGAAGATTCCCCAACATCAGCCTCAAGCCTACACCACATACAGGTCCACACATACTCAAATATACATATACAAATATACCACAAACACATGGAAAAGAAAAAAATTAGTCAATCTCAATTTAATGTCCAAAACTAGAGTCTGATATGTTCAGATCATACCCCTTACACAAGGCTGAGGTAACTACACTTGTCAAATACAGTAATCCATTACCTCCTCATAAAGACCAACGGTGCCCTCATATTTGTTACTGTGTTACTGAGTGTGAATTCAGGACACAAAACATTCTATGCTCCTCATCTTTACGAACCATCGTAACCATGCAGATAGACCCATACCTTTGTTGAAGGTTAACTAGGTACCAGGTAATTTTGCACTCTGGGCAACTGAACTTGATCAGCACTGCCAATCAACTGCATGATTTGTATCTCTCCCCACTTCGTCTGTTGAAGTCCTATTCTCTAACCTGAAGACACTTGGACAGGGCCAGGGGTTAGACAAAGGCATGAGTGTACCCACAAATGTCCTCAAAAGAAAGGGAGACATATCAAAACTTAAAAGACCTCTCAGCCATGTAAGGATACAGTGTAAAGGTATATGTCAGGAACTGGGTCATTTCTAGGAATGGACTCAGACTTAAAAGACTGTTTGCCAAGCTGCAGCTGATGGTATTTTGTTGTAGGAGGCAGAATGACTAAGACAATCATGTAAAGAGGAGAAACACATGCTTAGGAAGTATGAAGCACAGTTAGCCAGTGGATCCAGCCTCTAAAAGGACTTCCAGATAATAAGTCTACACTATTGTTTCTTAAGAAAAACTCTTTCAGGCCAACACCATTATCATCTGTAAAATACCGACTCTTGTTCACTTAATGTGCTTGGTTTAATACAGCCTACTAATTATAAAAAATTCCTCTTCAACCTGTTTATAGTAATACAGTTCTAACTGCATGAGTGTGAAAAAAAGGAAGTATTTTAGATGACACCATCTAACAGTACTTTTTGTGATGATGGGAATCTATAACCTATGATTCCCAATGTCTAGCTGCTAGTCTCAGGCTTATCAACTGGCAGCATTTGACAACAACTGGCTCAGTGGTTCTTTAGCTGTTGGTACAGCCTCTTTGGCAAACCTCAATCTCCAAAAATATTCACATTACAGTTAATAACAGTAACAAAAATTGTGAAGTAGCAATGAAATAATTTTATGGTTGAGAGTCACCACATGAGGAACTGTATTAAGGGGTCACGGCATTAGGAATGTGGTCTAGACACATTTCAAGTCAGTCACAATGCTACTGACAGCTGGTGTGTAGAAGTCAGGGATGATACACAACTTCCTCGGTGTTCAGGATGGTCTTCATCAAGAGTCATCCAATCAAAAATATCACTATTGTCATGGTAGAGAAAATATGTCCTACCTACATATGACCACTGAGAACTTCAGGTGTGACTACGAACACTGAGGAACTAGATTCTAATTTCATTTCAATTAATTTTACAATTAAAAAATTAAAAGAAACCAATAAAATCCTGAGCTTAAAAGCAAATTGTCATGTGTGTCTTAAGCAGTATAGCTATAATAAAGTATGCATAAATGTAAAAAGAGGATTTTATTTCCCAAGTATTTCCATTGAAAGGAACAAGGTATCTTCAAGAAAAAAAAGAAAGATTCTGATGTTTGGGATCTGAAAATAATAAGCATAAATAAAAGCATAAAAGTGAAAGTCTTGAAGCTTTTGAACCTAACATGTCCTAACACCAAATGTGTCAGATAAATAAAAACATACATGAAAATACTCCCATGAACGTATGCAAGTAACTTACTCTTGTAGGGTCTCCACACCCTTTTCTTTGTATTGGAGCTCCTGCTTCATCTGGGCCAGCTCTCGTTTTAATCTGGAAAGCTAAAAACAATTGTTTTCCACATGTAAGCCATGATAAATTATTTATACAACAGTTATCCGAGTTCTTCCTTAGCATTCAACTGCATGGATCATTTACCCTACATTATTCTAGGAAAACTGCCTTATGTAGACGTAAAAGTCCCCAATCCTGAGGAGTACTGTGAAATACTCTAAACATAGTGTGTTACTATAGTCATGAACTCACAAGAACTATAGTTATCTGTCACAACCTGTACAAAACCAAATTAGCCAAAACTCCAGCATAACTGGGGAAGATGTTCTCTTACTGAGGAGTTCTTAGTAGTTAGCAGCTCATAGGGAAGAGAAAAAATAATCTTTTGGGGACGGGGCCACTGGTAGGCTTCCCATATTCCCATAAATATCCTCATACCCACACACATGCAGGCAACACTAATTGGACATAGGCTAGCAAAAAGAAAAAAAATGAAGAGGAATGAAACATGAAGTTGAGCAAGGGACCTGTTTAGGGGGATAGGGAGTAGAGCTGGAAGAAGAAAATGGGTGATGGATATATGATCATATATCATTATATACATAAATGAAATTCTCCAAAGAATAATTTTTAACTCCCTAATCCTGACAGGTCATATGAAAGTAGAGAATGGTAAGTACTTACTTTTTGAGGGTAACAATGTATATCACACAGCAAATAACATTTTGTCATCTTCCCTTGTACTTACTCTTCGTAGATAGTACCAAGGATACTTGTAGCCTCTAACTACCTGAACCTCAATACCCTGATAAGGTTCATTACACAGATTCTAAACCTACTTTACTTCTCCATCAAACCACTGAGAAACAGACCTACAAAACTTGCAAGCTCACAAAGATCCCCAGGTAGTTTTCTTTTCTGTGAACAATCTTCAGCACAAAAGCACATAGCCTACGTTATGGAATTGCACACCAATAAAGAAGGTCTCATTATCAAGATATTTCCTGAGCTTGGTCCCAAAACAATACATGGGTCCTCTCAATCAAGTGGACAAGGGTCTAAAAAATGAGACAAGGTGTCATTTAAAGAATATAAGTTTTGGGAGCTGTAGAGATGGCTTAGTGGTTAAGAGCACCTTCTGCTCTTCCAGAGGTCCTGAGTTTAATTCCCAGCAACCACATGGTGGCTCACAACCATCTGTAATGGAATCTAATGTGTCTTCTGGTGTGTCTGAAGACAGTGACAGTGTACTCACATTCATAAAATAAATAAATCTTTAAAAAAAAGAATATAGGTTTTATCAAGGAAGAATCAGCATCCTTTTGATAAATTGCTTCTATAGGAGCTGGCCCTTTAGGACTAGCAACCCAAGAACAACTATCAAAGATCAAAAGTGGTATCCTAATGACACAGAGAAGCAGCCCTGTGATACCTGGCCCTGACATCATGCCATCTTCCCAAATGGTTGAATAGTCTACCTTATAAAACATGCATAGATCCTGGCTACTTTTTGTCTGATGAGAAATGGCTTTAAAAAAAAAAAAAACATTTTTTTCTGTCAAGGCAAAACAAAAGAAAAATAAGGCAAAATGCAACAGTAATTCAGAAAATAAAAATTTTACCAGTATCATAGTGTCAGCTATACTGATGATCACAGAATGAATCATGATAAGTACTATTACATAAAAATATATACAGTTCTTCTAGTTGTAGAACCCCTTCTTTTACTTACCCTATCCCGACGACTTGCTATTTCTGCTTTAATCTGGTGTGGATCATACTTTGTATTAGCTGAATATCCAGAGAAGGCTAAGGAAAACGAAAATATTTTATTTTATATTAGCATCTTTAAAACTAATGGACAAAAGGAACTTCTGATTCATCATGTTAATAACTGATTTTCAGTCTGGGGTATATACATAGGCACTGACTCCTAAATAATTAATACTTCACAACTTCAATGATTTTTGCATTAAGATTTACTAAATGATCACATAAGAAAACATAAGCTATAAGTAAATAAACTTTAATTCTACCAAAAATCTATGATAGGTAAAGCCTACATAGACTCAAGGGAGAAAAGACTATGATATGGAAAACTATTCTTTCATTGTTACTCTCTTCCCCATATAAACACACAGAAGTGCCTAGCAGATAGACTCATGTTAACTATTGTTATTCTCTACAACAATAAACAAGGGATTTATCTTTATTGTCTACACTCTCCAGATGGATAATTGCTGACACAAGAAAGAAAACAAAATGAGAAATAATACTAATATATATATATATATATACACACAAAAATAAATTATATGGCAGTTAGTTCTCTAGTTCTGTCAAAATCTAGTTAGTTACTAAGTCAGTCTAGTTACCAGATTGAGGTAGTGTACCCACAAGTCACTTGTTCCCAGGAAACTGAAGTAAGATGTTCATACTTTGATTCTAGGTCTGTCTGGATGTCTGGCTAAAATAAATCCATAGATTCTTAAACAGTGCCATACATGTCATTTAATGCCTTTTAAAGACACAGTGTCATTAATATGGGGTGAATAAGCCCCACAGATCCTATTTTGCCCATTTCTGTCCTCACAAAGCTGCAAATCCTTCCTGCATCGCAGTGGCTGAGAGACAGTAGCTGCTTCTCCTCATTCACCATGCTCTCACCTGTCTACACTGTTTTTTTTTCCTTTTGTTTCTATCACCTTTGTTTATATAGCTGGATTCTTGGTGGTTTGTACTATGATAACTTGATGTCTATTCTCTTTTTCAGTTCCATGGTCTTCATCTGTGAGTCAAGCTACCCAAGCATCTTTAGCCTCCTGTGATTTCAGTACCTATGACAGACATTTCCTCTTATAGTTAACTTAGATGCTTACAACTAGAATTTAATTCAAGATCCTTCCCTCACTTTATATTGGAAAGGACAGCTTAAAATCATCAAGTAGCTTACACAGCAGGATTATTTAAAACTTCAATTAGAACCACATCCAAAGTTAATTTGAGCAGTTCAGAGCTCCTATTTTAAAAACAGCTCTATGGAAAATCTACTACTTAAGCCCCATTTAGTCAGAACTTCAAACGACTAAATATACTAGAAATAAGTATCTGGAAGAGTACAATGTCTGCCAACTTTATCTCAAATTGTCTTATACTTAGAATTGTGATCTCTCAAGGACATAGAGAAAATCATTTTTATAACACAATTCTTAGCTGGGTGTGTTAGCTCACGTCTGTAATCCAGGATCTGGGAAGCTGAGACAAGGGGACTGCTTTAAACAGAGGGCCCTCATGGGCTACAGAGTAAGCCCCTGTCACAAACAAGAAAAAAATCTACAATTCTTAGGCTAGGAACACAAATCATTCATAGAAATCTTTATAGCATGCACCAGCCCTAAACGCACTCCCCACACACCAGAATTCGATCTTAGATAAGAATGTCTTTCCAAATTCTACAGCTTTCAGTGTTGCTCAATTCATGGATTTCATTTAAGATCAACAATGAATGATTTGGCTCAAAAATGTTATTTTTAAAGATTTAAAATTGTATATGTAATGGTGTTTTGTCAGCATGTACATCTGCATACCATGGAGTGCCTGGTGCCTGTGGAACCAGAAGAGGGCATTGGATCCCGTGGGAATGGAGTTTGTGAGCCATGGTATAGGTGCTAGGAATCAAACCTGGGTCCTCCAGAAGTGCAGCCAGTGCTCTTAATTGCTGAGGCATCTCTCTAGCTCCTCACACATTGTTCTTAACAGGCAAAAATCATTTATAGAAAATCTCTACATCAGGGTTGGGCAAACGGTTCAATGAGCAAAGCACTTCCTATGCAAATATCAAGACCTAAGTTTAAATCCCCAAAACTCACATGAAGCTACTACACATCTCTAATCCCAATGTTACTGCAACAAGATAAGAGGTGAAGACAGGAGAATATCCAGAAGCTTTTGAGTATCCTGGCATACACAGACAGATGTGAAAGGACAAAATGGCTTGTCTCAAGATAGAATGTAAAGACCAACATCTAAGGGTGCCCGTAACCGCCACACACATACTGTGTATACCCACATTTTATCCACACCCCTTATACACCCAATCTCCACATCAAGCATAACTCCCACATCTACACTTAAATGTCTTCAGTTAAATAGTTAAATGTAATATACAAATGAGACTAAGGGTTGTTAATCTCCTTCCTTACACTCATGTTAAATTTGTTAAATCAGCAGGATCAACCCAACAGTCAACATCTTGTGATCCTTCCCACTGAGGCTTGAAACTAACCACCCTAGCACTAAAATTCAACATCATTAAACTCCATGTTAAGAACTAATAAGAACCAAGCTTGGGTGAAAGCTCTGTCCATAAAGTACCTGACACAGAAGCTAAGTAAAAATCCAAGCATTGTGGGAGGTGTTTGTAATTCCACTGCTGAGATAGCTGAATCCCTGGGACTTGCTGGCCAGACAGACTAGCCTAATCAGTGAGATATACTGTCTCCAAGAAGTAAATAATAGTAAGAGCAAACTAAAGCCCCTGAAGAACAATACCTGAGGCCCGGTCTCCACATACATTTGCACTCAGATGCTCATATGTGACCCCCCCACACACATACACACACACACACACACACACACACACACACACACACACACACACTCAGAGAGACAGAGAGAGAGAGAGAGAGAGAGAGAGAGAGAGAGAGAGTGTGACTAAGTAACATGAAGTAAGAATCACAACCATAAAACTGTTCCTGTCTCTGACACTTCATAGAAAATATTAGCATGGTCTTGAAAAACACGTGAGAGTTGTGAGGGCCACTACTGGACATCTACACAATAACCTCTCTCTACCCTGTGTCCTGTTTCTCCCTAACAGAACCATAACACTGACCAGTAGTCATCCTCAGAATACTTAAGATATAGATGGTGGACTCAATACAAGACTACCACTTCAGAGGTTCCAAACCCACCAACAAAAACTCTATACCCAATCTTGGAGAGACTCCATTGTCCATGAAATGCTTAGTGTCCAGGCATGTGGGTCCAGGCTTGTCTTCCACATCTACAGCTAAAACAATATAAAATGTCAGCTTTTACTGAACTGAAATAATTTCTGTTACCCTCTAAAATTAAGAAATTCTATCTCTGTGATGAGAGAAAAGGCAATCCAAGCATCCAAAACTGCAAATATATTTAATCTCTAGATGCTAAGAATAGTTGTGAACACTAGCAAAACTTTTAATAGTATAATTCAATTTATAAATAAAATCCTCAGTTCCAGTAAATCTATCAGAACCACTTTCAGAGTCCAAAAAATACCTTGGACTCCTGACCTCTTTTCACAGCACGCATGTCACACTTATTACAAGATACCTATCTCCAATCCAATGTTTATAATAAAAACCAGACTTCCACCTCAAAACTCTCTTCCCTATTGATAGTTCAATGTTGAAAGGCATTAAATAAGGAATCTATTCAGGAATATAATATTGCTTTGGATGATATAACAATAATGTTAGCTTTAGCTGGATCACAAAATGCAAAGTATTATATGTATTATCACAGAAATGCCTTTCACACATATTTTACCTATTGTCAGAAAACTGTCACGCAGAGAAAAAGATGACGCTTCCCCTCCATGAGGAAAACACTGAGTTTGTAGTGACTTGAACTAAACTATGCCATCATTCACAGGAGTAACCACAGCTTTTTTGAGCTCTTGGGGATTAGCTCTCAGTAAATAGGCATGCCCTCCTGTAGCCTTCAGAATTCAGGCTTGCTGACTAACATGTGAGAAAAATGCTGTGTGATCTATTTTTCTCTGGCCTGCTCCAACCTGCCTGTGGAAGGGGAACAAAAGGATGACAGGGTTGCCTAAAGCTCTCAATCTTAAACCAGACAAGCAGATGAGAAAACCTTTAGCAGAGTGCCGATGGAAGATAGTCCATAGATAGAGTGGGATGGGCTTGGAGCCTCAGAAAGAATGTTGGCAGCACTGATGGTTGATAAGGTCAAGCTTTGCCACCACCTGACCAAAGAATCCAGGATGAATCAGCATGTTCTCACCGGAGATAAGACTGCCTCTTTCCCAGGCACCCAGAGACACTTGTGGCAGCTCAGCCCATTCTTGGAACCATGATAATAAAGTTACATTCCTGCTGCTAGATGGGACAAGTCACAGTCCTCAGACCACCACCAGACCTCAACTCGGGAATTACCCGAGAGACTTTAAAGGAACAAACAATAAAAGCATCTAACTCCATCCTTAGATAATTAAAAGGCAGTAGCAGATAAAGGCCCTCTTCAGGAGACTTGTCCACATGGTTGACAACTGCTGGTTTAGGCTGAGGAAATTTTTCCATAAAGAGAGAAATACAAATTGTTTGGCTATCTGGGCAATATAGTCTGTCTCAAATACCTGATTCTGCTGTTTAACTGCCATAGACAATAAGGGAGTGAATGGTCATGGCTCAGTGCCAAGAAAATGTTTTTGCAAACACCTGCATTGATAGAATTTAGCCTGCAGGGCTAACATAGTTTGCAGACCTGTAGCTCAGAGTACAATTCTACCCCGGGCAAAAATTTCTTCCAAAGGCTCCTGCGAATGGTCACATAGTTCATCTGAATTCATGCAGAGGCTAGAGTTTCACAAGAATGAGGGAGTAACTACAGGAAAAATTGCTGAGATAAAGAATGCATTAATCAGTAAAAGGAAGGCAAACAGAGGAATATGTTGCAATGAAACACGTAGGAGAGAATTCTGCAAAATGGACCAGTAGGAAAACTAGAGGAATGTCCACTGTAAAACTACTTCATCTCCAGTGATATACAAAGCACAAAATAGGACTGTATGCCAGGCAGTGAGCCCAGGTGCTCAGAGACATGAAGGAGGGCTGTGATCTCTGTTCCTGGAGACTTGTTTGTTCTATAAGGCAGAGCATCTGAGTCTGTTTTAGTCAGGAACAAAAAAAGGTCAAGGCTTGGATATTCTTAGATACCAGATGGCCCAATATTGACACAAAATCTTTCTTTCCAATGAATAAAGCTTCATTCTGGTGATTCTATATAGCTCAGGGGTAAATGTGTGAAGGGTGTGGACAAAATGCACTTCCGCTCCTCCAATCCTCTCCACACCCTTCTGTTCCAGCATTAGAAATGGCTGTTCTAGTTTGTTTCTATGTTTATCACTGTTGCCTCATTTTCCTGACAATCAGCCATTAAGGATAAATTGTGTCCTCAGCATTTAGTTCATACCAACAGCAGGCACTAAATATCTGTGCAAAAAAAAAAAAAAATGAATGGTTTAATGATCCTGTGTGGGACACAAGAAAGTCAAGAAACAGAAAGTACTCTCCATTGTCGTTGTCCCATGTATTTTGCATAATTTCTAGACACCTTATTAATTTATAGTCAGTCAGTTTTAGATAACTTGAAAATGGAGGGGTGCCAAATGTCTTTCAAAATTGCAACCAGTACTTCTGAGATGCCTCTCCCTTGTTTAAGAAAGAGTACAGAGAATTGAAGACCACAAACACAAATGGGTTCCAATTTAAGTTCTATCATCTCCTGGGTACATAACCTTAAAGAAATCGTTTAGTCCCATAGGTATTGTTTCACACTCTCTTTCCTTCCCATATCCTCTCCTCTGTCTCTGTCTCTCTGTCTCTCTGTCTCTCTGTCTCTCTCTATCTCTCTCTGTCTCTCTGTCTCTCTCTCTCTCTCTCTCTCTCTCTCTCTCTCTCTCTCTCTCTCTCTCTCTCTCTCTCT